>JANVCC010000270.1:5546419-5568838 GCA_025345505.1 Todiramphus chloris collaris
TATTTTATTTTATTTTATTTTATTTTATTTTATTTTATTTTATTTTATGTAAAAACCTTGCATTGGAAATTCAGCGCAAGCCACTCCAGTTGCCAGGCCTTTGCTTCACTGGCCACCAGTTGAAGGGCCCATGTGCTGTAGGTTGTTTCCATAGGTGGGATCCACCTGCAGCCCTCCTACCAAACCCTTCCAGGCGGGCTGTGCTCTGTGCAAAAAGAGGCTTTGCATCGCGAGCAGCAGCATGTGCTCGCTGTTGCCATGAAGTCTGGTTATTCCGAAGGCTTAAAGCCATACATATGAAGCAAGTTAGTACTAAATTGACTACTGTACCTTTCATTAGATCTATTATCCACCTAGAGGCTATTTTCACTTTGAAGTTGCATTTGCTCCATAATAAGTGACGTTTCAAAATGCTGTTAATTAAAGTTTCATCTGTTTAGAGGATTTTCTTTTTCTTCCACCCACCCCCCCTCCTTTTTTCTTTTCAGAAGCTAGTAATTAGTCCAATAATGTGGAGACATTGTTACTGCAGCTCATTAAATTTGGCAATGCTCACTTGGACCTTTGAGTGCTGGGGATGTCAAGTTGACCTGAAATGCAAGGATTCCATCTGTCGGGAATTACTGACGAATTGGCAATTAAATATAAATATATATATATATTTAACTCATTACTTGTGTTGGATTGACAATCCTGCAAGCACTATCATTTTATGTTCATCGACAGACTAATAAAGCTTCCCCTGGGCTCCTTTCCTCCTGTGGAGGGACTGGCAGCAGAGATGAGAGGCGAATCAGATGCCACAGGGATTTAAATTTTTGTTCTGTCTATAGACTACAGTGATGAGAGTGTCAGTTTGGGCTGGGGTGAAGTGAGTATCTGGGGTAACAGAGACAACTGATGCCACGTGGATAACCAGACAGCCCTGAGATGATGCTGGGTCTTGGCTGTTACTGCCTCTTGTTGAGCAGGTGGCTGAGAAATGGATCTTTGTCCTATTTCCCAGCAGCATCTAGTCATGGACAGGGGATTTTACAGGAATTTTTGCACCACTACTTCAGATTGTCTTCTTTTCTAGCAGAAAGTGGAGAGAGGTTGCTACCCCATATGTTTTCTGGGGGTCCTCAGGGAAGTGGCACCCGGGGAGCGATGCAGTAGGAGATGAGTAGCACAGGATCTCTCGGTCCTGAATTATGCTGCCAGAGTAACACCGAGGAGCCAAAACATCATTCACTGGTGATGCCTCACACAGACATGCTGCTGAGATGTGCCTGCCATCCATCCATCCATCCATCCATCCATCCATCCATCCATCCATCCATCCCGTGTCTGGCTGGGTGAGTGGCTGTTGCAGCAGGGAAGGCATGAGGGGGAAACTTTAGTACGTGTTGACTCAGACATGGGGTTAATTTGGGATCTCCGTGATAGGTCCCCCACCTGCATCCTCAGCAAGCTGTGGAGCACAAACCCTACACGTTGGCACGTGTGGGCCTGAGGACTCCCATCTCTTCCTCCTGCCTTTGGGGGCCACCCCATGGCACAAAATTAAAAGCCCCAGCACTGGTAAAAGAGCTGTGGTGCTTGTGGATATTTTGAGTGGCCTCTTGGATGTCTCTGGGCAGGCTTTGGATGCTGGTTTTCAGCTCCTCATAAACAGGTTGTAGCTGCTGGGTGGTGATACAGAGCATAGCTGGAGTCTGTGATTCTCCTGCTGGGAGAGAGATCCGGCTCAGTTGCTAGAGCAGATGAGCTGTACCTCTAGATGTACTGAGAGCTTACGTTCTAGCGTTGCTGGCAATCTGTTATGGAAAGAAGAGTCTGAGGAAAACAAAAATAAAAAAAACAGAACTGTGCTGGGAGAGAGAAATAACTGAGAGTCCAGATCCAAGGTGGTTTGCTGGGAAATGAGGTGAGCACAAAGCTACCACAGCCTAGGACCTTGCTAAAACCTCCTCTCTTCAAATGGTCTCCTCTTGCCATGTCCTCTGCAGCTTGGTTGTTTTAGCCACCAGCCAAATAAGGTCTGAACGCCCCACGGGGAGAGATCTCTGGACAGGTCACCCCTTAATTACAGACCTGCAAGGTTTGCCAGAAGCAGTCTTTAAATCTTGCATCTTCAGACACTTGGGATCGCATCAAAGGTCTGCTGACTATCTGGGCCTAGATCCACCTTTAGAAGCAAGAATTACTGGATCCAGGCATAGGGAGGCACAACAGAGCAGATGAAATGGCTAAATATTTAATAATAAAGATTGTTCACACATTTCCAGTTTAATGTTACTAGCCAAGGAAAACTGGATGTTTCACATCAGGTTAGCAGGATATTGCAATATTTTGGCTGCTTATCTGAAGTGGAATGAATGGAACTGCCAAAGCTTTTGAAGTTCACTCATGAGATAATATTTTATTAATTTTTCTGAGCTGAGGGCACTTTAACATCTCCTGTGAGTCTTCTGAATATTAAATGCATGTAGCTCTATAGGCAGGACTTTCAACATTTGCCCATTCACCATTTAAAAGCGTCCACTTCCCATAAATTGAGAACAGTCTCCTTCATTTTCTGAGAGTTATCTTCCCTCCAATAAATTAGAAAGTATATCAATTTTGTACTTATGTCCTTGGAATTCAAAGCAGGAGCTCCTTAAGTGCATGGGAAGATGCAGTCTGCGTTTGTCTTGTTTGTCTGTCTGGTCCACAGAAAATGCAGTTTCAGTCAGAATGAGCTAGTGTGCTTCAACTCCAGCTGCGAAAATAATTTCGTTTTATGAAAGCACCCAGTCTTCTAGCCCTGCTCCGAGCTACCCTGGAGTCCAGCCTGCAGGGCAGAGTGGAGAAGGGAGGTCTAAGACCTGAGTGGTGCTGTGTGGTGGTACCAGCAGGAACCAGCCTGCCCGGTCACCTCCCGGCTCCCACGCCTGCTAAGCTGACACTCGTCTCCTCCAGCTCAGACTGAGCAGCAAGACAGCTGCCCTCCTTGTTACATCACCCTGGGGACAGAAGGCTTGTTCCTGACCTGGCAACAGGTACCCATGGGATGATTTATGATTCTATGATTTCTATCTTCGGATGCATTGGTTTAACGTGGAAGAGCACCAACTCAGGTAGCAGAGATGGTGAGTTCTCATCAGCCATGGTTTCCTTCCCACCTCCAGCTACAGCTGGGTGAGAGCAGCTCGGGAGAGTGTGTGCCAGCCAGAAAAGCTCTTACTGTGCTAGACTCAGAAAACCCTCCCAATTGTGCTGGGCTAGGCAGAGCTGCCAGCATGGACTTCTACACCAGAAAGGACAGGCGGTTCCTAGATCTAACATCTGGCACTTGATAAATAGGGTTAGATGACAGGGAAAAGTAAAAAGAATACTGAAAAAGAAATAAAATTACAGCCTTTGTCCAAAAATATGCCAGCTACATTGTTTCTTTTCCTAAAATAGAAAAAAAAAAAAAAAAGGTTGCTTTTTCTGCATTAAGCTTGTCATAACTGGATGATTATAGTAACACCACGAAAAGAGCCAGCCAGGATGTGACACTTTAGCTTTCAAATTAGCTCTTCCTAAAATAAATCCTTCCTTCACAGACTGCTACTGTGATACTTCTGGGAAAATGTGAACAGACCACTCGTTCTCCAATCTTTCCTTGGAGATTGAGGAACTTTCCATCAGTTTATCTGCTCTAAGCTCTTGTCCCTCGGACGGAGAGGCCAAAACCGCAGGAAAATGGTGGGAGTGTAATTTAATATGTTTCACCAATTTGCCTTAATGGCACTTTGGAAGCCTTCTGATTTAATTAGATTTACTCTGCGCCCGTAGAGAATAAACACGTATACCTGCCATTTACATAAAGATCATGCTATTTGCAGAGACTCCGCCACGCAAAGCAGGACTGAAATGGGGTCTGTTGCAGAAAGGCAGCACACCAGCCCTGTGGCCTCAAGCACTCCCAGCCTGAAGCATCAAACCAGACTGCAGGAGCTGCGGGCATCCTTCCTCTCTGGGTGCCGTAGCGGCCGCGTTGCCCACCCCTCTGACCCTGTGCTGCCCATCCTTCCTCCCACCCAGGGCTTACCTCCTCGCAGGGCTCGGTGTGTCTGCTCCCTAAGTGCATATCAAACAAAATCAGCTGGGCTGGTAAAAATCTCCCCGCCCCGGGAAGGAGCTGTAGCTTTTTTGGCCAGCATGGCTGGAGCAGGAGGAAGCTGCAGATGCCCAGGACTCGTGCTGTCTTTCTGTGATGAGGGGAACACCCGGGAACTGACAGACCCACGGGGCCAACGTGCACGTGACACCCCGGCTGGTATCTCTGAAATGTTTATTTTCCTGATTTAATCTTTTTTTTTATAAATTTGCAGCTTCTCAGCAGTCAAAGGGAAGCAGTGGTGTCTGCACTCCCACACACACCACATGGGAGCTCAGTTTGAGCAAGAAGAAAGGTGTGTGTCCCCATGTGCTGGGGACATTCCAGTTCAGATCAGGAAAACGTGCTTTCTGCTCAGTTGTTTTCCAGTGCTTTGAGGTCCCCAAAGGAAGCCAACAAAGAGCAGGGGCTGGTCAGGTTCTAATGACACTTACTTGATCTTCCAATAATGAAGTTTTGTGACTTGTGTAAATGATTACACTCCTCTCATGGTGTCACTTCCAGGGAGCACGAAGACTGTTTTCCAGTTCCTTGACGTCTCGGTAGGCGATTTCTTGTTCCACTACTCATCACATCCTTGCAAAATGAAATGTATCAGCACTGCAGGTCTGTCACGTTTGCCTTTTCCTAGCAGATATTGGACAGGTTCATCTTTAGCTACAGACTTAATACCAAATCCAAGTAAGTGGGCATGTTGTAACACGGAGCTTCTTGAAAGGAGGGGTAAAAGAAAACTGCTAATAGAAAACTAAAATACTATGGGGGAGGTTTTTACTTGGGTTAGGCTGGCTTTCTCTTCACTGAGGCAAGTAATAGGGGTTTTTTGATCAGGAAACAAATCTGATGATCTCTGAACCAGGGAAGTTCGGGTTTCAAGTCACTCCCTACAGACTGACCCATGACGAGTTGCAGTGTGACATCCATGGGAACGGACTGCAGCCGTGCCATGCAGCACAGCATCCTGAGCAGGACACGTGCAATGTGGGGTAGGTCCCATATCTGATGAGATGATATGGCTTTATGTTCTCGGGAGTGCTTTGTCTCATCTGGGCAAGAGAGGAGAGTCCTCTGTTCTCTTCCACATACCAGGAAAACAAGCCTTATTTCCAGTGGTTTAGTACAGTAGATGTCCTGAATGTGTGAATATGTATATTACAGAAGGAAACGTTCACCTACACAAGGACTTTTTTTCCTTGCTCTTTCAGCCAGCACGGCTCTCCCCTCCTCTGTTGTGCAGCCGTGGCTGCTGCATTCAGCTTGGCATTTGGAAAATGTTCTCAATTGGCCATTTATTCCCCTGCCATGTGTCTGGATGTGCCAAAGTCTTCTGGAGCCTCATCCTTCTCAAAGGATGGCAGCACACCCCTCTGCCACTCTGCGTATCGTGGCCATCCTAGAGAGGAAAAGTCAGGTTGATCCCAGGCTAAAGGACATCAGGCGTGGCAGGGAGACAGTTAACAACCCCCTCTCTGCAGGGAGAGCTTGCAGCTGCCTATCCAGCCTGCCAAACTGAAAGGGGATCCAGCCCTCTGGGAAATGCGGCTGGAGTTATTTAATCCCAAAAGGATTATGGAGAGAGTACGCTCCAGGGAATCTCTCAAGCCCCGTCCCTGTTAAAGCAAACCAAAACCAAACCCCCAAACCAACAACCCCTTTCCCCCCCGATGGGTTGCAGCAACAGATACCCCTGAACTTCCACCAAAAAATGTTGAAAAGGGCAGGGGGGATGTGGCCAAACTGTTTTTGCTACGATCACTTCTCAGCCCGCCAGCACCCAGCGAGGCAGGCGGTGCTGCTCCTCTGGAAGCCTTCTTCTGCTTTGGCTTCCATTTCCTGCCTCTCCTACCTCTTTAATCTCCATCAGCACATCCTTTGGAGGACCTTCTTATCTTCCTCCAACTTTTGTAAGGATTTCATCGGGCTGAGTCTTTTATCCCCATCCCTTCCTTTTCTGTATCTTATCCCCATTTAATCTCAGCCGTGCTCCCTACTTCGCCTGTTCATCTGTTCTCTTTCTGTATTTAGACTGTAAACTCTGAGATAGGACCTGTCATTTCATTTTATACTTTTACAGTATCTCCAGGAACAAGAAATCACAGCCTGGATTTAAGTTGTTGAACAGAATAAAACCATTAAAAGAAAACTAGTCTAAAAGGTTGCATGGAAATAACGTTCTCATTTTCAGCAGCAGTCCAAGACAGTGAAGCTTTCTGTTTGTACAAACATGTGAGTATCACACTCCTGTGAAGCACTGCAGGATGGAGCAAAACCACTGGTTCAGCCCCTACCGAGTCACCCATTGCCTCACCACCAGCAGGCATCTATTTACTGGTAAGGAAGAAGAGCTCCTGTTCCGTCCATGAGTAGCACCAAGAAGTCTTGGTTGCCCTGGCTACATGGGAGATAAGTGTGGTTATGACGATGTCCAGCTGCTGCCAGGCACACCACACTTAGCTCCCATCACGTGAGGGATGGTTTTTAAGGAGAAGCTACAGAAGCTAATAGCTGCCTCATTAATTTTCAACAGGCATGTCCTTGTAACCACTCATCTCTGACGGCCACAATTAACCTCCAGCCAGTGCACACTCGCATTTGCATTTGGCTCCTTGATTCCTGCGATGTTTCCCAGCAATGCAGGAGGGCACCAGGATCTTCATGGAGCTCTGTCACACCACACAGGTGTCATCTTCCCCCCTCACCTCCCAGCAGCCTGGTGCACCCACATAGCAGGTGCCCACCTGAGCTCTCCCAAGTTTCGAATCCTCCTCTGCTTCCCAGACCTTCATCTGTAAGTAGTTTTCTTTATGGTCTTTGCCAGTGATGAGGGAATCTGTCCCTCTAGGCACCTTGGAAGCTTTTCCCATGAAAAAGCCGCAGAGGATTTGTTATTAAGATCTAGTAAACCATTAATTCGCTCATTCAAGACCCAGTTAATTCCTTTTGCTGCATCTTTTACCAAGCTATTTCTGCTCTATTGATGGGATGAAGACCTCTGTCTAGAAGTAACTGTAAATTACCCAACTACCTGATATTTGCCTGAAGAAAGACAAATGATAAATCAATCAGTAGAAGAAAAGTACTTTCAGGGTGAATGACACGTGACTGTATTTGTGCAGGAGATCTCTCCAGAAAGGCAACAAGCTGACTGGGAAACACTGGGCCAGGTCTGGTATGGAGACGTGGCTTTACTCATTGCACGCTCCTAGCAAATTTGTCTTGCTGCCTCTTGCTGTGGCACTCGTGGCCGCTGCTGTTACTGACCCGTGACAGTAAAATAGTTTCCATAATGATGATAACAATAGTGGCCAGTCGTTAAAATCCTGCAAGAATTCCTATGGATAATTTTTACAAGCCTTGTGTCTGCTAGGACTGGAAAAGTGCCATCTATTCTTTGCAGTGCAATCCTGGAGGTCGGGCAAGGCTCTTTTTCCCTTTCTTTCTCCTTTTGGACCTCAGTTTCCCCTTTTGTAATAAAACAGGAATAATTTTGCAGCAGAATAAGAGCCAGGGAATTAGCAGAGTATGGGTCACTTGGCATCTAGCAGGCCTGTTGTGGGGGAATGTATGGAGACTTACGTATGGCCTACTGAGGATTAGGAAATGGAGCTCCACCTTGCCCTTTATTCCCAAGGTTGTTCTGTGTGATTTTTACCTCACTCCGTTAGTGATGCTGTTAAATGAAGCTTGCAGCACCACGAGCAGTGACTTTATTTTTATTGACTTGAGCCGTGTTGACTTTACAAAAAGTAGCGATACCTGCCCGTGGAGCGCACGGAGCAGCTCTGGCAGTTCATGGTACTGTGGTGACTTATTACACTATGGGAAGCATATAGGATGATTAATTTTATCATTAAAGTCCTATATAGGCATTATTTATCCCATGCACGTGCGGCTTTCAGTCTCTGGCAAGCAAAAGAGGTCTTTCAGGAATAGAAGCTGTCTGTATATGGATTTGTTCTGTACAGATCCTCGCGGTCCTGACCTTTGAGTGAGGGGATGTAGTTTTTTTTAGGTCCTGGGAATTATCTTGTACTTCAGAGACACGGGAACGGGTCTGAGGAACTCTCCATCTGGAGACCTGATACTGCAGCTGGAGGGGCAGAGGGAGACACCCATGCTGCCACGGACCCAGCGCTTCCAGGACTGCTTGTGTAGGTCCAGGGGTAGCACTAGGGCCAGAAAAAGACATGGAGGGACACAGGGACACAGATGGTAGCTTCTCCTAGGGTGCCAGAAGGTCAGGTATAGGAGGAGAAGACTATTTAATGCAATAACCATGATGCCACTGTGGCCACTGGGTTTTGTAGATCCAAATTCAGATGTTGTAGGAGCTATCACAACTCTGTTGCAACCTGATGCCAGATTTACCCACCACCGCTTCAAATTGCAGGAGTGCTTCTTCACAGCAAAGACCTTTCTTCCTGGACTCTTTTTTGTTTTGCTTTAAGCCTTGCTTGTGTTGTAATCCCTCCTTGAGATACTCACCTTTATGCCTTTGGTATTTAAATTTGAAAGATGACTTTAGACATCTCGCATCTTCAGCAGCAGATCGAACCCTGAGCCTGGCGTGTCTTGTTCAGTTTGGAAGCAATGATAATGTTAGCAATCGTTAGAATAGATGTCAGTCTGTTTAACTAGTTTTATTCTGTAATAGCTGAAGGAAGCTTCTATCAGTTCAATTTAAACTGATCTATGCCCCGTTTGAAATGAGTTAGCAAATATTTCCAGCATGGATTCAAACTGATTTTGGTAAAATCTGAGCTCCTCTAATACCCGCCACCTCTGCGTTCCATTTGCCTCTCTCAGGGAAGAGTGATTTAAAGCTGATTTTGCTCAACCAAGGAAACAGAGCTAATGTAATAAGCCTCTTAAGATTTCTGTAAACCAGAAACATTACCTGGGATATCTCAAGAGCAACAACTATTTCAGTGCGCTGTTCTTTGTTGCCGTCGCCGTAATTGCATTCGTGTTCTGCCGGGATGGGTTTGGAAGGGTTGTGGCTGCACAGGGTCAGGCCAGAGGAGGAAGCACCCCTCTTTCTGGGAGAGGCCCCTGCGACCTGCATGTGGTCCTGGGCACTGCAGCCCTGAGCAGAGGTGCCTGGAGATCCCGGCTGCTGTGCTGGGAAGGCAGGCAGGCTGTAAATCACTCTCACACGTTAGCAGGGAGTGTTTTTTCTCACCAATGATTACGTCTGGGCCTGCAGTTGAGGTTGTTTTGGGGCAGTAAATTGCATTGCAGGTTATCTCTGCCTCCCTGGCTCTCTTTTTCTTGCTGGGTAGGAAAGGGCTGTTCTGAACTACCCAGCCCTGGCAGCCTCCCAGGCTTTGCCATCACCTTTTGTTTCCATTTTTGTGAGAGGGCCGTTTGAAAAGGGGGATTGAGAGGAGCTGGCTCTTTGTATTAGAAGTACATAAATTACCCTGTCGCAGGCTGTCATCAGAGCTCTGCATCTCACCGACGAAGCTAAAGCAGCGCCTGCGGTTGCGAAGGGTGGGATTGCTGAGGGATGCCCTGTGTGTGCTGGGCAGCACGACATCCTCACCCGGTGTGCTCCAGAAATGGGAACCAGCATGGGATGGGGAAACTCAGGGGACTGCTGGGGGGACAATATTGCTCAGGAACCTAGAGGATTTGAAAAATGTATCTTGACAGATGATTTGCCTTCGCTGCTGTAGCCTTTAGCCCGTGCATGAAGTTGGGCAGTGCAAGAGCTACCAGCCTCATGACCTGACTCTTCCCCCCCTGTTCCCATCCCCTTTGCACCTTGTCATCTCTTCCAGCTCCATGCCCAGGCCAGTGTGAACAGGGGTATAAAAACATCCCAGTATTTTGCCCTGTGTCTCACTCTGGGCACTTTAGCCTGGATGGAGGCACAGCCTTTGCGGAGGCTGGCCTGCAGATCTGACGTGTCACCCTGGGTGCTGGTGCAAAACAGTGCTCACAGAAATGGTCATGCTTTCAGTGAGGGGTGGGCTTTAGTCCAGACCAAGCTGGACCCATCATTAATACAGGATAAAGAGATGGTTTAGTATATGGTTAATGGGTTACTATAGAGGACAGGAGGTCAATGGGCTTCTCTCAGTTTCCTGATCACTTGTATGCTTATGTCTATTTATAATACATAATATTCATGTCTGTAGTATCTGTTGGTCATTTATTAACTCATTATAAATGTTCCCTTAACACAAGTTGTGAGTTAGTAGATGATAGAACTACTTAAAAATTTCCTTTTTTTTCTCTCTATCAGAGAATGAAAAATCAATCCATTCTGGATTTCAGTTTAAAAAAATCCCAACAAACCAAAACAGAATGAAGAGTTTGCGATGCAGTCCAGACAAGGTCCTTCCAGACCTTGTCAGAATCGATTGTTCTGGTGTCTCATTTAACTAAAACATCCCTGGAAAACTTCTTTTGCATACTCTATGGCAAAGCGTAATCTCTTACAAAGCAGATATCCAAATGAAAAAACCATGTTTTGATGTTACTAGAAAACAAGGTTTTCATTGATCCAAACCGAGCTTTGCAGGTTTTGGAATTTTCATTTTGCAGAAGATTAAAAAAAGATCTTGGTTTTCATTCTTGTTCTGCTTAGGAATACAATTAACTGGGGGGGGGGGGGGTGGAAATGGAATTCCCTTAGCAGCTAGCAAGTCTAGTGTTTCTGCATGCTTCTCTGAAAAATAAATAGGATTACTTTGTTTAAAAACTGCTTTTAGCAACCCCTGTTAGAGCCCTAGAATGCATAGGAGGGCATGATCCTGCTTCCTTTGAAGTGCCTGGCACAGTATCCATTGACTTCCCAGGGAGTGGGATTGACTGAATAATTGTATTGCAGTAGGAATGTCTACCCTGACATGGAACAAAGTCACGCTGAAAGCCACTTGATGTCATTCTAATCCTGTCTCCTCGCAGTGGTGTTCTGGAGAATAGGGTTGGGTTGTTGTTTGGTTTTGGTGGGTTTTTTTCCCCCTCTGCATTTATTATTTGCAGAATGAACTAGTTAACAAATAGAAAGGGCAAAGCTGAACATCTCTGTCATTAATCTCCAAAGTAACTTGGGCTGCTGCTGAAGTGATCAGCAAGGGCTGTAGCCAGCAATGCTTAATTTGCTAAGGAGAAACCTTAGCTGGAGGTACCACCCAGACCTACGGCTGAGCCTTGGAGTGCCAGTCCCAGGAGGCTGGCAGAAGGTTTTGATCAGAACCTCCCCCCCCAGTGCTGTGCATCAGCCAACACCTGCCAGAAGGGACGAAGAGGCTGTGGTAGGTGGGCACTGGGGCTGGCAATGCCAACGGCCTGGCCCATGTGACACCAGCCCCCCGATACGGGGTTGCCAAGCGCAGCGTTCACCCGGAGGCTCGTCCCCGATGGATCAACCCCGGAGGTGGCACTGATGTGTGTGGCTGTGCTGCCAGGACTCTGCTGCTGCTGACATTGCTGCTGGCTGTGACCCAGGCGGGTTCCCAAGGTAGGTGTTTCCCAACCCCTACAGATTGTCCCCCCGGAATAATTACAGCTAAACTGCGACACTCAGACACAACCTTTTGTGCTCGTGGGAAGGCCTGGGAAACGCAGCTGCCCCGAATGCAGCCGTGATGCATTCATCCTCCTCCTTGGCTTGGCGAGTGGAGGAGAGGGGTGAAATGTCACCTCACCTCTGCCAGGCACCCTGACCGAGAGCAGTGCTGGCCACAGCCATCCTTTGGGAGCGCTGGCCCTGATGGGAGTCACTGCCCAGGGAACCTCTGAAGGTGCCAGGGATGCTCCAGGGATGCTGGCTCTAGCCTACCTGAGGGATCACGTAGGCATTTTGCCCTTCACTGGACCCCTCACACGAGCTCAAACACAGCAGACAACAAGCCTTGTCAAGACAGCGCTGCTGCGGTGGGAAACACAGGAACTGTTTCATACTGACTACAGAAAATGTGACCTTCGTCTATACCCTGACCTGGGGCAGAAAAAAACCCCACACAACCCTTTTAACACAGGCACACTGGCACCCCTGCTGCAGGCTGGGAGAGGACTGAAAACCAGAGGGGTAATCTGCTGATGCTGGACATCATGGTCCATCACAGAGATGGGACTGGAGACCGATTTGAGGTCAACCTGCAGCATATTCTGTGAGGAATGCAAAAGCAAAAGCAGCTTCAAAGCTTTTCCAGTTTCCCCCATGAAGATGTGTCCTGCTTCTGCAGCCCACCCGAGCAGCTCAGAGATGCAAGTGTCTGCCCAGGGTGGGCGTCAGGGAGCCCCTCTACCTCCACCACAGGCACAGGGCAACTCCCACACAAGGACTGGGTCCACTAGGACCCACTAGGGTCTGCAGAAAATGTCTTATGAGGTGTGGCTGAGGGACCTAGGTTTGTTTAGTCTGGAGGAGGCTGAGAGGAGACCTTCTTGCTCTCTACAGTTGCCTGAAGGGAGGTTGGGGTGAGGTGGGTGTTGGTCTCTTCTCCCAGGTGACTAGTGACGGGACAAGAGGGAATGGGCTGCAGTTGCACCAGGGGAGGTTTAGGTTGGATATTAGGAACAATTTCTTTCCTGAGAGAGTGGTGAGGCCTTGGAACAGGCTGCCCAGGGACAGGGTGGGATCACCATCCCTTGAGGGGTTCAAAAAACATGTAGATGTGGCACTTCAGGACATGGTTTAGTGGTCATGAGAATGTTTAGTAGCCGATTGGACTTGATGATCTTGAAGGCTGTTTCCAACCTTTATGATTCTATGACTGTGCTGTATGGCTCATGGCTCATCCGTGCAAGGACAGCGCTGGCACAGCTCACAGCTCTCTTTCCAAGCTGTTCACCACTCCCGTGTCCTCCAGAGAGCATCTAGGGATGGTGGGAAAGACACGTTCTGAACTTCTGGTTGCTTTTCCACCATAATCTGAATCTCTCCACCTTATTAAGCTCCTCTGTCACTATGTAAACTCAGGGATGCTAAATTTCCTTCTTGTTTATATACCTAGAACTGAAATACGACAAGACAACAAAATACAGGTTGGTGGCAACAGGGTGAAGACAAGTGTCAGTCTGCCATGTTTTATTTATGTCCAGCTATCCCAGAATATAGAAAACATCCAGGCAAGTCCTGGACTTTTATTTCTTTGATAGTTAGTTTGACTTGGCTAAGACAAGGCTGTCAGATGCTCAGAAGAGCCTGTTTGACTGGCTAAAGGGTAGAAATTTCAAGAAGTCAGTTGTGAAAAGAAATCCCAAGCCTGTAGTCTGCTGATGTACGTGAAGGAGGACTTTCTTTTGCTTGAAAACACACCAGAAGGTTGCAGTACACCATGTTGCATTTTCTGCTGGCTGAGAGTAAGCTTTGAAAAACCAAACCCCTGATGTACTCCTGTTAATCATTGATATGATCTTTGATCTGTTCTGTGTGGCTGATTGACTCTTCCACACTTTTTTATCAGCTTTCCACTTGTGCCTTTCTTCTCAGTGTATCTGTTCTCCATCACAGTCTGAGCAAGCAGGAGAAGCCATAACAGTAAGTGTATTTTTATAGTATTTCTGATCAAACAGTAAATGTGTCTTTGCACAGAATTTCTAGTAGCATTCCAAAATACAAAAGGGATTTGGGATAATATCTGAAGTGCCCAACCTCTCCTTCTCTGCAGATATTTCCAGCTCCTCTGTGCCACAGACAATATTTTGCAGGAGAAGCCTCTCTCAGTTATCCAATATGGGATTTCTCAAATGCATCCCTCTACAGACTGGCAGAAAAGTACCATGCCTTTGGGGCTGAAATGAGTGTGAGTGAACGAGCTTCAGGCACAGATTCCTCTGTCTCTTTTTCACCATGCAGCTTTTAGCCAAGTCTTCTTGGATTGCTTTGTGGACTCTCGGTTCATGGTGCAACGAGCTGGGGCAGTTGCAGTTGTCCCAGGAGAGGGTATCTCTACGAGGGATACCTGAAGATGATGTGACTCTGCCACCCTGCCAGCTCTGGGGTGTCTGGAAAGGTTGGCCACCGTGGTCAGTAGTCTCTGAGGGCAGTAGCAAGGGCAGCAGCTCCTGTGAAACCCAGCCAGCTCAAACATGCAAAAATGCACCTCATCCTGGTTTTGCCCATGATCTTGGTGATGGTCTCCAGTGTCCACACTAGGTCCGATCTCTCTGATTTTTTCATGAAACTCAGATGTAGTTTCTGGTTTGTGCTATGGGTGCTAAGCAGCTGGTCACCGTGTCAGCTCACTCACTGTCTTTTCAGTGCACTGGCACTGCAGGCTGCTCCCGTGTACTCTGCGCTGTCCCCGAGCTGTGATGCTCCAGATGAACTCTATCACCCCACCTCCTTGGCTGCAGGGGGTTTTGCACACCCCGTTGGTCCTGCACTCTGCTCTCGCACGGGCTTTGCACAAACATTTCTCTTTGCTGAAACATGATGATTTGGTTTGGCTGGGACAGAATCCTGGGCCAGCCATGGTCTGCAGGCTGGCAGCAGGTTGGAGTCAGCCAGGGCAGCTGACCCGACCTGGCTACAGGTCTGTCCCAGACTAGGAATGTCATGCTCAGTATAAAGGGGGAGATTTGCTGAGGATGAGGGCTTCTCCTCATCCTGTGCTTCCTCCTCCTCCTCCTGCTTCTTCCCATCCCTGGAGGGGCTTGTTCACCATTCTGCTCCTGAGGACTGCCTTCCTGTTTATTGTGACTGTCGTACATCCACTGGGCTGAGTATCACTGTATACCTCATACTGGCATTAACATTAGTTTGGCTGTTTCATTAAATCTGTTTTCATTTCAGCTGGTGGGTCTCTCCTTTTCCTGATGCCCCTTCTCTGCTGGGGAGGGGTCATCAGGTGATAGAGCAACTGCTAGAGTTTAGCTCCAGATACGGGCTAAATGGAGACACATGCTGAAGTGCAAGTGATGGCAAATGAGTATAAAAGTCAGTAAAAAAAAAATTCAAAGTGAATGACTGGGCAAAATACTCCCTCCTGGGCCACCCTCCTGGCTTGCTTCTGACACCATGGCTCAGAGAAGGGCAAGGAGAAAAGTCAGCCCGCTCGGCTTCTTCCACCGCAGGAATTAGCTGTGTTTTGCTGTTCATTTATAAGCAGGCTGGAGAATAAGTTAGTGGTTCAGGTTCATCGTTGTTTATGCAGAGAGCAGTCAAAACACCAAACAAACCTCAGCACGGGAAGAGCATCGCAGAGACTGAGCAGCCAGTTGGCTTTTAATGCCCTAAATCCTCCTCAAATTCTCTGTGGCTGCAGTTAAAGCGAGAAAGGGCTGTTAGAGGCACTCTTACATTCCCTGATAAAGCAAATGTTTACCAGATACAGGAACCAGTCTTCCTCCTGCCCTCTTTAGATTAAATTGCCTGATAGAGCAGAAGACAGAGTTAACTCTCTGTGGTACATCCAGGACAGAAAGCTCATGACAAAATGAAATTACTGAATTCACTCCCGAGAAAATGGCTCGATCGTTTCGTGTGTAGGGGAGGCACAAACCTCAAATAGTATGTTTGGCAACATAGGAGGGCTGTATACATATATAGCCAGTTGATGTTGTTATTTCCATTAAATGAGGTCTCTCTTTCTCTATTTTCGATGCAGTTCTCCAGGGAGATTAATTTGTATGAAAGTAGAGCGCTAATTGCACAAAACAAGCTGGGGTACTGCAGAAGCATAATTAAATTTAAAAAAATGTGGTGCTAATACAATTGTGGTGCTAATTAAATAAAATTGGTGACAAGTGTCTAAGGCAGAGCAAGTGTAAGGAGGAAAACTGACAAAATGATCCATTAAAAAATTCTCACAGATATTATAGTTCACTGGTAACTGAGCCGAATTAAAAGTAATTGTACGTGAAGTGCTGCGCGAGCGCCTGGTCTTGCTCTCAGCAAAGTGGGACTTTTTCCAATTCAGACTCTAATGTTCCATAAATTGCTGATAGGAAAGCGATAGGCACACTTTATTCCTGCACGTGGTTCAGCGGGGACTAATCCCGGACCAGTCAGACTTGGGCAACAGCTCCCTCAGCAACGTCTGCAGCCGTGCCCCGGATCGACTGACCATCTCCTGCTTTGACAGGAGCTGCTGGTGGTCCCTGTGCCGGGGACACCTGGAGATGGTGTGGAGCAGGCTCTGCCCGTGGCTTTAGCCTCAGCTGCAGCCAGCTTTCTAGACGTGCACAGACCAAGGCTGTGCGGTTAGAGGCCCTCCTCCACCCTTTGTGGAGCAGAGGGGCCCTTAATCAGCATCTCGGCTCAAGTCCCTTCCTCTTTGGCATTTATTAGTGGCTCACAGGAACTGCACGACGCCTACCACAGCACCGGCTTCCTCTGCAAGCTTGGCCGTCCCCGGCGTTTTCCTGCGCGGAGCCCTCTGATCTGGTTCCCACCTTCTCCAGAAGGTCACTGCCCGGCTGCCCCAGGGATGCTCTGCCAGCTGCACCTGCTGCCCTGGCACCGCCGGTGCCAGGATCGGCACCTGTGGGGACCCCGGCGAGAGCCCGGA
Organism: Todiramphus chloris collaris; assembly: GCA_025345505.1. NCBI lineage: Eukaryota > Metazoa > Chordata > Aves > Coraciiformes > Alcedinidae > Todiramphus > Todiramphus chloris. Next base: position 5,563,019 of record JANVCC010000270.1, read on the forward strand.
CTGGGGCACCGGAAAGCTGCTTCTTTGTGAACCCTGAGTTTCCCCACAATTTGTGTCGATGGAGGAAACCTCCCACCCCTCCTTCCACCCACAAACTGACAGCCCCAAGCCGTTCCTAGCCTGTGTGGTCCTGAAATAAAGCAAAGAAAAAAACCAAAAACCCCAGCCCTTTCAGATGTGAAACAAGGCAGCCCTGTCTTCTTGAGTCAGCAGCCTAAAACAATAGCCAGGAGACTCACCTCACAGCAATTTTTACCCTCTCAGGGGTCACGTTATAATACAGTAGACCCCCAGCTGTGGTTTTAAAAATGCATTGCCTTGTTTTGGGAAGCTGGCTGGAACAACTTCACCGAGCTTGCAGGAAATTAGTTGTGATCCTTCATACAATGGGAATTTTGCCTTTGACTTTACTGGGAGAGAGATCAGGACCTTAATGCCTACAGAAGAATTGCCAGCTCTGTCGCTTGCTGGAGCAGGGGGAGCTGGGGGGATAAGCGATTGCTCCGTGTAGGTGGCTCAGCTCAGAGGAAAGCAGAAAGGAAAAAAGTTCCCTTTCAGGTCAGGTCATTTTATGACTGGGCTTGCCTGTCACTGCCTTGCAATAGAGCTGGCCAGGGTGAATAGCTGAATGCACGAATTGCTGTCCTTGGGTTTATTCTTTTCACTTTTTATAGATAATAAGCCTCGGGGAGAGCTCTCCACCTGCGACGTGATGCCTCTGCCCTTTCTTGAAGGGGTTTGTCCTGAGCAGGGTCTGTGGGGCTCCAGCACCCACTGCAGCTCCTTATCTTGCTGGGGACTGATCCCCCCCTGCTACCTGTTCTCCACGTGAATGCTGCTGGGCTGTCTGGGCAGGGCATCATTCATTATAAACCTGCTTTTAATCCCCATGTTGGTTTCAGAAGATAGCTGCTCGAACAAAATCGCTGCTGCGTTTCAGCCCGATGCTTTTATTCGCTTTCCTGAGTCTGAGTTTGTCATCCTTCCTGTCTTCATTAGCGTGACTTGTTTCGTCCCTGCGGTCTCTGCATAATAGCCAGCGTATTTCCTCACCTTCTTCTCCCCGGCAGAGCCCGATGCTGTGTGTTAATTACCACTGGGTTCTGCTCAGCTCAGTCCTTCTGCACGTGGAAAGGCCAGGAAAATAGGAATTGGCACAAAGTTGTCATCTTAGGAGTGCCCATCTCAGTGATACTATCAACGACAAGGGCGTGTTCCTCCCACACAGGAGCAGTGTTGGCCTTGCCTGGCTTTGTTTGCAGTTAAGACTAAAGCCATTTCTTTGCTGTTTTCTTGCTTTAGGATGCATTGCCCCTGGGGTAGAAGATGCCACTAAGATCGGGCCTGAGAGTTAATAACTAACCTCAGCTCAGTGTCAGGGACAGATGGTCTCTAAATGTGACTTTGGGCCCCATAGCACAGGATCGCATTCCGAGCACACATCTAGGCTCAGCTTGTTTCCATGTGCACATCACACGTAGGCAAATGCAGCTCTAAACCAGCCTCTGCAGCTGGAGTGATTTGTCTAAGTCAGAGGCAATATCCACAGACATCCTTTTCCACTGCTGCCTTGCAGAATAACCGTCAACACGTGGGATGCAGGTTGTGCCTTAGGATACAGGTGCAAATTTACTAGAGGGGGAAGCTTTCCACCGTGTCCCTGCTTGGATGTGTCCCCCAGGGTGTCCCTTGCCCATGCCACGTGACGGGAGTGCGGCTGCCCAGTCCTTGTCCAAGTTTTGGGAGGGATTTTGGCAGTACTGGTGTCCTGGGAGGTGCTTTGCAGCCCAGTAGAAGCAGGTACCAGGGGGATGTCAGGGGTTGATGGATGGTGGTGAAGGAGATGGATGACCAGGGGTGAGGCTGATGCAGCTGGAGAAGCTGTGCCAGCTGATAGGGCATCCCAGGTGAGGACGTGTTGGTCCTGCTTCATTTCTCCTAATTCCTAAGGCACACCCTGGCCTCAGACTGTGCCTTGGGCACTATGGGCTGCTTTTGTAGAGTGAGAACTCCCAAGTCCTCTTGTTCAGATCTTTGACTACTAAATTTCTGAGTGCCAAAGCTAAAGTGAGCAAAAAAAAGTCTCTCTATAGAGCAGGAACTTTGTGAATTCACACTAACAGCTGAGGATGCCTTACAGCCTTTCTGACACTGAGAGTTACTGGAAAAACAGGAAAAAATACGTGATGACACATCATAAAAAGGACTTTTACTCCTCTTATTATTACAGCTGCAGCTCAGTGTGCTCGCTTATGGCTGAAGCAGCAAAGCGATGTAGTGTATTTAGATGTTACATTTCTAAACAAACCAACATTTACGTACAGTATGTGAATATAGATGCTAAATATATCCGTGGTATAACATAGACAGACTAGATACGTATCCTTCATCGTAATATATGTAGTTGCAATGTATTTGTATGGGAAAAAAGTAATGAAAGTGTAGCTAAGTAGGACAGAGCTGCAGCATGACTGTTCTAAAAGTCTGGGTGAAGATGAACAGCTTCTGGTAGAGCAAAATTTCTGGTATAGCTGGGATATTTATGGCCAGGTTCTGAGTGCTGAGCTCAAAAAGTAGCAAGCACTGAGCATCTATTAGGTCCAGGGTCATTTTTTATGGCTATAAAGTATGCAAATTTTATCAGTCTATAGGTTCAGTGCCTGAAATAAAATCCCAGCTACTTCCTTGCTACCGAGACTTTCCCAGCACTCAGAGGTGATTTGCTATTTTGGGATTAACATGATAATTTCTGTCTGGTAGATGGGGGGACAAGGGGAGATATTACTAGCAATTACTTACATAACTAACCCCCCAATTCTTTATATTCAGGTTATTTCCATCAGCCCTGAGACCTCCTTCTGCTGCCTCAGCTCCTGCTCCTCCAGTGGGGAGGATACAGGGACTGTAAGCACAAGTTGACTGATAAATGATGTTCACTACCTCTCTGCCTTCTCCTCTTGGGGCAAAAGGGGCAGCTGGAGCCTTTGCTTGTGCTGCTGCTGTTCCCGGGCCATCCAGCATAGGAAATGCACATCTGTATGAACAGCTGCCAGGTCTCTTCTGTCCGGGCCTTGGTGGGTGTGTGACTGGGGAGGCTCCTTGTTGTCCCCATGGGTGCTGGGTGGGCTGGTTTGTGTGTGCTGCTGGGGTGGAGTTGCTGGGGCAGCTGCAGGGAGTGTTCCCTATCGGTTACTGGTGTGATGTCATGGTCAGTCTCCAGTGTGGGAACGCGCCGTTTCCTGTCTTTCAGGGTTATTACAAATGACTAGTTGGAAGATCCTGTTCAGAAGTGGGACAGGCAAGTAAATAAGCAGCCAAACTTAAAACAAAAAAAAATAATAAAAACATAAAAGCACTGGCACTGTGCCTGCTGCCAAGTCAGAAAACTGCTCTATACGTCTCTAGCGTAGTGAGCGTGTGCCACATGGACTCTTTCCAAATGCTGCAATGTTAAATGTGCTCAGCAGTGGCTCGAGAGGAAGCTGTCTGGCAGGTCTCTTCTCCAGGTCTCTTTCCATCCCTGGCCTCTCCACTCAGCCTGCCAGCTCCCGTGTCAGCAGGGGAAGGATCGTGCCAGCAGCCCAGGGCTGCATCTCGGATTTGGCCGACTCTGCTCCATAAAACATCCCAATGGCTGTGGTGTGAATCCTGAATCCCCCAGATGTGCATAATCCAGCTGGGCAGTGAGAGGCCCTGCGAGAGCCGGTGGTTTGAAGCAACGGGAGGTGGCCTGGATCACACATGCAGAGTTGTGCCATTCCCTTGATTTTCCCCCTCGGATGAAGCTTTATTTCAACCTTTGGGTCAGGCCCTAAATTTGGTGATCTAATATCTTGAGTCTCTCCTTTGTCTTCAAAGGGTATGAGCCGCCACAAAAGAGATTTAATGAATTGCCCTGGCCAGTCATTAGTGTTACGCACCCGCATTACCATCCCACCAGCAGGCAGCAGTGCCTGGGGACCTTCATCCCTGCCCATCCCAGCAGGAACACGTGTGCAGGGGCACGCTCTCCCTGTCTCATGCTGGAAGGACAGGTCCCTTGGCAGGACTACAAAGCTCCCCATGCTTCCCAGGGCTCCCAGGGGATAAGACACCTGTCTGGAACAAGAAGAGGCTGGGAAAATGCTGGCCCTACTCCTTCCTTACTGGGAGCAGTGGTCCACCTAGCTCAGTGTCTGGTCTCTGCATGGCTTGCATGGATACAGCGGGAGGACTTGGCAAGCAGATCATCTCTCTTGTGTATGGCTCTTACCTGGTCCCCAGCGATTTGTGACTCGGGGACTGCCTGACTGAGGATTGACATCATCATAGCTATTAGCCCTCCACGCACGGCTTTGCTATGAATTTCTCCCTGGTTGCCTTTTGAGCCCAGGCCAACCCCCAGAGCCCACAGCATCCCACGAAAAGGAGTTCCCCAGCTCCGCTATTAATGGATGATCTGCGTGCCCTGTGCTGCCCAACAGTGTTAGTGCCACATCCACCTGCAGAGAGGGACCTGAGCTTCCAAAATGATGCTACAGGGGAGACAACATCCTCCCTGCCAAGGCTGCCCCTCCTCAGCTGGTGCCAAACACAACAGCTCGCTGCCGTGCAGCTGCAGCAGAACCCGCAGGTAGATTCCAGGTAGAGAAGGGCTCTGTAACACAGCTAAAATTGACCTAGTGTTTGTCACAGTGAAAAAGCAGGAAGTGGGACCATCCATAGGATGCATCTTTGTTCAGACGATGCGAAGGCGTCTGGAGCAGGGCAGCTCTGGGAGGTGTCAGGTTGTGTCAGGAGTGACTTGCGTCCTGCCTGGCCCGCTGGAGTGACAGTCCTCCGAGGGTATCTGTGGCACCTCCTTCGGGTGTCCAACTTGGTTACCTGTGTTCAGAAAAGGCATGAGCAGGCTGCTGACTCAAGTGCACTAAAAATACCCACCTTGTGCTTCTGCCAGTCTAGCGTGCCCCCAGCGTGCACACTGGGCTGCTCTTCCCAGACCTTCTCCTCCTGCAGCCACCCCATCCCTGAGGCAGGTGTCAGAGGGAATCTGGTGGCCACCCCTGCTTCCTCCTGCTGCCAGCCTGCAGAGAATGCTCACCCCTCTCCCTGTCAGGCTGTCCTGAGGGCCCTGACATCTTCTTGTGAAGTTCTGCAAGGGTCTGGGCAGTCATTCCAGCTTGCAGCTGCAGATGGCAAGTGTTATCTGCAATTCTGCCATGGCTGAAATGCTGCATCGACCAGATTTCCCTGGCTGCCCACCTGCAGCCTTGCCCCAGCCCTTCACCCAGCACCGGGGAGCCTTCTGCAGGGAGCCAAGTGGGCACACAGTGCTGGCACCAGCCACCACCCCCAGCAAACAGACCCCTCTAGGAGGTTTAGGAACCACGTGCAAGAGTAAAGAACTTCTTTCCTGCTTCTTGGCCAGAAGGAATGTGTCTCGTTGTTCTGCATATGTGTGTACATATGTGCCCGGGATCAAGGAGGAGCAATGTCCTGGCCTGACAAGTCCCAGAGGGTGTGGGGGCCACGTGCCATGCATGTGGGCTCACGGGAGGTGCTTGTTGGTGAAACCATCACACCTTGGGTTTGTTGGCTTGGGCACGGGTGAGGTGAGTAAAATAAGACATGCAATGTGTCATAAAGTCAAAAAAGGAAAAAAAAGGAAAATAAGGGAAGAATAACAAAAATAATGGCTGCAAGAAGCCACGGGGGGCTGATGAGAGCCCCTTTGGCAGTGGCATGTCTTTTGCAGATTCCACAGAAGAAGGGGTCTGCTGCCCAGAGGGGCTCGCTCTGCCACTCCAGTGCTGCCCAGAGGGGCTCGCTCTGCCACTCCAG
>JANVCC010000270.1:5568848-5642284 GCA_025345505.1 Todiramphus chloris collaris
CTCTGCCACTCCAGTGCTGCCCAGAGGGGCTCGCTCTGCCACTCCAGCCCTGCTCTGTTTCCCTCAGTGCTTCCTGCGAGCCCAGCTCCGCTCGCTGCTCGTGCCAAGTGGCAGAGAGCGCTGATGGCATCAGCTTCTGCGGCAGCAGGACACGCTGAGAGCGGCGGCCTGGCACGGAGGGTTTTGCAAGGAAGCAGGTGACTGAGGGCACGGGACCTGCTGAGTGGAGATACTGTGTTTTGGAAGCCAAAGGCCCCGTCTTACAGTGAGGGTGAGGGACAGCAAGCTGAGGACACGCTCCCTGGTGCCGCAGGGGCTGTTTTGTGTAGGGACAAGGAGAGGGGGCTCAAACCCAGCAGTTATGTGCCTTCCATCGTGTTAATCCTGGGGCCTTCTTTAGATACCTGACCGTGCCACCAACTGATGTTGGCTGATCTGCCCGGCCCCTGGCTCTCCAGCCTCCTCGCCCACGTGGGCCTGTCCTCTGGCAGGGCTTCCGCGCTCCGCGGCCTCCATCCATCCCCGTCTCTTGCCCTCCTGCTGCGGTGCTGACAACTCGCATATTCCCAGCACTGCGCTGCGGTTTCTCTCTGCCTTCGGGAGCTCGTGTGCCAAAGAGTGCTGATCAGCCTGCTGACCAGCTGCATCGGGAGCACCCGAGGCCAAGCCCGGAGCTCCGCCGAGGCGGCTGCCTGGTGCTGGCACGCCGGTCGGGATGGCGGTTCCGCGGCCGGGCAGAGACCTGCTCCGGTATTCACATCCCGTGCTGTGCCCGGGGAGCAAAGTGCCAGCCCCTGACGCCAATCTGGGGATCAGCCCTGAAACCAGGGGGGGGTTTACGCTGCTCTCTGTCCACCCCTGGCACAGCAAAGACTGCCTGAAATGGAAGGGTGTATCTGAACCCTCCTGGTCCATCCTGAACACATGGCAAACTGGGGAACTGTTCTGGGAAGGCTGATGTTGAACTGGGTGTATCCGTGTCAGATTACCAATCTTTGCCATTTCCTCTTTGCTTTTTGCCTCTGTCCTGATGTAAACCCCATGGCAAACAGCAGTAGAAATTCCTGCACCTGCCCTGGGGCCCACAGCGATTGTGATGAGGTCTGGATGATCACACAGAGCACGCTCAGGCAAAGGGATGGCCTCCTAACCTGTTTTCCCAGCTGGGGCTTGTGGTAATTAAGCAAGAGATGATGAGCTTGGGACTTTGATCACCTGCTGATGCTGATGAGGTGGGTCAGCCTGAAACAGAGGCTGTGATGTCTTTAAAGAGGCTCCTCAGCAGCTCTTTTGGAGAAGGGGGGGATGTAGTGGCTTGAGCCACTTTTGGTGGTTTAGGTGGAAGATTTGGCTTGTGTGGTGCAGAAAAGGTCTCCAATGCTATGGAAGACTGATGTCAGCCTCAAAAATGTCTCAGGGCCTTGAAGGAAGGGCAGCAGATAAGCAGGTATTTGTAATTTGCTGCTGTTTAGACAGGTATACTTCTTTATCTGCTGGAAATCAAGGGTTTTACCTGCTTTGATATTTTTTTTTCTGTGTTTCTGAGACTAGCTGTAATCCTCAGTGTGTTTGTGTAATGTCTAAGTTCTGGGAAAAAGTCTGTTTAAGCAACTGAAGGGTTGGCACGTGTCCTGGGAGCCCAGGGTAAGGGGTCTGGTCAGTCCCCTTTCAGTGAAGGGGTCTGCAGGCAGAGAACCTGCCCTTGGGGTGTGTTCGAGAGGGTCCCAGGGAAGACACCATACTGGAGCTTATTCTGGGAAGCCAGAGACAGGTGGGTGTGAGTAAATGCAGCAGCCCTAGCAGGCTTCTGGAGGATGTAAATCACCTTAGCAGCAGTAATGCTGGCCCTGCTCACGTGCTTGCTGTGCTTTATGTCCCTAGCCACTTGGCACTTATCTGAAGAACACTTTTTTTAATGTGTTGACTGCTTGGAGAGTTGTACCTTGAGCTCAGTAAAGGAAAATTTGAGGAAATAGCAGATCCCTCCTCATACCTCAGAGCCCTGCTCTCCCTAGCCTGACAACCCACATGTTTACCAGATTTAGTTACTGTGGAAAGGGCAGAGCAGTTGTGGTGAATTAATCAGTGACTTCCAGAGCTGTCGCAGCTTCTGGAGCTGGGTTATTACCTGTAAAGCCTTAGAATAGTCCCCTGCAGCTCTGTCAGCACAAGGACACTGGTGATATCTACTGCAAAGCCAGCACAGATGCCTGGCCTGATGTTTCTGCTGCTCATGGAGATGGTGAAGAGGATGGGAGATGTTTGGAGGGGAAGCTTCCCACCATTACCCCTGGGTCCTGTGGGGACTTGCAGCCTTTTGGCATGGGCACAGTGGGGTGAAGCTGCCCTGTTGAAGGCTTCTCATATTTTTCTCAGAAAATGCTACTGTAAAAATAATTTTAGAAGCATTTGGAGGCTCTTACATATGTTTTTTGTTTTAATTTTTTTTGGATCCCCAATTACTGCTCTGGCTACTCAGTTTTCTGTGTGAAGTCACAATCTAGCTCTGAAACAGGCTGGAACTCATTAAGTCTGAGCAGGATGTTCGGTTCTGCAGATCTCATTTGAAAGTCAGTTGGTGGTTCTGATATATTATGACAAATTTACACTTGTCCTTGGTTGATAATTATACTCTAAGTCTCTCCTGTAAATTAATCTGAGTGCCTACTCTAAACAGCCCTGCCATGTCCTTGGTTTAAGTAAATTACTTACAGGAATGACACATTTGTTACTAATCCTCCAGCCTCCTATAGCCAAATTCTGTAATTCTCTCCCAGACTGGTAATTCTTTCTCATGTGAAGTCAGTAGGCCTGCTTGCATTTATTCACCCAGCTCAGACCACCACTTAAGCACACGGTTAATTGTAAACATGTGTTTAGGTCCCATTGACTTCTGTGAGGCTTAAGTGCTGCCTCAAATAGTCATTCTTTTCCAAATCAGAGCTGGAAAATTAAATTTGTCCCTCTGTGGAAAAGATCAATTCAACTGTCATGTCTCCAAAGGAAAGCTGGAAGTTCTTTTTGATTAAGGCAGGATATAAACTTAAAAGGGTAATAACTGTTGCTGAATACCTTGTCAAGTGAACTCTTATTCTGGAAGGAGCATCCAAGTTCAGAGTTGAGAGATGGCTCTTTTTGACACTAACTGTGTATCTAGATACAAAATGCATCTCAACTGTACCTGGACGATAATTTTTATTTGTATGATTTAGTGAAAAACCTGAAGTGATGTATAACCCAGAACCACCCCAAGGAATGTATAGAATTTTCAATTAATAACTAGCAGAACCAACACATACATTAATCAAAAGGAAAGGGCTGAGTATGTTTTAGTTGAAGTGAGTCACGGTTACACGTTCTCTATTCCTGGTGTAAATTACTCTAGTAGAGACTCTGTCAATTCTCATTAAAAGAATACTAGAAAAAGGCCCAAGTTCTGGCTGCCCGTGTGCAGGGACGCACACGGCAGATCCTGAGGCAGCAGCACACTTTTGGTTTGGGTCTATTGAGGTCTGACCCAGGAGGTAGAGGTGGGTGAGATTACTTCAGACCTGCCTTTCCATCCCTTCCTCTATGTGTGTCTGCGCAAGACAAGTGGGCTGCAGGCAGCATCAGAGGGTAAGCAGGTGGAGGGCAGTTGAGGCCGGCACGCGTCCCATCTGCTTTTCAAGCTTGCTCATGTTAGAGCCAAACTGTAATAGCCACAGGCTTCTGGTTTAATTTAGCTTCGTGACAGTAGTTTGAGCAAATAGTGCTCACAAGGAGTGAGCAAGAGTGACTGTACCCCTTGCACATCTGCAGCCCTGGCTCATAGGAACCTCTTGGAGGTCAGGGTGAACCAGAAGGTTCTTGGTGGCTTTGCGATAGCCAGTGTGTGCTCAGTGGGGAGGACAGGTCTTGCTGATGTGTGGCTGTGTTCAGGCTGCTGGGCAGACTGCTGCAGGTACCACCTTTTTAGCAATGTATAAAATGGGGCTGAGCAACTTTTAGTAGGAAAAGACTGCAGGTGATAAGCCCAAGGAATCGTACTGCTGGCACAAAGCAAGCAGGCAGGGAATATTATCAAGTCTCTTTACAGTTCTTCAGAAGCAGCAAAAGAAAGGGTTAACCTTTAAAAACACTTTCACCAATTACTTGGCTTTCCCATGACATCAGTCCTCTCAGTTTCTATAGTCCTTTGAACTAATAACTAACCTCATGTCTCTTATATAATCCTGAATTTTCCTTTGAGCCTTCAAGGAAAATCACAATTTCCCCCTGTGCTAAGCTTCACTTTGCATTTGGAATCTGCAATTTTATATTTAGGACATTTTGAAGGAGGCCTGGGAGAGCAAAATGGTTTTTGCTTCTCCTGTCTGCAAAACACTTGGCATTAGTTGTGCGATTGCATTTTAATTCTTTACCAGCATTGCAGATCTACGCACTCATGTGATGTGTATTGTGTGCACAATATATGGGATGTACTTAAATATTCAGCTGTATTATTTTTTAATGCACACACAGGCTGTATGACAAACACGCACAGTTTGAAGACGCTGGGGAATAGGATGTTTATACAAGTGTTTGCCCCCTTTCCAGCAGCATGTTTTCTGATGTCAGTCATACCACCACACTTAAAACACCCGAAGGTTTAAGAACACTTTCATGAGGAGCTGCAAAATGTTTCCCTAAGTGGGAAAAGTCTCAGTAGGAAGAGGGTCCATGTCTGTGGTAGGACAACTCCTTACTTATGAGTAGGCTTGAATCCCATGGTATTTCCACCAGGGCACATCTCCCTTTTTATGGTACCCAGTAAATGCCAAGATGTACATGGTGATCAGACTAGAGCATCCCAGAGTGCTCCAGATGTATGTGAAGAAAGGTCTAACCATGTAAACACCAGGCTGAGTGCTTCTAATAGGGCTCTAAGGGCTGGCTTGTCACAGCAGTGCCCTTGCCAAGGATGTAAGGAATGGTTAGCTCTGTCTGTACGTTGGTCATGCTCTTCCTTGCCAAGCCATTGGGATGCTCTATGCACCCTGAATGCAGGAAAGATGATGAACAAATGTGGTTGTAAACCCCTCTGATCTGTACTGCTTCGTGATTATTTTGATTATCTTAAGAGTTTGTATTTTTGCTTCTGTGATTTCTTGTTTCATTCCTGTTGTGGTTTTTTGTTTGTTTTTTTTTGTGTGTGCACTTTGAGGCTTCTGTTTAACTCTCAAAGAGCAGACAAAAGCATTGAATAAACTTGCTGATGTTCCCCATTTCATGGCCTGTGGACAACTACATGATAACCCTCTCCACTGGATTCTTCATTTAAAAAACAGTCAGAGGGGAGGGGGAAAAGAGCCTTTGTCAGCCTCGATAGCACTATTCACTGTTTCACCAACAAGTTAGTGAGAACACCAGCTTCCTGTCCTTTCATTGAAGCCCATTGATCTTTTCCCCTGGTAAACAGAGCGGCTGTAGCTTTTGTTTGCCTTGTGCTCCCCATTTGTGCGGTGCATTTCAGGGATGAAAAGTGCTGCTGTGGCCCTTCTGCAGAAGAAGAACCAGGACAATGGCAGGGGGACAATGAGTGGGAAGCGTGTGGTGGCTGGTGCAGGGGGATGCTGGGGGGTCGGGCCCATAAACACAGTGGCCTTTGGGGAAGGGGCTTGGAGAGGCTCTGGCCAAGTAGCCCGGAGCTGAGCAGCAATGGGATTTCAGGCTGGGCATTGCTCACCTCTCCCTGTAAATCAGCGCTGTGCAGGGCAGTGCAGCTTGGAGGATGGACCGCAAGATGCGTTTGTCCTAACACAAAACAAAACCCCCAAACAGTGGCCAGGAGGTAGGAGAGATGCAGCAGCAGCAGATCTGAGGTCTCACTCTGGCTTTGTTGCTCATGCAGTTACCAATTAATTGTAACCGCTTGTTGTCATTAAGTCATTGAGCGTGGGGCTCCAAGCTGGGGAAGTGTGATGGAGCTGCAGGAGCAGTTAGGGTCCTTTAGGAGCACCTTAACTAGTGAGGTCCCTCTGCTGTAGGAAGCTGAGTATGGGAGAAGACCCTTTTGGGTGGGTAAGGTACCAACCATGGGGCAAGACTGAGGCTGAGCTGGCAGAGCTTGTGCCAGGGGAACGTGCAATGGGAGTCATGGGGTGGGAACCATGCAAATAAGCCTTTTCCCCCGACATTGTTTTTCTCCTAATCACTGAAGTGATGCTTTAGAAAGCAGAGTGGGGGTTTGGGGTTTCCCTTGATACTGGTAAGATGGTCCAAAAAGGTGTGGCTGCTGGCAGAAAGCAAATGTATGCTTTGTCTGGTCTAAAGTAGCAAAACCAAAAGAGTTTACTTGCCCTCTCCTGCATTCCAACCTTCATTTAAGCAAGAAAACTTTCCTTTGTTGACTTTCTTTGTACGCAGGTATTTTTCTTGGCCATACTGCCCCTAGAATTTGGTAAGCTTCAGTAAAAGAGAAATAATATAGCAAGTCTTAGGGAAATATTTCCTGTGAGATCCCAAATCCACTGAAACGGAGATGTGTTGATTTTTCTTTTGTTTCAATAGCGAAACTTGATTTCAATGGGATTCCTAATTGCTTCTTACCTATCTTGCAGTGATGTCTAGGAAGCTTGGTTAGCAACCACAACTTTATGATGCCGGGCACTTGGCACCTACAGAACAAACCCAAGAGCTTTCCTCCAAAAAGCTGCAGTTACAGCTATTCATGTTAAGATTCTTCTGGTTTTGTGTTGTCTATAACAGCCAAGCAGAAATGCTCTTTAGCAGCTGAGCTCTGAGTGGAGGTTGTGCTACTTTCCCCAAAAGTATATGAAAATAACTAAAGTCAGGGTGCATCTTACTGGTATTGGTATCTGCAGATACTGCTGAGCTGCACTAATGGATTTGGGTGATTCTTGCTACCAGAGAGAGGCTTAATGAGACTTTTTCAGAACTGTAAGCGTGAACATCATCTTTTTCTTCTCCTTCTGTGACTGTTGAACTCTTTGCTTCTCAGGCATAGGCCTTGCATGTGATTAGCCAATATATTCTCCCTGAAGCTTGTAGTGGGAAAACTTTGCAATATAATTTGTCTAGACTGTTTCAGAATCCTGTAACTTGGTTTTGTGCAGAGCATGCAAGATGTGGGAAATCTCAGAGCAGATTAGAACAGAGCTGGCTTGTTCCTCAGCTGCAATGCCAAACAGGGCTAAAACGTTGTGGTGTCTAAAATCCTGTTTCAAAATATTTTTTTAAATGCAAAATCTGCGATGCAGAAATTGTCAGAGATTTGACACAGCTCTGTGACATGCTAGCCCTCTCTTCGCTCTTCTCATTCCCAGTAAATCCACTGGGATGTAGTTTTCATTATGAGCAGTGTACAGTTGACCAAGATAGGTTCTGAGATGCTCGTGTGATGGGGTTTGGGGTCTTTTAAAGTAGTATGTCACAGCAGAAAATGGACTTTCAAAATCAGAGACAGACCCCTGTCTGTGCAATCTGATAAATGTCAGAACCGTTTAAATTTGGGCACGCCTATTTCACAGCCTGGAACGATTGTTCAGAACACATTTTTGTGAGAACAAAGCCGTAGAATTTTGAGGAACATATAAACCCAGAGAGGTTGTGGCTGCTCCGTCCCTGGAAGTGTTCAAGGCCAGGTTGGCTGAGGTTTTGAGCAATCCCATGTCTAGTGGAAGAACCATGACAGAAGGGTTTGAACAAGGTAATCTCTATGGTCCCTTGCAGCCCAAACCATTCTATGGTAAGTCTCTGTGCATCTACTCGGGTAATTTGGTCCTATAACACAACATGCATCTCCTGACCTTGGGGAGGGTGTGAACCTGAAGCAGACTTTAGCAGTGATAAGACTTGTTTAGAGTATATCCACTGGTGCTGAGCAGCTGGAGTTTCTGAGCCCCTGTGGGCTTTGCCTGGACTTGTGTGAGCTGCCCCACTGATTTCACAGGGCAAACCAGTGCTGAAAAGTTGTACACAGGCAAAAGTCTGAGTTGGGGCCTGAGGAAAGGGGAGACCTAGGGGAATGATGATGATTTATTTCAACAGCTTTTGGGTGTTGATTTTAGTGTTTTGTTTGCATTGTGTAAGTCCCAGTGAATGTTCTGCTGACAGAATAGCAGTTTAAGTACGGTGTCCTTCCAAGGAAGGAGGCTCACTCCCACAGGGTAAGTTAATATCCGTGATACAAAGCTGCAGGGCTAGTCAAGTGACTTTTTATGAATAAAAAGACACTTTTGAGCTTCACCGTGAAAAGGCCAGAGCCTTAGGGTGTCAAGCTCCAAACCCATATAGCCAAGCAGCCCTTGAGGATTTTGCAAGGCATGTAGAAGACTTCTGAGGATGAATGATCTGGAAATGCTTCATTGAACCCAGTAACCGGTGGGACAAGCCCTGCCTTGGGAGGCAGCGTGGGCTGATGCTGACACCCGGATGAGACAGTACTGCTCAGCTCTCACCCAGGTCCTTTTCACTCCTGGGATCCTTCCCTTGCTTGGTGCATGGATGATTTCAGGAAGAGTCACAAAGCTGTTGGGCAATTACAGATGGGTTTTTTTGCTTCACCTGATGCTGTTGCTGATCACATCTGTCCCCCAGGCTAGGCAGGGTGGTGGGTGGCATCTACTGGTAAAGGCAGAGAGGAGAGGCTTGCCTGCTGTGGGGGAAGTGGGAGCTCTTGGGCTGCTGGATACAGTTTTTGGCTGGGGTAAAGACCCTTCCTTCTCTTCAACACATGCTGTGGGAGATTTTTTCAGCCCACAGAAAGTCAGGCTCTCAGCTGTGCCACCTGTGGGAAAGGCAGGAGCCCCTGCAGCACAAACCTCTGCTCCTGGATGGTGAAGCATTGTTCACCAAGGCAAAATTAGGAAGGGGGAGAGGAGAGCAAGAGAAGGGAACACCTACATCCATCATAAATCCCCGGGTAGTACTTGCTGCTTGAGCTCTGAGCTTTGCATAGCTTGGTGCCCTGGCAGGTGATGGAGAAATGAGGGTTCAGTGGAGACATGGTACCTGCTGGGGAGCTCCACGCTGTTGCTGCAACCAGACCTTCCTTCTGCCTATCCCTCTCTTCTAGATTTTTATTTGCAGACCCCAGGCTGGAGCCTTGTGTGGGCACGGCAGGCTGGCTTCGAGCTGAGCAGATCCCCACATTTTGCAATGGCACCGTGTTCCACTTTTGCTTGTGTGCAGCCTAGAGTCCCTTTTCCTCTCGTTCTTCCTCTTGCTGGCTCAATTTTAAAATTGATTTTTCTAATTGTCTGCTGAAAAATAGTCATGCTTTGCCAAGGCTTATTAAAACAATGCTGCTCACAGTCAGGAGTCTTGCATTAGAATTAGGGAAGGAGGGCTTTTACATTTTCTTCCTGGTATAAAGAAAATGGGGCTGAGGGATGGGGTAGGGATTAAGTAAAGGAAAAGGATGACAGGTGGTCTAAATCCAGCCATGAGTTCTCCTCCTCAAAGCCAGGCTCTTTCCTAGGTGCCTACATTCTCCCACAGAATTTGGGGGATTAGCACAAATTCTAGCCTAATGATGCAACGAAGCTTTTCATGTTGCTGTTCCCCTCATGGGCAGTTTGTGCTGTAGCCCTTAGGTATGCTCCAGGCTAAAACACTGTCAGGTGGAGCAGAGGGCTGGGGTGATGGAGAGAAGCAGGAGCTTTCCTGCCTGCCCTGCCATCCTGCATATACAGCTTGTGCTCACAAGCAATTAGATTGTTGGAATTTGCCTTCCCCCCCCTCCATTAAAAACTCTGGGAACAAAGTGGGGGTGGCTGCTGTTGCTAATGCATGTTCACATGCCTCGGTGCTTTGTGAGACCACATCTGAAGTGCCTTCTCTTTGAAGTTGATATGTATCTTCTGCCTTGCTCTTTAAAATGTTTATTATGTATCTGTGCTGGATAGAAGATACTGGCCAAAGGGCTGGATGGCGGGGAAGTGGGATGCACTTTAGGGGTTTGGTGGGGGAGAAGGTGTCAGCAGGGAGCTGGGAGAGGTGAGGATGCAGTGACAAAAAGCCACCGAATATTTATTGGACTGCAGCCTTCCTTCTGTGGAAGACTCAAGCCTGCCCTTCACACAGTCAGAAAGCAGGAGCCCAGCAGAATTTCCAGAAAGTGATGGGGCCTTTGTTTTAAATCACTTCTGTAGCAGCCAACAGAACTTCCATTTCATTAACCTGGCTGCAGGCTCATGCTGAGGTAGTGCAGAAAGCTTGACCCAGTAAATAAATCCCTGTGTGTGTATAAAGCCATTGATGAAATGCAAGGTTTTCAGGTTTCTGGGGTTTTTTTTCCACCTACAGGTATCTAGTCCAGGAGTGCTCTGGTCCAATAAGCTGCCTGTGCAGTAGCTTGTACCTCTAATGGAGCTAACTGGTACCCAAGGGCTGGTGCATACAGGTGCACGTGACTTACTGCACCCAGCTAAATTGTTTTGATCAGATTTTAAAACCAGTTCCATATTTTTTTCCATGAGGGTTTTACTTGAGAGTTACCAGAGCAATTCTGAATCTATTTAAGGACGCTAGTCAAGACCTCTGTTCAAAAAGCTGTCTTGGGAAAGATGTGGTGGTTGAACCTGGTTGCAGGGAACTTTTTTAAAAGATTGTTTCCTGGCTGAAGCTTTTCATGCAAAATCAGGTTTGTGTTTCTTGAACTGTGCACCTCTCCTTCAAGCACTGTTTTCCTCTCCCCTTTTTTTTTTTTCCTGTGGGGAAGGTATGTTGTGAGGAAGAGAAATTTGAGGCAAGCTGAAAGTAATGTAGCATTCTGACAGCTTAAACGGCAGAAATTTTCATGACACTTGAGACATAAAATGTTTGCTTTTCGCTCATCTAACTTTGCTGCCTTATTAGACTCTGCTATTGGTACTGCAGAAGCAGAGAACATGAAAAAAACCCAAAGTTTAGGAAAAGTGCTGGATACCATGGGGATGAAAATGCAAGTGGGTAGCCTATGTTAGTGCATTGGATTGTAAAGGGATGGCAAGAGACCTCCTAGTACTGGTGTCGGAGAGAAGGCTTCTAAGTGGCATAGGGAGAGATGTTCCTTAGGCAAAGGTGATTTCTTCTCTCCGAGACTTTGCAGAGTGAATTGATACTTCCTGAATAAGCACAGGTCTGAACCAAGCTCCCTTTGGGCCGTTAAGCTTTTCAAGTATATAAACCATAGACTGAAGACTTTAAAAGAAAGAAGGCTGGTAGGTGAAATATTTGTGTGTCTCAATTTGATGTCTTCAGCATTGGTCTGGTGCTGTGCTGGCTCTGGGGGAATGATGCTCGGAGGTTGCTAAGGCTGGGGCTCTATTCAGCCGTGGTGCAGGGGAAGCAGCGGCCGCTCGGACGCGGGCGACGGGATCCAAAACCAGCTGTAGCTGTGGCAGTCTCACAGGGTTAACCACAAATCCTGCCTGCAGCTGCTGCAGCTCAATACCCGGCATTCACAGCCGGCCTCACCAAACTGCCTTGTGACATTTTTGATTCATGTCAGGGACAGAGTACCATTGTTGGGGGGGAAAAAATAACTGGTTTATAAAATGTTCTGCAGGCTTTCAGTCATTTCAGTCTTTATTCTCTCCTCTGTGCCACTCTCCAGGTTGGATAAAAGTTCTCACTTTGCGTTTCCACTTACTGCTTAAAAAAAGTGTTTCTGGCTTTTTTTTTTTTTATTAAAGAGCATAAGCTTCTCCTTGAAGCTCAGGAAAAGGCTAATAGTGGGATAGTGGGCCCTGGTCTGCCCTTGTCATGTTCGGGGGTGAGGGAGCTGTGCCTTGATGGTGTGACTGGCAGGAGAAGCAGCAGCACACTTTACTAGTGGGAAGGATACTGGGGGTCAGGGGGAAGGGCCTCCTGTAGCAGGCAACTGGGAAGGGTTTCTTGAGTGGTTTCTCTTTCCCCTAAGAACAGGGCTGCCTGCTGCAGGTCTGCTGTCAGGCCATCAGCTTGATTGCTCTGATCACAAGGGTGCAGTGGGCTTTGGGGATGGAGGCTCTGTTCATGTACTCTTTTCAGAGCAGAGACAAAAAGCCTCTTTGTTTTGAGATTTATGGAAAAGTTTTAAATTGTTTGTTGCTCAGTGCCCTGGGTAACCCCATACTGTGCTGCAGTTGGAGCTCCAGGGCTGAACACCTAGCTGGGACAATGGACAGTATGAAAAGGGCCTTTCCCATTCTCATTCCTTCGAAGGAAGTGCTGCTGAAGGGTGTCAATACATTTTTCTCAGCTTTAATGCCTCATTTGCTTCAAGCACATTCAAGGATTTACTGTTTGAGAAAACAAATTAAATTAGCACTTAAAAAAAATTTTTTTTTAGTTCAACTTGTTTCTAAAGGAGTCATTCCCCCACCCATGTCATAGCAGGAATGCCCCAGTGAAAGGGTAGGTTTGTTTCTTTCAGGAAAAAAAAAAAAAGGTTCCTGCCAAAGTGACCCTGAGTAAAATTTCTCTGAAGCCAAGGTGTGCTGTGACAGAGAGCATCATCTGAGCACATGCTCATTCAGGACTTGGGGCAACAAGGTCTCCAAGTTTGCTATAAGATGGCACAGGAGTCTTGCTGCCTCTCCACAAAGCAGAGCCTTCCTGGATGGTGACCCTGGGTCCAGGTTCTCCAGACAGAGCAAGTGTAGCTTTGTTTCAGGCCTGAAACAACATTCTGTGCTTTGAGCAGGGAATTCAGACTCCTGATCAGTGCGGATCAGTGCTGGCTCTCAGCTGTGATGCAGACTGCATTGCTCAGGGTCCGGGGGGGCCAGCTCAGCAGCTGTAGGCAGTTCATTTCTGTTCTGAACACCCTGGACAGGGGGCAAGTCATGCAAACTCTTCATGCAGATAGACACAGTGTCCTGGCTGGGGTGTGAGGGTCTGAGGTCCTCAGGCTTGTGCTCCTCCATCTCTGTGCCTGAATAATGAGCCCTCCTGGGACCAGCAGCCCTGGGGGAGTCACAGCCCCAGACCCTGACCTGCTCGCAGCGTTCGGGAGCCCGAGGTGGTGGTGGGTGCCCAGGTACTGCTGCTCCCTTGGTGTTTGTGGTTCGGCAGCAGTATCCAGGCCAGCTCCTCAGAGATGATTCTGGCCTGGCAAAGCTTATTAACTGCAGCTCTGTGCCATTTGAAACAGGCTAAACTGCTCCTGGACTAGGAGGAGCAGGGTAGGAGTGTACGTGCAGCACTGCACCCATACTGAGCTGGCCTGGGAGTCCCTGCACCATGCCAGGCTTCATCCACAACCTGGGTAAAGCACCTGCAGGTAACTGGGAGCTGGTGTGCCTGACTGGAGGGCAGTGTCAGGTTAATTAGACATCTGCAGGCTATTCTTAAACATTTTTTTTTTCTTTGCAGTCCCAAAGTGGGGAACTGTTTGCTTAAAAAAAAAAAAGCCTTCTGCACAGATTGGCATAGAACAGTTTTTACTTAACTGAAGGCTGATGTGGGCTGATTTCTTTATAATTTCCCTTTCTCAGGTACTAAAAACTGTGGCTCAGCATAGCTTTTCTGATTTTTCCTGTTCTTTGGTTTACTTTCCATATTTTGCATTCATGTATTTTTTTTCCCCCCTGATTCTTAATGTGCTTAGCCTGTTGAGATGGATATAAAATTTCTAAAGTAGCATCTGAGATCCTAATCTGTCTATATCAAAGGCCAGAATTATTCCCTGTTGTTTGTAAAGGAATTATTTAATAAGTAATCCTTGTAAGTGTCAACATTACACAGGAGATGACATAACACTTGGGGAAAGTAAGGACTAAGCCAATATTCCCACACCAGCTTCAAAGCTAAATATGCTTTCACATACAGATGCTTCCTATTCCTCATCTGTGACTTCTATTTCCTCCTAATTGGAGTTGACACTGGAAGTACCAGTTCTCCTTTTCCTCCTCCTGGATGTTTTGATTGGAATGTTAATACCGTCCTCCTTCATTACCAGGCTTGTGGAGTAGTGTGCCACGTGGTTGAAGGTATAGGATTGGTTTTCCTGGAGAAGCTTAGCCTGCCCTAGTGTCAGAGGAGTGTTAATTCACAGCTGGCTACTAGCTGCACAGCAGTTGGAGTCCTCCTGTGCATGCACTTTCTGGGAGCAATTGAAATCTGGACCCAGATTTTACCTTTCTGGCCTATCTTGCCCAAAAGCAAACTTCCTGCTGAATGAGCACAGAGAGGGTCAGTCTGTTCTGCAAGTCAAATAGTGAAATCTTGGATGCCGAATACACACAAAATATTTTTCTGTGTTTCTACATGTTGAAAGCATCAATCTCTGTACAAAGCTGAAACCGTTGGCCCCTGGTTGGCAAGTATCTCCTCCAAGGCTTAGAAATGCCTTCTATTCCCTGCAAACCCCCTCATCCCCACCCCTGCACTGTGCATCCCTCCCGGACAAATTCAAACCCCAAAGAAGCACCAATAAATTTCTGTGGTGTGAATTCAAAACATCAAAATATCATGGAGTTTATGCTTTCTGTTAAGGCAAGTCTGGTCAAAACATCCCTAATCCTCACCTTCCCAAAGCAGCCTCTGAGGTGAGGTAGTGAGGAAAAGTCTGGATGGTTCATATAGATAGATATATAGAATCATAGAATTCCTGTCTGGTTTTGTTATCACAGTGTTCTTTCTGCAAATCCATGCAAAATATCATGGAGCCATATCAAGCCTTTTGCCTTGTCTTCAATTCCCAAGTTCTCAACAGTAGCTTCCCGCAAAAATGATACCCTCCTTATCCATTTAACTCCTACCACACATCACAAGGCATTCCTGCAAATTCCCCTCACCCGTGACAAACTTATCTTGTAGACCTGTGTAATGATTCTGATGGTTGTGCAGGCCTGTTTGTTTTATTCCTAACTAAATTAATAACACTGCGATGGCACCCGGTCTAGCACTGAACTTCTAAAACTCTCCTAATGTACTAATCAGCACGTCAGTGGAATATTCTTTCTGGATGGAGACAAGCCTGCTGAAACGGATTAGACATTCACATGGCATTGCATAATTCAGAGAGCAGGCAGGGTGCATATGATTTGCATTAATAGCCTCTACTGCAGCAGCTTCTCACAGGTCTCTCTCATTAGATCATATGGTGGAAGCTTCCAGACTGTCAATCAATTACAGTAATTTCCTTTTCCATATTTATTCTATCATGATCATTGGCAGTTACCATTAAGTGACATTAATACAATACAATACCACCTTGGCATTTTCCAGTGCTCCTCTTACAGGGTCCTTAATCCGTATAAGGCTGAGAGGTTCTGTTATCCAGGAACAAGGTGTTTGCTCTCCCTAGCTCAGCATAGCGTGACTAGTCCATGGTGGGGAGGAAGGAGCACCTTGTGTTACAGTGTCTAGGAGGCTCTCCGGAGCAGGATGGAGGTGGCTCCTCCCCAGTGGTAAGCATGGGGTGCCATGAGAGGTCAACAGGCTTCTCAGAAGAGAATGTCCTTCATTCAGCCCAGTGAAGCTTGTATGGCATATTCAGGTGCATCAGCCTGGGCATTTTAGTATGGTTGTCTTTATAGGTGCCTTACTTTGTCTGATACCCCTGGACATTCCTGGTGGATTAACATGAGCCAAATTTTCAGATGTATGAGCTAACACCTAAGCATTCTTGTTAACTACAGCTCTTTTCTTCCCTTCCCTTAAAACTTCCTGCCCTATATAAACAAGGGTCAGAATTACTAAATCCCAGTAGCATCCCCTCTGGAATAGGTGCAGGCCCAGCATCACCACCACTACAGAGCAGGGGAGCCTTTATGCACTTGAAGAATAAAAAGGTGTTCGTGTTGTCACACTGGAGCTGATGGCAGCCAGGGCTCCTGGCTCTTCCCCTGCAAAGCATATTACAGTACTCGTGAAAATGAAGACTGGTGGCCTCAGCTCTCCTATTTGAGAACTATCTTCTGAAAGTCACTTTGAAATGACTGAGGGGACAAATAATGTGTGTGAAACCTTGTAGCAGATGTTGTATGAGAAATTTAAGTATGTTACTTCAAACACTGCATGATGGGTAAACGGCTTCTGACCATCTCTAGACATCACCGGTCCTTTGTTAGCTGATGTTTGCTGAGACCTCTCCTGTGGAGTTAGAAAGGTTTTCAGCCACAGCTCACAAATTTTCTTAGGTCCTCTTATCCTTTAGATCCCCAATATCCTCCCCAAATATTTAGAGGCTTAAACTTAGAAGGTGACATTTTTTGGGGTGGGTGGGAGAAGAAACATCTTTTGCAGATCATGAAAAAAGAAATGGGTTCCGTATTCCCCCCCTGGACTCTGCTGTAGTATTTCCCCCTCGACTTCCACATGCTGTACTAAAAATGCTCTCTTGAGAATGTACTGAGTTCCCTTTGCATTTCTGGTGCTCTTTGTTCTAGGGATTGTTTCTGCCCTTTTTCAGTCTTGGGGTGCTTTTCCCAGCTCGCTGAGCTGACATGATGAGATCCTTTCGCCACTCATCAGTAAACACTTCATCAGCAATTCTGCACATACCCAAGGGTTTCTCCTCTCTTCTTTTTGCTGGATTTTTAGGTGCTTCTTTCTTCATCTCTCCTCCTGTGTTGGACATTTTTCCACTCATCCCCATTTCCCTCTTCTTTGATACATGTCAGAGACTAAGCAGGATCAGTTGCCACTGTGTCCCTGTTCAAGACCCTCCTAAAGCTGTTGCTGCCAAATATGTTGGATGTCTTCTTTCTCACAGTGCTCCACTTCCATCCTTGTCATTCATGAGTAACAGTTCAATGATCTTTCCCCTTCTCTGTCCACTGAGCTCATTTAAAATCCAAACAGTTTCTGGCTGTCAACTCTGCTGTTTGTGACTTCCACTCTGTTTATTTCACTCTTCAAAATCTTTCCTGTCACCTCTCATCTTCAGAATTGTCAGAGCCTCTCCAAGACATTAATTTCCCCATCTCTCTTTTGTTCTCATCCGTGGCTTCTTGTTCCTGTTCACAAGTCCACAACTGAGAGAGTTCCCACAGTTTGCTGTGCTGCCATCAAGTTACTTTAGGCATGTTTGTTGCTGAAGCTTTCCTCGGGACAAGAGTGGGCTTGGCTTCTGGTATTCACTGCTCAGGCTGTACCTCAAAGTTCTGCTTTATTGTTCTATACTCGGTTCTGTAGCTGCATGAAGTTTGCTTAGTGCCTTTTCACTGTTTTAGGATCCTGAGTTTTGCTCACAATTTTAAACGTTTACCTCTAGACAGGGATAGCCTGAAATTTGGATTTCCCTTATGTTTCAGTTGTTATATCCAGATTTTAGGACTCTGCCTTATATAAGCGTGTGCTAGGTGTGAACTTTGGATGCACTGCCAGACTTTTCCCAAATGTTTGAGTGGCCGTCGTATGATAGTTCTTGCTTTAGCCTATGCTGCTTTTCCCCCAAGGTAGAATAGTGTTCTCAACTTGAGTGCTGGCTAAACAATACTTAATCATCTAAGAAAAGGTGATTTTGATTTTTACATCTAGCAGATTTAGTTGGGAGGTTTGAGTAGTTCCTATTGAGCTTTGAGTTATCTTTGCTAACTAGTTACAGTTAACAGTGTACACTTTTTTCCTGATCATGCAATCATTTGAGAATTTGGCAGTGTCCATTCAAAATGTATATATATAATATCAATAGATATTTTTTCTTCTCTATAGAATGGATCATATTCCTTTCTGACACTTGTTGTTTAAAGAGATGTTTCAGTGGATTTCAGTATTTGAACCAGAACAGTGTACTTGTCTACTCAAGAATTAAATCTGTATTTTGTGTAATTCAGATCACTTAATCTAGATGTGAGTAGGTCAAGCTCAATGTGTTGACAGTGATTTTTGGAATAAAAGCATGAGAAACTTCAAATGCTAAACTAAAACTGGGAATAATGACAAACTGTTATATATTTTGTGTGTTGAAAGAGTTAGTAAACTATGGATTATTCCTTCCCTTTCAACAATGATTATATGAAGGATTTTTGTCTATTGGTGATTTAAAAATCATATTCATGGGAATTACATCTGTAGTGGAACGTGTCTCCATGGTCTAGCAACATGAAAGATGCTAAGCACTTTTCTTGCAGGTGAAGGTCTGATAGGAAGAGACACAGAAGAATACTGTACCCCTCTGTACAGTGTCAGTGGCCTTCTTTAAGATCTGCTAATGACAAATATTAAAATACTCTTTTAGAGTTGGATGACGTTGTTGTTATTGCTATTATCTGCTTCTGCCAAGTTTCATCTAATGATGCTTCAGCCTGGGGTGGATTTGTGTTGATCGATAGAGATACGTGAAACAACTCCCCAACAGTTAACTGGGAGTTGCCTCCTGAAAGCAGAATTTATACTGAAGACCTTTAAACGGCGTGGAGAACGTGTGCGCTGAGTGAAGTCCCATAGGATGCTAACAGGGAGTGGGAGGCGTGGAGCTGTTGGGTGAGAGCTTTCACATCCTCTTGGAGAAATTGTGTAATGAGATATATGGGAGGGCTCAGCGATTTGCTAATGACTTGAGTGCTGCTTCAAGAGAACATTTGTGTAAGCTGTGGAACAACACGTAGTATTTGTGTGTGATTAATGAGAATTTGTCATCTGAAATACAGTCAGCACAGTGCCTTCGTATCTGTGTGCCTCAAACTCTTAAGCGCCAACCCACGGTGGAATATTAGAGGAATTACTCAGCAGATTACTTCCATGTTGTTTTTGTCAGCTTATTCATCCTATCTGATAAAAGGAAAGGGGTGTGGGAGTTTGTGTTACGCGTTTTTGTTAGTGTCTAACTCGTGGCCCTTCAAAAGGTCATGGGTACTTGAAGCTGTTTCAGACTGGTCAGACCACGGCTATTAGTCACGGAGCATTATTCACCCAGTCCCATTCTTTCTTTCCTCTTCCCCATCCTTTTAGCTGAAGAAGTCCTCTTTGGAGAGGAAACAATAGCTGTAGAAACCTTCCTCCCCCCCCGGATGTTGAGTTTTTCCCCCAGAATGTAATAGAAATTATTGGCACACTGTCAGCTCCAGGATGACCCGACCTCCCCTGTGACAGTTCATCCGAGCTGGATGCAAGAGGAGTCTTGGTAGTTTTGTCTGCTTGTTTTCCTGTTGTGTCAAGTGCAGTGGCTTTGCTGTACTCCTGGTCCTTAACTAGGAGATCTTCCAGGATTTAACTGGTTTCCTGTTACAGGCTGCTTGCTCTGTAAGATTTAACACCGTTTCTCAAAGTTTCTGTTGCTACTTAGATAAAATAGTTGAGTTTTCAGTAAATAAGTGAAAAAATCTGGCGGTGCTTCCTTGGATGAGGACCCTGATTCACACTTGTTAGCGTGACATATCTACTTTTTGTAAGTGAGAACTGATAGAGGCTTATGCTGTTAGCTCCTTGTATTGCAGTAGAGCCTAGTGAATCCACCCGCCTTGAGCCTCTGTTTGTCTTCGTTCTGCAGGGATATTAAAAGCTGTTCCTTGCCCCAAAAGTAAGTTTATGTGACAGGCAACTGAGTGGAAATGAGAAGTGTCAAAAGCACGGGGTATTTCAGGAAACTAGTTGCTGCGCGTAATTCTTAGTCAATCAGCGGCTGTAATGCTTTTCTAAGCCATTTGAGATCTGAGTGTGAAGACTGACACACAAAAAAAAGGAAAAAGGATACTTTCTTCATAGAAAGCAAATGGAAACTATTTTAATTTATATACTGTTATGGTCCAAGATGAAATGGTAGAACTGCGAACTGTATGTTTTTGGAAGATACCTCAGAACAAACGGAAAGCATATTTCTGTCCAGGTGACGAACAGAAAGGCCATTTAGACAATAGACTGGATATAAATTCATGCTAGATTAATATTTTCTTTAGGTTGGCATCTGTATTTTAAATAGCTAGAAACCAATGCTTATTTGAGTAAAGTCTTAGCGTTTATTTTTATGTGCTCATGAATAGTAATGTGTAAATCAGACCGTCCAGCAGCAGACAGTCCCTGTGGCTTGATCAGAGCTTGATGTACAGAGTGGCTCCCATAGCATAATGCATATTTTAGTTTTACACTGTTTCCAACCCAGTTCCCGGCTTTGTGGAGGGTTTTGTTGGTTTCACAGGAGGGCTACAGCAATTTTGTTGTCAAAACATTTTTTTATGAGGAGGAAACCTCCTGTGTTTTCAGTATCTGTGTAGGTAACAGTGCAAACCACTTGCTTTCTGTGTACAGTGTCTATGTGCTGTCAAAATATCTTGGGCCTGAAAATCAAGAGCTTTCCCTGGGGTTGCAGGGCTGTGGGGACAGATGTGGCTGGAGCTCTGTGCACACTAAGTCTCATTCAGGGGCTGTGTCCTGGCCAGAAGATGCCTCCCCAGTGCACTCCAGCTGCCCACAGCAGAGAGGACCTTGGCCAGGGGATGTAGCCCTCGGAGAAATCTGAGGGACATGAAAGGCTGCTGCTAATGGATCCTAAATGAGCATTTTTATTGCTTAGGTATCTTCTCTCTTGTCTTGCTGGTGTTGTCTTGATGTGCTGGTGAAAGTCTGCAGAAGGGCCTGAGACTTGAACTTGCCTGGAATTTAAGATACTCATATTTCAGGATTTTCATTACTTTCTTTTCCCTAAGTGCAGTCTTTACTGATTTCACAATCGAGTAAATAATTCTAGTAGTAGTAGCACCATTGCCGGGATGGATTCAAGTCCATAAATAAGCAAGGTTTTATAGAAGGAGGGTACATTCTTGCAGGCTGTGGAGGTGTGCAGATGCACAGTCATGCTCTGGAGCCTGCGGGTGCTGCTTTAGGGGTGGAAGAGACAAAACTTAGGGTAATGCTGCAACAAAAGCTTCCTGCAGCTTTAGCTATCATTTTTTAGCTATCACTACCTCTTTTCTTTTGGGGGAGGGGGTTAAACATTGTTTGTCAGCGATGGTTTTCAGACATGTCTCCCTTATTTCTTTCCCCACCTTCTTTACCAGCTGCTGGCTCAGGAGGCAGGCAGCGAGGCTGGGGACTAGTTTGTGGCACTGGATGGAGTACACTGGGATACCTGCTACCCTCTACCTAAATACCTCTATGCTCAGGTGGGTGAGTTGGTGTCATGAAAGTGTGCACAAGCCTGGGACCAAGCAGTATTTGCTGTCTCACAGGTACCCAGGCAGGCAGCTCCTCTTCACAGTGGGGTGTAAGTGGCTCCCTGTTCGGATGGAGGCTGAGTGCCCACCAGGAATGGAGTTCTCACTGAAGGCTGGACAGGACCCCAGCTTTCCCAACCCCTGTGGCAAATAAAAGATAGAAACAGTAATAAAAAGACAAGTGTGGGTGTTTTAAAGCAGTGTCTGTGAGAAGGGAACATCACGCTGCTGCCAAGCCCGTGTGTCACTCCAGTCCCAGGAGGAGGGCTGCTCCCTGCAAACTCACCTTGTCCTCTCTCAAGTGACAGCTTTTAGCTGATCCCCAGTGCCACCCACTCTTCTCCCTTTCCCAACCCTCACACGGTGGGTTGGCCAAGCTCTGGGCAGCGGGCCTCATCTGTTTACCCAAGAAAAAGGGAGCTTGTGAGGTGCCTGCTGCCTCTCCACTGACAAAGGCTGCTGGCCGAGGTGCCCTCCATGGCTGGTCTTTGACATCCTGAAGTCACTGCATGCCATGCTTGCTTGCTGGAAGCTTTACCTTGATAAAGCCACAGCCAAATTGGAGAGAGGGCCTCAGAGCATCACCTCCAAATCCTCCCATTGGGACTCTTTTGTGCCTGCTTGCTCCACTTCAGCACATCAGGAGCTAGTGTCTTGCAGTGCCTCCTGCCTGAAAGCATCTCTACCTCTGTTTTTTGTGGACTTAGTTGCCCTTGTGCTGGCTGGTCCCTGAATGGCAGGTTTCAGCTGTATAGTCCTTACTGTGTTTCGTACTGCTGGTGCTCTGTGCTGCTGTTCAGTGTAGATGCAGGTCCCAGAACAACCTTGAGGCTCGCTAGCTTGGTGGGGAGCAGATGTGCTGGCAGCACAGTGCACTTGGCTACACAGAAGGGGGATGTTCTGGCTCTTTCCTTGGAGTGTATGTCTACCAGCTAGTCTCTTATGTGATGTTAACGTCAGCCTAAACATATGGGCAGGGGTATGAGGGTCGAGCAGTGACCCATGTGTGTCAGTCCACAGGGGATGGACAGAAAGCAAAAGGACCAGGTGGAAAAGCAGCAACCTGAGATGCACCAGACCTTATGTGATTGAAAGGAATGACTTCTTTAAATCATCTTTGGTTTAGGGGATTTCCATTCTTCTTTTGGCTACAGAGTTGCAGTTGAATAATGCCAGCTTTGTACGTAATCATAAATATATGCATAATTTTGATATTGTCTCCAGAAGTATTAGAACCTCTGATAGAACAATTGCCAGGGGGATTACACAGCTAAACCTCAGAAAGACACACAAATCACATGACTGTTTAAAATCCTGAAAACCTGGTGTATTTTATTCAGCAAATACTATTAAAATATTTGATAGGAGAACCTGATTACCCAAGAGCAAGAGAAGGGAGATAGTACAAGCTAAGTTAGCTGATCACCTCCTCACTACAGCATGAGACTAGGTTCCTTCAGTGCTTCCTACAAGGTTTCAAGACTCAGTGGCTTCTGTAAATCTGCTTTAAGCTTGTTATGTAGATGTCTGCATTTTTGCTTCCCTTGAACTTAGAGAATCATAATTCTAGCTACAGGCAGGGTGATACAGCCAGGTGTTATCTGAACTTTGGATGCAGATACCTGCCAAGCACCTGAGTCCTGATTTGCAGCAACTTGTATTGCATCCCTTCAGAGAATCTTCCCACCATGCCAAATTGGAAAGGATGGATTTGGGGATGGAAACTCAACTGTTTCAAAGAGTGTGCCAGGCTCCTTTCACTTGGAGCTTTAAGCAGATAGAATTGTAACTCATAAGAGGCGAAAGGTAAATCGGTTCTCACTTTAGCTTACCTTTAGACTCTCAGCACATTAAGAATTGGTGGGTCCTGTCAGACAATATTTTTTTTCCTTGACTTGTGGATAGTATCCATGAAATACTCGCAGATGCAGCAAGCAGCTGCATTGTGATGCTGATCTTAGAAAATGATGTAATGCAGCAATAATCGCTTCTGAATTGCTACTGATTTATGAATTGAGAATGTTTGCAAATTATGGGTAAATTTAGCTAGCTCAAGTGAAATTGGGGTCAGCTTGGTCAGGTGATAATTCTGGGACTGCTGGCTGGTGCACCAGTTGGGGCTTTTCCTCCACTGGCACAGTCTTTTACAGTGACTTTCCAGAAATACTTGTCATTTTGGTGGGCTGTCATGGAGGGAGGGGAGAAGGAAAGGCAAAATAGTGATAGCTCTGGCATGTTGTGCTAGCTGTTGGTGGACGAATGACTTGACTCCATCCATACCTTGTTGAATGACTTGACTCCATCCCTTGTTCTAGATACGTTTCAGATGTTGGGGCTTCTGAAGAATGAGGTGATAGATTGAAAGATGAAACACTTGGGATCCACAAAGCCAGGATGCTGGCTCTGAAATGGGCCCTTTCTTCTCTGCATTAATCTTTGCCACGTGGTCGCAGTCCTCACTGTCTCCCATTTCCCCAGGCTCCAGTTAATTTCCTGTTGTCTCTGGCAGGTGATGGGCAGCTTGGAGCAGGAAGCTGGTAGAACCCAGTTATAAATTTATGCTTTCAGTGAGGAGCTGTTAGTAGACAGATACCTAATTAATGTAATAATAACATACCTAACATTTACCTTGCACCTTTTTCTTAATCCTCAAAGACCTCAGCTGCCTCGGAGATGGAGCACAACGTGCTGATTGTGTGTAATAACATCACAGAACGGTTTGAGAAGAGGGGAGGTATATCTGATCCACAGAAACTGCAAGAGGGCATAATAGAATTAGAATTATTTCAATGAGACAGAATAATGCTCCAGAAAGAAGAAACTGCTGTACTGACAGGGTGTCTGAAGAGAGAGGTGCACACAAGATGACTGTTATACAGGACCTGGTCTTTGTAATTGCAGGAAGCTTTTTGCTGTATAAACCCAAACTGAACCCCTTCAGCCTTGATTTAGCAGATGTGTCTGCTGGATGTGTTTAAAACAAAATAAATGTAAGATATAATTTTTCTATTTTTAACTAGTCTTGTTTGTTTTTAATGAGATGGTTGGGTCCGAAATTATTTTCAGGCTGGATTGCCCTGGTATATTCTGGGAAGAATGACCTTTTGTCAAAGAGGCTGTGGAAAAAGTAGGAAGCATCCAGACTCATACCAGGTTAAAGCAATCTTCTAGGTCATGCTACAGAAATATTGACTGCGATCAACAGGGGTATGGGGAAGCCAACTGATTATGAAGACCAGCTGAAAAAAGAAACCACAGATTGAAGATAACAGCTTTCCCAGAAGGTTCGTGGTAAAGGCTTTCTTGAAGCCAGCATTGGGTGCACAAACGTGTGCCTTCGTGTAGGGTGAGACTAGTTTGCCTGACTGGGTGCCGGTCCAAGTCTTGAGAAGTGGGGTGTCGTGCCCTGGGAGTCCCCTTGTTGGTTGGTTTATTACAGAGTAGTCTCTAATCTGGGAGAATTAGCTAAAAGCAAGAGCAAACCATCCTGAAGGAGTTGGCTTTTCTGCATCTGGAATCATGCCATGATCATTTAATATGAGAGAATCAGCCCTATAGTCATGGAGGGAATTTTTCAGGATCTCTTGTTCCCAGCATAGCTATTGTTGCTCGGTTGATGGCCATTAAACCAGAGGCTTATTTCATTTTTAGAAGAATTTTCTTGCTTGAAAAAAGCCCAAAAGTTATGAGCTGAGTGCCCTATATTTGCTACTCCCTAAGTGGAATACAGAGATGGAGGAAATTCTGGTGATGGCCAACTGCTGATTGAGTGAATTGCTTTTAGCAGCATGGAAAAAAAAAATTGAGAGCACCATGAGCTATTATTTTACAATTATCCCATTTTTGCCACTGTTGGACTCCTCATGAATCAGGGTCTGGGTAAAATACTATTTTCTTTTGTTATTGTAGCTGCTGGGTATAAATATGGACCTTCTCTTTCTTTTTCCAAAATATGGGGGTTTTTTCCCCCCCCTTACAGCCCGGCAAGGGCAGCGTGCTCGTCTCACGGTTTGGTTGTACCTTTGTTAGACTTTTCCAGGAAATATCCCGCTGTTTTGGCTTCCCTGGCAGGTGAGGCTGTGCCTCCCCACCGAGGAGACCAGCTCTAGCACTGGGGAAGGGAAGGGCAGTGAAAAGGGTGGGCAAGGGGCTGTTTTGAGGCCTTTTCGATGCCAAGGGCCGGCAGCGGGTGGGTGGCAGCTCCGACCCAGACGTTAACGCCTCAAAGGCCGTTCACTGAGACCCCCAACCCGTCATAAGGACTCGGTTTGGAGCTAGGGGGCAAGGGGCGTCCCCCGGGAGCCCCGTCCGGGGCAGCGCGGACCCGGAGGCAGCTCGCACGCACAGATGGGGCCGGGCAGGGTTTGGCTGGCCCCTGTGTGGGTGAGCACGGGAAGGATCTGCACAGCCTGGGGCAGGGCTGGGGGAGCAGCTGGAAGAGGAAGGAGCAGCAGGGAGTGTGGGAGAAAAGCAGAGGATCCCCTAAGAGACTGAAGAGTTGGGGGGGATGGAAACAGGTTCCTGATTGGGGAGGCAGGAGAATCCCCTCCCAGCCTTCCTCATCTTCCTGGTTGCCTCTGCACAACAGCTTTGAGGCTCTGAAACTTGAGGGTCAGGCAACTGATGAAGGTCCATCCCTGGGATGAGTCAGCCAGCCCCACGCTTGTCAAGATTCCCTTTGGAGGGGACCAGAGGCCCCATGTGCTGACTGGATCCATCCCACAGGGATGTGCTGCCTCCCTGGAGCTTGGGTTAGAGATGTCACCAGGAAACTCCCTGGTCTGGTTCAGTCCTCTGATGAATATTATCTGCTACTGGTTATGCAGGTTGGCAGTGGTGAGGTTGGGGACAGAAGTCCAAAAGTGATTCAGAAGGACTTCAGGGCATCTCCCTTCTCTGCTGCCCAGGGAAGGGGTTGAATTGCTGCCCCTGGATGTGTTTAAAAGCCATCTAGATATGGTGCTTAAAGATACGGTGTCGTAGTGGCCCTGGTAGAGTTAGGTAGTGGTTGGACTTGATGATCTCAAAGGTCTTTTTCAACCATAGCAATTCTCTGATTACTTTGTTTAAATAGGCCCTGAGATCTATAGATGCCAGTCCTCCTGTCCTTTGAGAGTACATGGATTCCTACCAGCCCTTGCTAGAGCTACCTTGCCAATAGTGTAACAGGCAGAGGACTTCTTGTTGTAGAAATGTCAGCAGCCTCTTACTGTTACCTTTCTATTGAGCAGTGGTCTACCATTGGACTAGGCTGACTTTTTGGAAGGAGGGAATAGAAAGTTTTGCCATGTGATGCGTTTAGTTTTGAAACGAGCAAAAGCCCGATGCCAGGCTTTAAAGCCTATAGTAAAGTTGAGTCTTCACATAGATCACGATTGCTGGGCTCAAAAATATTGGAGGCCTTGTCATCGACAAAACTAAAATAATTTATATGTCTAATGAGTTCAAATAATGAATTGAAATCCATTGTCTTGCTCTGCTTTTTTGGCTGTGCTTGGAACCAGAAATACCAAAGTATCATGAGGGAGTCTGCTCTCGTGTAACTTCTTGCCAAGCCAGGGTTGGAAATACTCAAAATTTCATGAGAAAGGGCTTTCTCGAGGGAGTTCAGTCCATTTGTGCAGACTTGTATGGTGCTCAGATGGTTTGAATCGTTTAGATAAGGATCAGATCTTTCAGATGTTTGACTGTCTCCCAGATCTGAACCTTCTTGAAGGGTGGATACTCTGTTTGCGGTCTTCCTAAAAATGAATATCAAGCTTACCAACGCTGATACGCACCTTGAACCCGGTGCTGCTTGTAGCAGAGAGAACCAAAAGCAATTTTAGCCTAAAAGGGGGACTAGGAGAGGACCCTTGAGCTCTGCAGGCTGTGCTGGGACATTGAGGATGTGCAGCCATCCTGGTTGTAGCCGCTGTGCTGATTCTTCAACTTGTGTTCAGCTAGCATCGTGTCTGCCTTCAGCTAGGCTGACACGGATCTAAGCATATGCAATGGCTGCTACTTCATGGAGCATTTGAGTCAGGCCAGCATGCATCTGTTGTGGGAACAAATGAAAAGCAAGTACAAAATCTTTTCTCAGCTTGTGTCACGCTCTGTGGTATTTTCTGCCTCCTCTGCCAACTGATCCTGAGAACACATGCTTTGCCTCTTTCTTCTAGGCACTTTCTTTTCCCAGGTACCAAAGTGCTCTTCTATTCCTCCTCTTCCTGCACTGAAACAATTCCTTCCTGATTTTAGGTTTTGGGAGAAGGAGTTGTAGTGGTTGGCAGGAAATGGAGGCAGCACCATAATGTTTCTAGACGTGTCAAGCATATGTTATGTTGCGCTGGCACAGAAATGTGCAAATGCAATGCTCAGTTTCTGAGTCTCCCAGATTTTAGGAAGTACATCAAGTGGAAATGAATGATTCTGAGATTTGCGGTCCTTGTTCCTCCGTTAGGGCCTGATCCTCGTAACGCTGTCTGTGCAAGCTCCAACAGAGTCCTCTGTGACTGCTCCCTGGTATAAAGCTCAAAGCTGCCATAAATGCAGCCTCCCCAAACTCCAGCCAGTCCATTGTCATTTTAGAGTACACCATGCAGGGGAAACAAAGTAGGCTTTATTTATTTTTTTTGTAATCAAAGCTTACCAGGACATTCATAATGGCACCAAAGAGTAAAATGAGGTTCTTTCCACAGTTCCTCTGCTACTTTCAGAGGTCATATGTCTTTAAAGGTTGCTCAGTTTCTGGGAAGCAATCAAGTTGGTGCTCTTTCCAAGCTGCTGTGGTATTTCCACTTGCCCTGTGCAGCGTGGGGTTTCCTCAGCTGCAGGGGTGTCTGTCTTTTAGAGCAGCTTGCTCACCACAGTCCTTGTACCAAGCAGATCAATGTCACAAGAGAGTTAACCAAAAGGTAAGGCCAGTTACCTTTGCCATGCATGCTCAGTCATCTGGATCCAAGGTATCCCAGAGAACAGTTGGGTGACCTCCTCCCTCATTTCCAAGATATTGGTCTTAATACACATCAACTGCTTGAAATGGAATCTTGATACATCTTACATGAAACAAAAAACTTGAAGCTTCCCAGCATACAATGGGAGCATAAAGGCTAGAGCAAATCTCAGAAGAGTGAATTACTTCACTCTCAGGATCACATTTCTGTTGCAGTTTACCTTCTTTCTGCTTTAATTTTGCCTTTGGTTATGCACTCTGATTTGGGGAACCCTTCAATAAAAAGATAAATTAAGTGCTTGCCTATGTTTCATTAAGGTCAAGGACCTTGAGCATAGGTCATGCCAAATAGAGTGAGAATTAAGCATGTTTGCTTGGAATTTTTTTGGTCAGAACTGAAGAGGGGGGAAAAAAAGCTGGAAAATAATTATTTTTCCATCTTTCTGGTTGTCTTCAATGTTCACATACATTAGAAATAAACCATAACTACTCGATTGTTTTCTTTTCGATTGTTGTTTTAAAGATAGTGCCTGCACTTCTGCTTATCCTTCTCGGTGGAAGAGAAAATATTTAAATCTGAAGTAATTTTATAAAGCAGCTTCATCAGAGCTTATTTGTTTATTACAGTGTTCGTGATTGTTGTATAAATAAGATGAAGAATCTATTTTTGGCTTCTGCCTGCTTGTCCTCAGGAGGAGTCACAAGATTGTGTGCACCAAGATGGTGACTGGGTGCAGCTGGAGCTCCTGATAAGTCTCATTTAATGTGAGCTGCACAAGGGGATAATTACCAAGAAGAGGGTCAAAGATGAGGCCTTTTTCAGAGTGACAGACCAAAGGGCATACTTCTGACTGCAGCAGCCAGCTCTGCAGTAGAGTGATGAAAACTGCCTCGTCCTTTTCAGATGCATTGATCACTGAGGTGCTCCTCCATCAGTCACTCTAGGGCTTCTAGTAAGCCGTAGCCTAGGAAGGAGAAACTGCTCTGGGGTATTTTCTTTGCTCTTAACCAAGGCACACTGGATGTACTTTTATTTGATTTTATTTTTCCACCCTAAGGTGCGTATGACCTGTCCTGTGGCATCAGGACAACAGCTCTCTAGTTTTACACTGAGGTCAGTGCTGCCTGTCTGCAGGTG
This sequence comes from Todiramphus chloris collaris, assembly GCA_025345505.1. Taxonomy (NCBI): domain Eukaryota; kingdom Metazoa; phylum Chordata; class Aves; order Coraciiformes; family Alcedinidae; genus Todiramphus; species Todiramphus chloris. The sequence goes on from JANVCC010000270.1 coordinate 5,597,968, forward strand.
ACTCAGTGAACTGGCTGCCCTGAAAAGGATGCAGAATGAGTCCTGCTGTTCTGGGGTTACAAATGCAACGAGATGGAAACCCTCTGCTGGAGTCAGTGGCATGTGGATGTTGGCCAAGGCCTTGGTTCACCTTTCTGCTTTGTGTCTTCAGGTCAGGTTAACACGGGTATGTCATTTACCCTGAGATAACAAGAATTGTTACACCTGGTTTTTTAGCAAGGAAGGAGAGACCAAACTGCAAACAGGGTGAACTGCAGCAGAATTGCTATCTAGAAGCTGCAGGAGCAGATGGATTTGAGGTGGGTTTGCTCTGTGCTTTGCTTAGGTCAGCAGTTAAGTACCGAGGAAGAAGAGAGATGGGAGAAAAACACTGGGTGAAACATCTTAATTTTGTTAGCTGTACTTCTTGATGTTCTGCTCCAAGCTGAATATGTTGACAGTTTTTTGGGTCCCTCAGCGTGGCTGTGAGTTTGTGGTGCTTGCTGGAGCTGAAACTGAAGAAGGGGAGGCTGGAATGGGAGGGGTGGACCGGTACTGGTGGCCTGTAAGTAAAGTCGGCTATGGAAATGGTACTGATTTCATTGAATTAGTGCTGTGAACCCAGTGCAGGGGAGATGCTTGATGTTCTGAGGTACCAAACATAACCAGGTGGGAGCCCTCTGCTAGAGCCACTGGTGTGTGGATGTTGCCGAAGGCCTTGGCTTTCATCTTTAGTTTTGTGCAGTCGATGTCGGGTGCCTGTTCCAGCTGAAGCTTGAAATCAACGCTTCAGGTTTATTTTCCTGCCTCCAAGGATGTTAGCAGACTATTTTATTAATGATATGAATGTTATGTGCTGCATGGGAATGGCTAATTTAGGCAGTGAAAAATCAAAGAGAGAGACTTAAAACTCGTTGCTTCCTCTTACTGTCAAAAGCCCTTCTTTTTGAGGAGTGAAGCACCCTAGAATAGTTGGGGGAGCAGAGTTCTTTGTAGGAGAAGGTTTCCACGAGCAGAGAGCTGTGATGAAGACAGGCTTTTCCTGTGAAGGCAGAAGGTCTGCTGCGAAGAGAAACAAGGAATCAGGATGGAAAGATTTTTGTGTTGTTCTGTGCAGCTGTTAAGCTTGTGATACTGGTGTGTCTAGCTCTCCCTCTGTTCCTAAGTTTACCCTCTTTGGTGATAATAGAAATATTTGGCAGAGTCAATTATTTTCACTCTTATTAACCTCAGTATTCTATCTGTACCTTGCCTGGCTCCACTTAAAGGAGTTAACCTCCTAATAAGAGGCAGAGTTTTTGGACCACACAGGGGCACAGTGTATGTATCTTTGTTTCATTTTCTCTGCAGCTATGGAAACAAACAATAGCTGCAAATATCCACGAAGCATTCATTTTTAATTTGTGTTTTGGAGATGAGGTAGTTACCAAAGTTGATTAAATATTAAAGGTTTTTGCATTTATTTTTCAGTATTTTAAAACTCTTTTACAGAAAATTCACAGCCCCTGTGTCTGAAGTGCTCCTCTGAGTGCTGTGTTTCAGTATTAGGTCCGTGGGATTTATCCCATGCTTCCCTTGCAGCCAAGGTGATTCAGGGTTTTTGGTGAGCCAGGATTCCTCTGGCCTGCCTCAAGAGAAGGGACCAGACACCGAAATCTCTGTTTTCTGCAGGAAGGCACAGTCAGTCAACTGGGTAGGTTAGTTAAATACATAAATAGTAAGTGTTGAGATGGAGAGAGGAAGAAAAACAGACTGTTTTGACTCCAGTGGTGGAGCAACAAACCTATCATTGTAAGCCTCCTGTTACCTTGTAGAGGACTTGGCAGGGCTTCCTAACTTACCTGTTGGAGGAAGGTGATAATGACAAAGGCAGATCATGGAAAGTATTATAGTAGGTGTAGATATCCATTCTTTAAGTCTTTATTTTCTATCTTGAGCACTCGAATTGAAGGATAAGAGAAATTAGAAGTCTTAAATGACCCGTGAACAAAGTGTGATTGGTGGGAATCGAAGGGTAAACATAACTGCAGGTGAAACTGTAGATAGAAAGAACTTTCAGGTGAAATGCTAACCACAGCTGTGTTTGTGTGATCTTCCACCTTTTTCCCCCAGATTTCTTATGGAGAAAATAACCTTGCATAAAAAAATTTATTGGTGGGGTTGTGTGAAGAAAAGGAAGCATTTGTGATGTATGGGGCTCAGTGCCTCCCGTCTTGTCAGTGTTCTGCTGTGATACTGGAAATAGGTCACCTCAGAACCCTTGACTTGTGATGGAGTGTAAGAGAGAATTCATTACTCTGTGATACCATTTCATCTTGGATTTTTCTTTCTGAAGGCCAGCTACGCTTGTCAGAACAGTCACTGTATTTTGAGGTTGGCCCAGAAAATCTAGGACATCTGTTTGCTCTCTACACTCAGATATCTCCCACTCCTTTTCAAAACTTTTAGAGGCATGAGGGAAGAAGCTGCTTTCTAAACCAACTCATACCAGCCTATTTACAAGTTAGCTTGATAGAGCTGCTGGGCTCTCTGCTCCTATATTTTAAATTTAAGGAATGTTTCAAGAAAGCTGTTGTAGCTCTAATACCTGAAAGATGCTTTAAGTGCTCCCTTTATTACGTTCTGAATGGGATGCCCTTCTGTGATACACAACTGGATGGCTGTTTTTCTGTTCCAGAGGCAGTCAGATTGGGTTCTTTTAATGTGTTTTTTTACCTCACAGTGAACTAGGCTTGGGAAGCTGGCTGTGTCTGAGGCTGCTTATGCAACCAAAGTCAGCTGGTGGGAGCTCTGTGTTGGGAAGCCCCTGGTATGGTCTCCAGTCTGTTTCCTTTTTAACAGGAGAATTATATCTGCTGAAGGGCCCAAACTCCCTTTTTGTGTGCTCTGCTGTAACCCCCATGCCATGGAGAAGAGCTTGCTCCAAGGAGGAATAAACGCTCTGCTCTGCCCTATTCAAACCCAAGGGCTGCCTTTGTGCCTCAGCTTTCAGATTCCAAAGGCATTTTTTGGTTAGCTGCTCTGCTGGATGCACAAAGGGTCAGTGCACTAATAGGATACAGCACTGGGAAAGGACAGGGCTTTGAGGGACTCTTTGGAGATTTGATGCCCTGTGTGAAAGAGGTCAGCAATACTGCAGCAACAATTTAAATTTACTTGTGGAAAAAAAAAAGGGGGCACCATAAAAAGGGGAAGGACACTGGAAACGAAGGACTCTTTAAATCCTCCTGTCCTGATCATCCTAACCCCAAATCCATCCATGGCTGATAAATCTAACCACTGCCTCTATAGGACTTAAGGTGGAATAAGCATCCTCCTGCCTTTCCCCACCCCCTACCAAAGTATAGCAGCTCCTTGTTGTGTGCATTTACTTTAGACATGCTGGGAGGTGGTGGTAACTTCTTTACAAGAGACACTGGTCTGCACCTGCTCAAGGGCTCTCTCCAGTTGATGCTCTTTGTTGCACAAAATGAGCCGGCCCTTTGCAGAGAGTGGGAACAGCAACTTTCTGTCACATAGAGAGCTCCCACTACTGTAGAGAGAAAAAGGAGTAGGTGACAGGTACACATGGACTGAGCAGCCCCCAGAAATTCATGTTGGATTTTGGGAAATCCTCTCTCTCCAAGCTATCTTGTCACAAGGATTGTTCATCCCTCTAAGAGGCTCTTTGATGCTTGGGAATCAGGGACATGCTGATGATCTGTGCTGGGGTGAATGACATTGGTGCTGTGGGAAACTGCAGAGGGCTATTTTGACTCTGGCTTTGTCAATCTGTGTACGGCTGAAAGCTGGGAGGCACTGGAGCCCGTTTCCAAACATAGCTTGCACATCTGCAATAGATATCAACAATGCTTACATGACATTGTGCAGGAAACATGTTTGAAATGTTCTTGGTCCATTTTCTTTCTTCCTAGCATATCAAAAAGCAAAGTGCAATATTGAACCCTGTGCTTCAGTGCCAGGGAAGGGCTTTGGGGGGAATCTCTTTCTAAATGGATGGTTTACTTTGGAGTTGTATATACAGAAAACCCAAACAGATGAAGCCCTTTGGAGCATCAACAGCATCATGATAACATCTAAGAGGGTTTGGTTTAAGTAATTCAGAAAGAAGAATAGGTCTGTGCATTATCTTTAATACTCCAATGTGGACTAGGTACAATCTGCTTGGAAGTGGTAGGCAGCCATGCTCGCTGATTGAGTAAGGTAATCTAGGCCAAATTAGTCCGACAGATGACTCTGCACAGTGCACAGCATACTAGTTTTGAAGTAGGTGGGCAGAAGTTCAGGGGCCTCCAGCCCAGCAGGATGGATGTGTGTTAGTGTTCTATGAGTGTGAGCAGAGTGAAGTGTAAGGAACCACTGGGAATGTGGTCCTGGGGAAAAGCAGGGAGTACATTTTGGGTAAAAAGCGGGCAAAGAATCCATCTCTCCAGATTTTTCTACAGTGGTCAGGGAAAGGAGGCTGTGGGGTGACCTCAGAGACCAAAGCAGGCCAGCTTTGGATGGCACCCAGCACTGGTGAAGGAGAAAGGGGGAATGCTGAAGTGGGAGGAGGGCCGGCATGCCACAAGCTCGGCTTAGACCAGCTCAAGTCTCCGTGGACCTACCGGCTCAGTCCCACCATTGTGCAGCTCTTCAGGAGCATCGTACAGCATTGCAGGGCAGGAGGAGTAGACGAGCTGCTCTAGCTGGGAAGCTGGAGTTGGAGTAGAAGGCAATCAGATGATAATGAAGTATAAGGAATCATGTGAGACTGATTTGCCTCTGGACTTGTAAAAATGCGATCTTTAAATACAATGGCTTCATTACCGCAGCACTTCCAGTAACATTTGCTGTGACATTTACCTAATGAAGCGATAGTAAGGATGTTGTAAAGCTCCTTTTTTTTCATCTTGGAAGCCTCGATAACCTAGATCCAAAGTCAGAGCATTATTGTAGTTTTCCAAGTGAATGCATTTGCTTGGCTCCTGTCGCATTTTCCTACGTGTCTGACGTGCCTACCGATACCTCGTCCAGTTCATCTCCTGACCATCTCGCTATAGTCACAGCAAGGCTAGCACTGCTGCGCTGTTTCTGAGCTTTCCAGATTCTCAGTCCCTTTGGTAATATGGCTGTGGTATTAAATAAAGTCCTGTTGTGGTCACAGCAATCTTAGAGTTGAAAAAGAACAAAGGGCTTCTCCTGTCCGCGTGCTCCCCTCTCTGTGGCACATCCTGCAGGGAACATAAATTATTTTCTTCTGTCTGTATTCTCCAAACTGCACTTTGCTCTGCCCTACATCCTTTGGCTAGTATCAGTTTTCGCTCTCTGGCCTGCAGCAGTAACTTCCCTGTTTATTCCCACAAAATACCCATTTCCATTGTATTTGATAGAGATTTCACTCTGCTTTTTCACCCCCACTCCACAGAAAGCAAAAGGCACCGTGTTGTGTGCTTCTCAGCAAAACCATACGTGCTTGGCGTGCTGTCAGCAAAGTCAGCTTCCCTCCAGCATGCATTAGCCATGGAGCCTGTACCTTCATTTCTGGTGTAAGATGCAAAGCTGGGTCAAGGAAGACTGGAGTTGAGCGTACGCTTTGGTAGCTGCACTGGGAAAGCTCCAGTTAGAGATCTGCTCAGCAAAGCCAGGGCTGTAACAAGTGTCTGACTTGGAGGGAAGGAGAAATTCAGCCTTTGGTGCAGGCTTTGTGAACAAGAGTTCCTTAAGCCTCCATGAAGATGGCTACAGCTGGAAAATCTTATGTTTCTCTTGCTATAAACTGTTTGTGCAAATGTTTTTCAGACCCTTTGAGCTCTCCTCCTTGTGGGCTTGGAATACACCCATGAGCTCTGCTTGGTTCCTTTGGTTTGGCTTCACTTTGAAGCCTAGGCCCTTTGTAGATGGTCTGCCTTCGGGTTCAGCTTCTTGAAGGCAAGGAAGAAGGGGTGGGCACGCGGCCTGTTCGCTGGTGGTGCCAAAATGAGCTGTGACTCACGCTAATCGTGCAGACATTCCTATTCCACCCCTTCGCAGTCTTTCTGGCATGTTTTGCTGAGCTGTGAGTTAACAATAGTGACATTTAAAGTTTCAGCATCTGAGTGAATCATCTTAAGATGAGGGCAGCAGTTCATGGCTCACAGAGGTTTGGTTTCTGAGTGTGTCTGTAGTGCAGCTGAATGTGCTGGTAGGTGTAGTACCAACACTGGGCACAGTCGCTGCCACTAGAACCACACATTGGTGGGACTTCTGGTACCTCCAGTGCTCGGTATGGTCAGCTAGCACCTCCTTAAATCACATACCTTCCTCTTTCCTGTGTGCTGGGAAAGTATTATCCTTGCTCTGGTGGTGAAGAGCTAGAAGGGCTAATGGTTGGCTGATCTGCTGGCCTGATGGCACCTCTTGTTACTGCTCTACTGTCAGATGAAGTGCTGTGGAAAAAGGTTGTGCCTCACTGCAAGGTGAGGTCCCATGGGGGTCTTGTAAAGGAAGAGCTTCTCCATGCATCAGTCGCTTTCATTTGCTGTTGAGGCTCTTCTCAGTGACATCCAGTGGTAGCACAAGGGGTAATGGGTATAAGCTGGAGCAGAGGAGGCTTTGGGTAAACGTAAGGAAAAACTTTTTCACAGTGAGGGTCACAGAGCACTGGAACAGGCTGCCCAGAGGGTTGTGGAGTCTCCTTCTCTAGAGACATTCCAAACCCACCTGGACATGTTCCTGCGTGATCTGCTCTGGAAGGGGGTTTGGACTAGATGATCTTTCGAGGTCCCTTCCAAACCCTAATGATCTGCTCTGTTGTATAATATCCTTGTCGTTTCCAGGTGATGGCATGCATCATTCCTTCTGGGGAGCAAGGATCTTCTCCCATGAAGCCAGATCTCTCATTCAGAGTTACCTCAGTAGCCACAGTGGCAAGAGATCGCAGGGTTTTTATTCCGTTTCAGTTTTTCAGTGGGGAGGGGTCCTGGGGAAAACTTCCACTAGATGTAGAAAAAGAAAGAGGAGTCCAAGCACTCGTTTAAGTATAGCAAGCCCGCAGAAGTCCTGTGGTAGGCTGTGGGAGGAGATGAATTATAAAGGTGCTTTTGAGGCTTGCCTGCTTCTTGGCTCTCTAGTGTGTTGGTTTGGTTGTTTTTAAGGACATAATAGTTGAGATAGATGGACAGTCCAAGCAGTGTCCGTTGGAGTTTGTTATTGTTGGGGAGGTTTCCTTATGAATCATCTGTCTGCTTGGTATGTTTTAATTAAAAGAGAGTGTCACAATGCAGGCTGAGCCAGTTCTGTATGGGGCGAGGGGGATGGAAGGGGTCACTCAGTGGTAGGTACATACCCTTGGGGACCTCTGGACAGCTTCAGTCACTCTGGTGAATCCTACAGTCCCAGTAGAGCTCTGGGGAATGCATTGTGTGCCTCGGGGCACATCATGTGTTGCTTGGGGCTGTGCTGCTGGGCTGACACAGCCCCAGTCCTCTCTTCCTCTCTCCTGCACTCAAAATCTCTTTCTTAGGAAATGGTGGGACTGACTTTTATGGAGAAGCTCCACACGTTTGCAGGGGGAGAGGGAGGAAAATTCCACCTGAATGCACTGGTAGGGTTTGTTCTTGAAGTATCTCTTGTTTGTGGCAGAACAGCTACAACAAAGCAGACAATGTGTTTTGTCTACAGACTAATGCCTGTGCCAAGTTTAGTATTGGCTGCCTCGCGTTCCTTTCGGAATGAGATGTGACTGCTATTAATAGAAGTATAGGCAAGCTTCCTGGTGTCCGAAACTGCCTGGAGATAGCAAGAGGTTTTGTCTTTGCGTGTGAAACTTCTTGTCTGTGTATTTTGGGACATTGTTTTGGAAACAGCAGGGAAACGACCTATTAGAGTGGCCCAAGAGTTGCTCTGTCGGATGAAGCTGCTGGAAATCTCCAAGTGGAGAGCCCTCTTAGTTCTTCCTGGGATGGGACCCACCACTGAGCTCCTTGCTTCCCCAGACCTTGCCTGGTCCCTCAGCTTGCACCAGTCCTTGTTCCCTGCCGGCCGTCTGACCTCAGTTAGCTGAGGCATTGCTAATGGTGGCATTTTTCCACCCGGCTGTATGAACACAGCTGGCTGAGCCTGGGGCTGCGTGTGAAGCTGCGCTGTCAGATATCAGGGGGTGGTAAATTTTGGCAGGAAGGTGGTGACAAGAGAAGGGAGAGCTGGGGGAGGGACACCTCTTAGTCTGCATCAGCTGCAGCCAGACCAGCATGTCTAACTGCAGTCAGAGCAGTTTGGCAGTGCTTACAAACTCTGCTTGTGAGGCTGACCACTAATAGAGCTTATAAAGTCAGCCGGATTCTTGGCAAACTTTCAGACCGCTGTGCTCCTGATGGAGCTTTTCAGTGTCTCCTAAAAAAGTATCCAGCATTATCAGACAGAGCCCTGTCCTCTGGAGCTGGGCCAGGACCCATGAATGAAACAAAGCTGACAGCTCTGAACTGCAGCGGCTTTGCAGGAAGGGAAAAGGAGGACCGAAAAAAACGGCAAAGCAAAAAGAATCCAAATCCCCAGAACTTCAGAAAACAGAATATATTTCTCTGTTTTGAAGTCTCGGGTCACAGAAGTGATGTTTGCTGCATACCTCAACGTACTTTTGGTAACTCGTTCTCCACAGAAAGCTTCAAAAGGAAAGTGTGTGTGTTTTTTTTTTTTCTGACGCTGTGCACCAAGGTTGTCTTTTTATTTTTGAAATAAAACTCAGGAGGGATGGATCCCTGAGTGTTCTTCATTCCCGAGGATTTGCGTTTGTTGAGATATGGAAGGAATAACCCCAAGAAGGTGCAAGTGGTGAAGGAGAACCCATGTGTCATGGTCCCCAGCCTCTTGGATAACGGGTGCAATGGTTTTACATGACAAGGCCATATTACAATAGGAAACCGATCTTTTCAGCAGGTTCCCTTTCATGACAGGTCCAGTCCCTTGGTTATGATCCACGTGCAGTGCCTGCTGACAAACGGAGAAGCCGTTTTGATGACCTGTTGTGCAAAAAGGACTGGGAGCTCTCAGCATGGCTGCGTGCAGCTATTCTGTGGAGAAATGGCAGAAAACGGGCCGGAATAAATGGGTTTCAGTCCTGGCTCGCTCAGGATGACTAACGGCGAAGTGGTCGAATGCTAGTGCACGTCTTCATGGGTGCAGGGAGCTGTACAAGTTTAGTACAGCTGGCACGTGAGGGAGCAATAACCTGTCAGAGCGTAGGAGCCTGTGAGAAATAAGCAGATAAGACCAGGCTCTTAACTAGTCGGTTTTTAGGTCAGTGTGTATCTTCTGTCCTTCGGTGTTAGCACAGAGCACTACTGGCAGCCCGTCATTTAAGTTTAAATAGGATGTGAGTGCTGTTTGATTGCTCGAGTAAAAACATTTTGCCTTTTTTTTTTCCTTCGTTTTGGCATCTACAAAATATCTCGAAGCCAAAACCCTTAAAGGATTGCACAGTATTCAACCATTTCATTTGTGTGTCTGTGTGTTTTTTCTTCCCCATTCCTCTGATCTGTTTATGCAAAATACTGGCAGAAAAGAGTCAATACAGAGAAATATATGTATATTCTTTTTATTAATTCTTGTCAGGGTGCCTATAGTACAGAGCACTTCTGAGGTGAATTTAGATGAGTATTATATATAAACAGTGTATTTCAGTCAATTCTGAAAGCCCAGTTCTGGTTTTGTAAGAGGGCATTAACTTTCCTCGTGCCTTTATCTCTGTCATGCTTACATCCATGGCAAAGCCTCCTTGCCTTTCTTTAGTCATGTCCTGGCTGAAGGGACTTTGTGCCTTCATGGTGATGCCGTTATCTGCCACCTCTTCTGTTTTAGCAATTTCTATAATCACCTTTCTCAATATATTATCCAGGGCAAGATATTACTTATTCTGGACTTGGAGAATAAAACTGCCAAAGTACCAAAATTACCAATTGTGAAAAGTGCTCAAACAGCACCGATTACTTGCTCTGCTCAAGGTGAAAAGTTTATTTTTGTTTGAGGGCCTGAGTGCAGGGTTTTATTGCAAACATGGGAGTAATGGCCACACATCCCCGTGAGGACTGAGAGGAGGTTGGTGCCCTACGAGCTAGGAAGAAACTCCACCAAGGGGAACAGCAGCAAAGAACATCAAACCTCATTTCCAGCCTAAATACCCCTCCATTTCACTGCTGTGATAAAAATAATTTCAGCAGCCTGCTCGGTCATCTTTGACTCTCAGGCATTATTATTGTCAAATAATTAATGTCTTGTCCCAGATTCAGAAAGTGGGTTTAGTAGTTCCAAAGTGTTCTTTTTCTTCCTCCCAGCACAAAGCCCAGTCCCCGTAGGCTGGGAGGCAGCTCCAAAGCAAGGCACAGCAGTACTGGGAAGAAATGGCATTTCCTATTAGAGGGAGGAGGATGGGGGCTGCTGTGGTGTGGTTGCTCAAGCTGGGAAGGTGTGAGTGCTTCAGCAAGGCCGTGCTGCAAGCTCTTCTGCACAAGGAGCTCACGGCTGTGCCCTTCCCTGAACCACCATGGCCTCCCAGCTCTCTGCAAGGCCAGCACCTCAGTACTGCCCTGAGGGAACGGGACATGCCCGCACCAAGGGTGGGATGGTGGAGCCAGAGAAGCCCGGGGCTGCTTCCAAGAGGTGATGCCCCAGGCCCTGTTAGCCCTGCCTGGGGCTGGGTGGTGAGCCCAGGGTGGCACCGTACTCATGGAGCAGCACACAGGGCTGCTCATCAGGCACTGTCTGACAGGGAGGGACTTAAATTTGATTCCTTTTCCAGGCAGAAGAGGGATGTTGTGTGTATTACGGGTGGGCTAACTTTCAGAGTGCAGTGTTTAGGGCATTTAATCCACAGCCAGCGGTAGTGAGTGCTCATGACAGACCCCACAAAGTTCCCTTGGGATTCCAGTGTTTCTGTGTGAAAGATGTTTAACAACTAGAGATGGCTAAAAAAAAAAAAAACCTAATCAAACCACCCCTTCTCCAGCCCGAGTTTTAACTTCAAACTTGCTGCTCTGATCTTTGTTACTCACTTCTTCTGATGTTCAGGCATCTTCCTTCTAAAAATAGGAAATCGCATTGTGTGGGAGGTGTTAAACAGTTTAAACAGTGTTCTTTGGAACATAAATATTATTATTACTTAAACTAACCCTGCTGTAGAGAAGTTCACAAACTTGTGCTAGGCAGAGGCTGCTTGCTTCTATAGGAAGCATCAAATGCTTTCAAACAAGGGCTTTCTGGGGATGTTTCTGCAATGGGACACGGGATTGTAGCTCACAGCTTTCTGCAGGAGGCCGTGTGGCACCTTGCTGCCAAAGGACTCTGCTCCTCACAGGCTCCAACCATTGCAATGTTAATGATCAAATAACACAACCGAAAGTTCCAGTGATATCATTTTCATGCACGGCTTTGGATGGGATGGAGCTTAACTTGAATCTCAAACGAGGAGCATCACTGAAAGCAGACTGAAGCAGCTAATTATTTTATTAAAAATACAGCTGTGCTTGCCATTTTAATAACCTTAACAGATCAAGGCATATATGCGTGGGGAGGCCTTTAACTAGAACTTGTATTACCATGAGACTGTAGCCTTTGAAGTGTTGTTTCTAGTTTATCAAATGCCTTAGTATTGCCTCTCACTTTATTTGATGCCTTATTTGCTAGCGCTTGATTAGGAAGTCAGTAATTAATAAATGGATGGTAAAATTAAGTTTTGAAAGTGTTTGGCAAGGTGAGGGAGAAGGAACAGGGCTCTGCAAAACCTTGTTTGGTTGTTCTCTGCTGAAGCAGGGGGACTGTTTCATGTCAAGTCTGAATCCTTCAATACCCATCCCCTTCCTGGGTACTCTGGGATGGGAGTCATCGAAGGTGGGGCGTGGGTTCAGGCTCTGAGGAAGAGGAGGGAACTGAGGTGGGTTTCCTCCCTCTTGGGAGACTGCTTGAATCACTGGCCTGTGGGTTGAGAGGCACGATAGCGTTTGAGTTCCTCAGCTATTTTCCATACCTCCTCATCCTTGAAAAAGGCTGGGGGTGTGCGGGGTGAGGTGGGCTGGAGAATCCAGCAGGAGCTGTTGCTCAAGCAGAGGAGCTGAAATGTCAGCTTTCGGATCACTTTACCAACCTCTTTACCTTCTCTGCTGAGAAATCACAACTTGTTCTTTTAAAATAGGGAGAAACTCTCTGGAGAATGGTGGTCTTAGGAGGGTGTAGGATGGAAAAGATCAACAAGTGCAGCTTGCCTTACTCCCTTTCAAAGTATTTCTGTAGAATAGGAGCCCTCTTATTTAGTGAACTGCTTTAAAGAGAGTGAAGCCCAGGCCTGTGCTGAAAACTCGGAGTGAGTGAGGTATTTCCATAGTCTGAAAATTTTGGCTGCTTTTCAAATGCTACATCTCTATTTACCTTTGTGGTGCCTTTTTCCTGATAAGGTCAGGACCTGAAAACTAAGCTGTGCTTGAAGAAGTTGAGTGAGTTATGTCAGGCTCTGTAGTTTGAAGAAATCCCAAGAGATGGAAGTTTCTCCCCAGCCTTCAAGTGTTTCTGACATCTGTCAGTCTTGGGAAAGCCTTACTCATGGTATTCTGTCAGCTGTGATTCCAGAAGCTAATAAATAATAGGTTTAAATGGATCCAGGGTACTGCATAAGGGACTGCAGGTTTGGTCAAAGGCCTCAGCCAAACCGTGAAGCTGCACTGACAAGATTAGAAACACCTAATGCAGCTCCAGTGTCCCTGAAAACCATTTTACTGTCTTTTGTTGTCACCTTGTGCCCAGTCTGTGGGAGAACTGGGGTGCTACCTGACCTGTCCTGAGACCAGCTTTTGCAATAACTGAAAACCTGTGGGAACAGCATAGCTTTTGAGGGTGCTGCTTTGTCACCTGGATGAACATCTCTGCCCACAGAGGGTGGGGAAGGAGTTCACACCTGCAGGCATCAAGGGTTGCAAGTCCTGTAAGAAAATATTTGGCACTACTGATCTTTTTTTTTAAACTCAACACTGCCCACCCAATCCTTCATCAAAAGAAATGCATGGCCTGCTTTACTGCACATAAATTCAGGCTAGGGAAGGAGGGCGGAAATGTCACATTAGTGTGTGCTTTGGTGTTGCTTCTCTGCTCCTTCCATCTGATACCCTACACTCTGTTTGCAGATCTTGTCTGATAGAGAACCAGCTCTGCTCTCCCACTGCACAAAGGCATCCGTAACTGTAAGAGCTCTCCTGTGGCTGGAATGGTGATGATAACACCCCGATGCAAGGGAGGGAACAGGGGAGGACTCAGCATCACTGATGCTTGATGCTCTAGTCTTCATTTTTCAGTTGCACCACGGGTCTGTGAACTGAAGGCAAGTGTTTGCTCTATGGTTGCAGGGGAGGAGAGGTTCTGATGGGACGCCACTGAGGGATTTTATACCCATGAAGCTGTGAAAGTTGGCTGGGATTTCTTATTTGTGCAGCAGTGGAGATTTTAAACAATAGGGAAGGGATGGTTTTCTTCCTTTGGGATTGGAGAAAATGCAGCTTTAACTTTGGGGAAAAAAATCTATGAGAGCAATTGAGTTTCCCTGATGCATCTGTCCCAGTAATTGATGTGACACCCTGCACTAATGGATAAACGGATTGTCTTTGTATTTCTGCAGAAAGAATGTGTCACATATTGAATAGTGACATTGATATTCTTATCAGATGTAAGAGTTAACACTTCTTTCGGGTAAATGCAGTAGTTTGACCTCGGAATTATTATCTTTCAGGTTTGCAGGTAACTTGTCACAACATTTTTCTGCGTTGTGCTGGTTTTGAAAAAGTTTCCCTGTAACAGTAGAGGCTGGAGAATTACCTTTCCTACACGACACTTGAGATAGGTAGTCCACTTGTAAATGATGCTCAATTCTTCCTATCAGCGTGGCTGGGAAACTGTCACACCACCACTCTGGCTCCATAACTGCATCATGCAAAAGGCTCCTGATGTTCTGCAGTAGGGCCCCTCGATGGGGAAGGAGGACAACTCTTACTCTGGGCTTAACATTTAAAAGGAGGAGATAGACAAAGCGTGAGAGGCAGGGAGGCAGGCATAGGGAGTAAGTTCCTCAAACTCCATTCTGCTGGACCATGTTGCTGTCCTTGTGTTTATTGTTTCTAAATTAAAGGCTATCTAATGTTGGCAGTCATGGTCCCCTCCCAATAATCACTGTTACAGATGTTGGTGGGGGTCTTGTAGGGTATTTGTGGCTCTCCTGGGAAACACGGAGGGGAATTGCAAAGCCACTGTGGAACAGGGTGATAAGAGAAATTCTGAATACAGCCTGCATTTGGGAAAAAAAAGATGCAAACTGAAAAGCAGCACACTACTAGTGCTGGTCTTGCCTTCCACTTGAGCAAGAAAAAGCACATTGAAGAACTTTGCTAAAAAATAATGTTGTGGCTCCTGCTATGACCCTGTGCTGGAAGCTGGGGGCTCGCTTTTGAGTTAATGATTGAGTTAACTTTCAACCAAAACAAAGGTTTCAGCTCTTTGGGCCTTGTATAGCTTTACCCGGTCAGGGCAGGGGCTAGGAAGGTGTAGTCACTGGTGGCCCATCTCATTTCTCAGTCAGGGGAGACATGTGAGACTGAGACCAATTCCAGGAGAAGAATTTAGGCCCAACAACAGCATGTCAGGTGCTCCTTAGAGAAAGAAAAATGGTCAGAGAGGGGCTTCCCATCAACCCACCTTCCCAAAGGGATTCTGGGCACTGGTGTCTTTGCGTTTACAGTGGTGAAGGATGGATGGGTCCAGCGGGACAAGCTCATAGGATACGCAGTGTAACGTTACCTGTAGGTACACAAGGGTACAGTGCATGTGTACAAACAAGAATAATATGGAAATATCCAGCAAAGTGGCTGACAGAGTGGGACAAACAGACTGGGTAGAGACCTGCCCTTCAGGGAGGCTGCCCTCCCCTCTGCCTGAATCCTTCCACTCGCATGTATTTTAGAGACTAATTCTCAAGTAGATCCAGGATGATGAAAATCACGTTATCTGACATAGCTAATCATCAAAATATTCCCATCATCCTGATAGGGAGTAGGAGGCAGTTCTTGGGCTATAGAGTCCTTGTCCCCCACTTGAAGTGAGCTATGACTCAGGAAAAACACACCTTTTCTCTTTTCCACGCAAGATGCCTCGCAGCTTTTATATTGCCTTGCAAGAGGCAAGCTACAGATCTATGACACTTCTCAAAAATAAGAAAAGGCAGAGGATAACCCGCCTGCCCTGCCCCTCAGCTTCTCAATAACATTGATTCTAGATGTGCAAGGCTGTCTGTGCGCTATTGCTAAGTGCATAATAGCTGCAGTACGCTAACTCATTATTCCGTAAAGTGCTGTGAACTACCCTGATTACCAAAGATGCTACATAAACCCAGGTTCCAATCTAGCCAAGTGAGGGTCAGGTGGCCAGCCAGGCTGCAGCACTACGGCTGCATGATCTGCAGTCCAGTGGTTTTATGGCTGCGAACGTCCCTTAGCCTTCTTTGCACGTGCCCGAAATTACAAGTGCCCTTTCAGGGTTTTTTTTTCCGTGCTCTTGCGTTTTGATTCCCACTCTTTGTCCTTGTGTTTTGGGGCACTGAAATTTCAGATAGTTCCTGCTACGCTCAAGATTTATCCACGTGGGTACCTACCCCTTCTCAGTGTGAGTCAGTTACCGAGTGATTTATTTTGTAACGTACACCGGCTCTTGGCCACTGGGTAACCAAAGGTGAAAGGGAGCAAATGAAAAGCAGATGAGAAAGCACGTTGTGGGCTGGGGGGAGGGAGGCAGGCTCTAGTGTGGGGGGAGAAAAGTGAATAGGGATGGTTCAGAGAAGCGAAAACCAAAAAAATAAGGCGTGCACATGTAGCTCAAAGGACTTCATTACAGCTAATTTAGGAAGATAACAAAGGAGCGATGTCAACACGATGCAAAGGGGGAGAAGCACAATGGGAAGAACAGAGACAGCAAGAACAAATAAGAGTCATAAAATGGACAAATGTCTTCAAGTCTTTAGAGATTATGTTTTAGTGCCTCTTCCCCTCCTCCTTTCCTGTTCTCCAGGAAATGTCTTACTAATAAGAGGAGCAAAAGGGTTGGCAAGTTTAATAATGCCCTCAAGGTGATGAAATGTTGGTGCTTGACAGAACAAAACTTGGACATCCAGTTTTCCAGCTTTGCTTAACCGTGAGCCACTCTTTCTTTTTAGTGTCATATCAACTCTGGTGACCCACATAGAGTATTCATTGTGCGCGGGGTAAGATATCATAAATTCACCATTAGGAATGTAATTACACTGAGTGCTCAGAAGAAAGAAAGGGTCCCTTTCCCATCCCCACTTCTTTTTTTTTGTTTCCCCCCAGGGGATTTTCATTGTAGAGAAGTAAATATTGAAGCTGGGCTTCTGTGGTTTACTCCGTAGAGTCCATTTAAGACAGTGATGATTAAGACGTGCGTGTTTGCAGCGCAAAAGCGGGCAGCTTTCATCACGGGGGAGCTCTGGAGTGATGGCAGCAGGACAGAGGGCTGACAATTAACTTGTGCACAAAGATGAAACCTATTAAGACCGTGTGTAGCTCTGAACACTGAGGGCTTTTTTTTCCCCCCTCACTTATGTCATCTTGCATTGCCTCAAAGCAGACTGCTAACGTAATGTGGGCTTTTTTTCCCCCCTCATCACAACAAGGTCTTGTTCTTTGGCACACAACTTCAAATCTACACTCCCAAATTGAACGCGTAGGAAACAGAGACGCGGAGGTTTCCAAACTGACCTGTTCAAGCATGCCATAGTGAGCTGGGTGTTTGTCATCTCCTCACCTTCCCGAATGGGGGCTGGTTGGAACATGCAAGGGTCTCTGGTGCTTGGACTCCCTTCGCATGAAAACTGGAGAGAGGAGCTGGCGCTGCACGGAGCTGTGGTGTCAGCACGGAGCTGGAGGCTGCGTCTGGGTATAGCCGTCATCCAAACCACTCATCTTTTTAGATTAGAGAAGGGTACAGAGCCCTGCACTAATATCCTGCAATTTTGGCTGCTCTTTGTATTGATGGGGCTGTTGTTCTGAGGACAAAAATTAGCTATAATGAATGAGCAAAGCCAAGGATAACCTCTGATTAAACCTTAATTCAGTAAACAGCAATATGATTGATGTCAAGGATGAGCTTTCCACTGGTCTGGAGCAGCATTCCTGCTCTGATTTCAGTGGGGAAATGTTGATTTGAGGCGAGTTGGAGTCTCCTGCCCTTTATGTGTATCTTTAGAGGGCTAAGGATTCAGCTGGAAGGAGCTGGTGAATCTGAGAGTGCCCCGTTGATGTCGACGATACCCTGTGTGAGAGCGCTTAATAGTGGATGGATGTTGGGAAGATTGTGGATTACTTTGTTAAGCAAGCGTGGCTTGTAAGTAATGTGGAGCTGACCCTTCGTGACACTTGCGTGACCCAGAAACAAAGCAGCGGGCAGGAGAGCCCTGCAAGTAAATGAACAGTGTTTTGATATTTTCTAATAATAAAACCTATGAAGTTAACCTTTGCAAAGTATAGTTAAACTTAATTTATTTTCAAATGTGCAATGTTTTCGGTATGTTTGTTTGTACTGTAACCTAATTTTCCACTTCCTTTCCCTTGTCATACAGTTTTTAGGCCAGGAATGTGGTAATGAATAGAGAGAAGAATGTCAGTTTAGACTGTAAAAAGCCTCTGTGAAAAAAGCCTGGTAGAATTAAATAGGGAATGATCGGCTGGCTGTAGGATTTCAAAGCCCATGTCTCCTCTGGTTTAAAGCCACAGGATTGCTAATAAAGAATCGTTTTATACATGTGGCCTGCTAGGCTCTGTGGTTGAGTGTAGTTTGGCTAATACCTCTGTCTGTCTTTCTGTCTGTCTGTCTTCTTTCACCAGTGGGAGAACTGTGCTCTGGGGGAGCGGGCAGCCTGACCCTGGGGTTTTGGGGTGGAAGGAGATCTTCCTCACTCATGTCCTTGTTGGACTGAAGCTGTGTCCAGATTTGTGTGCTGGATTGTTACCCTCAGAATGGGAGCGAGCATGAAGTGGACAACTGGGTCAGCACCAGATCTTGGCCAGGGGCCTCCTTCTTTCTCACGGGTTGGACCCAGCCACGGGGTCTCCTGGGGCCGAGCCCTTTCCTGGCTGTGTCTGGGTAGGCATACACTGGAGATGGATCGGGGTCACTGCACTGCGATATGTTAATTTGCCAATAATCATTATAAGTAATAGCCTTACTGATTCATGAGTTCCATAAATTGATTAGTCCCCCTGTTAATGAAGAGCTCTAATGCACTACATATGCAATAGATCATTCCTTTACTTTATGACTTTATCTGGCCCAGGGAACTTGAGCACACTGGTCTGTGCTGGAAAGTACCACTTCCATTTTCCAGTGTGCTACTGCAGGGACGGGAGTGTTTAGCCTTGTACACATCCCACGTTGGTGTCTGCACTGAATTAGCTGAGAAACTGAGCTTTTCTGATGCGTTGTGGTGCAAAGCCAGCCTGGTTCCTACCCAGGCACTAAAATCTGGTCTGACTGTACTCACGTAGCCTCTGCTTGGAAGAAGGGCTGGTAGCTTCTTAAATCACTTCTCTGCTCTTCCACACCCCCTCATCCAGGGAAGAAGCCGTGTCCCACGAGCCAGCTGAGTTTGGGTCTGGAACTGAGAGTGAGCTGGGCTGCTCGGTCAGGTGGGTGACATGGGGATTGCTGCTGGTGCAGCTGCAGGAGGAGAGGGCTGAATCTCTCTGGGCTCTGTTACACAAAGGAGCAACCACTTTTGCCTCTAACACGTGTGAACTCCTTCAGTGTGTTAGACTGAAGGATGCTGCTCCAGGATGCCTGCACAGTGGCTGTGCCCTTTTCAAAATGCCTTTCTCTCCAGCAAGAAGAGGGTTACTTTTTCCTTTTTTATTTTTTTTTCAAATGGACGTTGCTTCAGTTATCCATGCCTTTGTCCCTTTGAGATGTCGTTGCCATAATACACTCTACATGGGGCTATACGTTGAGCCCACTCAGAAACTGAAGCTAATGCAGAATGCAGTGACCCGCTTATTAAGTAGTGTTTCACGCTGGGAACACATCACACTAATGTGCCAGGATCCGCACAAGCTGCCAATACGTTTTTGGATGTTGGTGTTAACCTGTAAAGCTCTAAATGGTTTGGTACCTAGCCACTTGGGTCAGGAGAGAAGGCACAGTGCCTTTATTAATTATACGAGCCTCCAGCTGAGAATGAATCTGCTTAGGCTTCTGGAAACGGTTCACACTGGGCATGTTCAGAGGCTTAATGCAGGCATTAACATACCCTTACATTGCATCATTTAATTTGCATAGCAACTCCTAGGCTAGCAGCGATACCTTCCCTTGCACCTACCTTTGATGTTGCTGCTGCCACCTCTGAGGCTCTTTGTAGACTTGCCAACCTGTGCTCTGGGCCTGGGACCAATGGGCAATTTTATCCATCCGCTAGATCAGGAGAAAGCCCCTGCACGGGCCCTGGTGGAAAGCTCATCAGCTGGGACCCATCAGAACCAGCGAGCCCGAAAATAGCTCCTGCTTAGTCAGAGGTGCTTTCTGACTATGTCCGAGTCTGGGGGAAAAAGCTGCAAATTTGGGGCTGGTTTGAGACTTCGATCAAAGTGGTTTGTGGTTTGAGATGCCCTTCCTTCCCAGAGCAGAGCTACTCAGCCCTTAGGTCTGCAGCCAGATCTGCAGCTACTTCCTGCGCTTGCCCGTGGTGTTTCTCAGTGGCAGTTGCAGGAACGTTTACTTTTGTGTGTCCTTTGTCAAGCTGATTAGAGGATGCACAAAGCTGCCCTTTCATAATAAAAAAATAAGAGGAGGCCTCATTAGGAAGCTTGCTGACATCAACTAAATTGAGTTTCACCTCGTATCAAAATTTTAATAAGTGGTGCTGCTCCCGGAGTTGCTGTAGCATGCACGCTCCGTGTAGATTGCTGCATGCTTTCTGCAGTGTGGGTTTCTCCTTTTTAATGCAAAACAATCCTGAGTGAGTTTAGGGGAAAAGGGTATTTCATATTCAAGCCTTTTTCCCCAAGCAGACCTTAAAAAAACCCCAAAACAACAAACAGAAAAACCACAACACGCTTGTCTGTTCTCCAGTCACTCTGACTGTACTTTTAGATTCCACTGGCGTACCTATCGGAGCCGTAAATCAAACATTTTCTTTTGCAGTACTGCAAATATGAGCCGTGATTTCCATTTGTTTTTCTTGCAAATTAAGAAGAGCATAAAACACAGGCAGCTTTCCTTTCAGATGCCATCGGCTCTATGTCAAGTCAGGCTGGAAAAAGCCACAGGAGCAAAGAATGGGCAGGGGAAGAGAGTGACAGAGGATGTTTGGGAACTGTGAAAAGGCATCTTTACAGCCAGCAGACCAAAAGATTCTTGTTCTAGTCTGTATCTCACTCAAATATTTATGATAACAGTTTACACACTTTTAACTTCTGGTTTCAGTCTTAGAAATCCATATTTAGGTAGATAATTTTAACAGCCTGCCCCTGCCAATTGCTTCTA
The DNA here is from genome assembly GCA_025345505.1 of Todiramphus chloris collaris. Classification (NCBI taxonomy): domain Eukaryota; kingdom Metazoa; phylum Chordata; class Aves; order Coraciiformes; family Alcedinidae; genus Todiramphus; species Todiramphus chloris. Next base: position 5,618,476 of record JANVCC010000270.1, read on the forward strand.
GGTCTGTGCCAGGCCCGTGCTCTTGATCTCGGGCTGTTTCAGGAACTACCTTGGGGTTTTAAGGGAAGCTGTAATTTGGGTGGTTTTTATAGATACCGGCAACAGCCAGGCAGCAATCAAAGCAGCCCAGTCAGGATGTCCTGGGGGGGCTGGGGACTGACAGAAGCAGGCGAGGGTTGGTGGCAGCACCTCAGGCACTGCTGGTTGTTGTTGCTGTCTGCCCACGCTGCTGACGAGCGCTGCTTTGCTTGGTGGCTGCTGCTCCCCATCAAAGCCTTGCTGTGACTGTGCTGCCTGGCAGTGCTGCTGTACATCCTGTGTCCTTGGTGCCCCCCCACTCCCACCCCATGGCAGTTTTTTCCCTCAATTTGTTTGTTTTCTGCCTCTTCCCCTGAATTTGAGGTGGTTGCTTAGGGCATGGGAGTAGCATCTCCAAAACAGACAAGGAGCCAAAGCAGCCGTCTTCTCCACCTTCGTGGCACTGACCTCTGACCCCCAGCAGGGACTCGTCCCATCTTGTGTTAGAACAAATAGGACAAAATGATGCTGCTGGGCCAGAGATGCTGCTGAGGTTCAGTAGCCTTGAGGAAGCGGCAGCGCTCCATCACCATCTCTGGCTTCCCGCCTTGCGGCATCGTGATAATCCCAATTGTCCAAACTTTCTGAGCCAAGCGGGCCCACTTGAGATAAAATCCTTATGAGCTTGTCTAATCAGCCCTTTCCCCTCCCTCTTTCTCAGCATTTTCTATCGTTGCCTCTTTACTGCAGTGCTGGGACATGCTCCCTGTCGAAGCCGAATGCAAAACCTGCTGGCGACTTTAGGTGGTTTCTGGCTGTAAGCTCAAGGTCTGAACAGATTTGCAGCTTCAAGCACTTGTGCCAAGAATTGGGTTGCTTTGATCAATTAAATTCCCTGGCAGTGAAAGAAGAATAATAAAGGTTAGGGAGGCCGTGCTCTGAAGCTCCGTCTGCAGAAGAGTGTATCTTCCCACTGCCCCTGAATAGCAGCAGCAGGCCCTCCTCTACCTCTTTTATGGATTTAATTCTCTTTGGGAAGCTAATCTCACCCCCGCTGCCCCGGCACAAAACCCGAAGTGGCAATCTTGTGAAGCACAGAAAAGCAATTGGGGGAAACCTAGCTTTTTATGATAATACCCGGGGAAAGTGACTTGCACCACTGCTCTTAAGAATGCAAACACGCTGCCGCACAAGCGCGGGATAATCAGCAGGGCTTGTACCTTTCAGCAGAACAGAAACGTGCCGCGGCCCTTGGACTCTCCCGGGAAACCCTTCCCTTGGCAGCAAGCACGGCCTTGGTTGTACCAAGGCTTCGAGGTGTGGAGATGGCTTTGCTGGAGAGTAGGGGATGCTGTGGGCAAGGGGAAGGGAAATGTGAGCGGTGGGCTTAGGAAAAGGATGGGGGCTGACCCTTGTCTCCTGCCCAGTGCCTCACTGGTTGGTGGTGGGATGGTGTGTGTACGAGATGCTGTCAGCTTGCTTGGGTGGTAACGGAGGAGGCTTTGCTGCCAGGTCAGGGGTTTGCCTGTTTTCTCGCTCTGGTTCAGTGCCTATTTATGTAAAAAATACAGAGGTGCAGCCCTCCCAGATAAAAGGACAGTGTTTGTGCTTCTCCCCTCCCCTGGCACTAGCACTGTCACGGGGGCACGGTGAGCAGAGGACATCTCCAGGGAAAGCCAGGGGGTCTGGTACATGGTGCAGATCCTTTTATCTAACAGTGGGAGCTCTGGGGGGGGGGATTGTCCCCTCTTTGCCCCATCCCTGTGCAGCTCTCCTGCTGTGCCCTTTGTTTAGGGGGCTGTGTTGGATCAGACACTTTTCCTCTCCTTGTAGGATCAGGTTTCTGTGCTCCTTGACGTGGTCTGTGTAGGGTCAGAGGATCCCTGGTGCTAAGGAGCTGTGGTGATGCGGGGAGAGAGGTAGGCTAGATGGAGAGAACAAGGAGGGATGTAGGACTGCCTTTTTCTTTAGCAGCTCCACCCAAGATGGACATACAGAGATTATGACACAGCATCCCAAGCTGCATTTAAGCCTTTCCCAGAGGCCCCATATCTGAGAGGTGGGCTGGGGTGGAGGGGACAGCAAGCCCTGGCTGTGGGTTGTCCTCGTGGTGTCTCTGACTGAGGCAGAGTGGCCAGGGTGGCTCCTGAGCCAAAGCTCATCTCCCTTCCCTGTTCTCACCCAAAGAACCTGGATATCATTTCAGAGTGCTGGCTGCTGGAGTTGCTTCAGTTTGGCTTGGTCTGTTAAATCACCTGTCTTGGTGCTGTTTGTCTGGAGATCAAATTTGGAAAGGCAGCAGCTGGAGGAAAATTAGAGCAGACAAATGTGTGTAAAAATGTTTCCCTCCAACTGCTTTCATCGCAGGCAATTCCTGACTAAATGATGAGGCTTAGGGCTATAAGTATCTCAGTTGTTTCAAATGGAGTAAACTGAAACCAAGGTCAAGTCATAGCTGGTTTGTGTCCTTTTCCCTTATAATCTTCTACATTTCACTCTGGTTATTTTGAGTGTCTGCCACTTTGCTATTTCAAGCTTCCAGCGCGCTGTGTGTCTGCTCTGTACCCCTCTTTGCCAGCTAAAATGTTTCCACCCTGCTACTGGACACGATTATATAATTTTAGATTACAGTAAGGCCTGAAATGATTGGATTTTTTTCTTCCCTGCCACAGATGAATACATGTAAGCTGTTTATTTTTAACTTTCCCTCCTGCCTGTGAACTCCAGTAAAGGGAAATTAATTTTTCATGATGGATGCGGGGGGAGAGGAGAGGAATAAAAGGAAAGTATCTGAGCACGAGGGCAGCGGAAAAAGCAGTGAGCAAAGTTCCCGGGTTATAGTGTGATGTTGTTCCACCTGTTTCTTTAATTACTGAAAGTTGCTGAGCCTCATCAGCTGCCTCCACAGCCCCAGGAGAAGAGGAAGTGCTGATGGGGTCCCTGCCACGTGGCTTTTAGGCTCCTGCCAAGAACACGTGCAGAGCCGGGTTCCTCCCAGGATTGTTCGTCCGCAAACGCATAGGTCATCTGAGCTCCAAATTGACTTTGAAGATCAGAAGTAACCTGTGTGGTCTCTTTTCATCTACAGACCCCTTTCTCGGAGTCAGTGCTTTGAGAGCAGAGTTTACTGAATTCAAAGCACAGTGTCTTGGTTTCCTGACATCTAGTAAATAGGTATATTGAATGCTGCATTATATAGGGATTAATTTACTTCAGTTTCCAGCCCTGGGAATCCAGTATTTTGTCTCCCATACCACTAGTTTGCCTGGCAAGCTTAATTCCTAAAAAACTTTTAAAGATAAAACTTATTTTGCCAAAAGGACTCCCTTGTATCTGTCCACATTTGAATGCAGAGCGGAAGTGTCTTTTCTCTGCAGCTTCTGCAGGGTGTCCAGAAATAAGGGTGGGTGTTCCTGAGCCTCCAGACCCAAACAGAATGGCAAGGGTTCAGGTTTCTGATTGCCCCTTTAGTCCAGTGTTAACACAGAGGATGTGTGATGATGACCATTGAAGACCTCTTTGCATTAACACTTGAAATCTTGATGTCATATTAGCACAGGCTTTTCCCAGTATTTTATTTCACACTTCCTTCGCAGCAGACGTTTGCTTCTCGTGGAAAACCAGCTGGGGTGTCTCTCTCTCTCTCTCTCTCTCTCTCTCTCTCTCTCTTTCCCCTTTAATAATCTGTAGCTTGGGACCACTGATCCTTCAACAGCCTCTTCCCTTTTTGATGTGCCCTCTGTTTTCTCTTATTTACAGCAGCCGCCATGCTTGAGACTCTCTTGTTCATCCTCTCCCTCCTCTAAATTTCTCAGGACAAGCTGAAAATGAGATTTAATGGGCCTCCCACTGTTGTTGCTCTTTTGAGATTACTGGGATCAGATGTTCTTCTCTTGAGAACTAGATCAAAGAAAATGAGAGAGGGTAAAGACCAGGATGCTCAGGAAGGCAGCAGCGAGCAGGGATAAGGCAGGAGAAGAGCGGTTCTCAGCGTGTAATGCGGCAGCGCGGGGCATTTTGGGCTCTGCTGGCCCCTCGCCAGGGTTTTACAGCAGCGTCGGTGCCACTATGGTGTGAAAAGCTTAATCATTTTATTACCAAGCACTCCAGCAAGCCCAGGGCCACCTGAATGTTGGTATTATTTGACCAGAATTGTCTTGAGCTACTAGCTATAAACAACCTGCTCGTTTTTAGCGCGGGGTTAGTTGGCTGACCTACCCATGCCCCTGTTCCCAGAAAGCCTCTCCATATTAATTGCATTTCACTGCTGGGGACACCTGTTAGCAAGGGCACAGCTGAACAGGCTCTTCATCCTTCCAAAGCTCTGATAATACTCGTTATACTTATCTTTTCTTGCTTCATTTTTTATTTCTTTTTGTTTCTTCCTCCTTTTTTGTAACAAGAGCTCACCGGTTGGGCTTCCTCCTCAGCAGCAGACCCAAGGTGCAGTTTCTGCTGCTTGCCCTGCTGCGAGGTGGCTGCAGCAGAGGAGACGGTGGGTTTTGAAGGCTATCCCCGCGCTCCCCTTTTCCTTCTCTTCCACACTCGTGGGGAAGGGTCACCCAGGGGCTAGGATGCCACTTGGGATTCGAGGAGCTGGTTTAAATTCCCTGTGACACCTCAGCTTCTGTATGAGCATCTTCGAGCTGAGCCCTTGTACCAGGGCTGCAGGAGAGCCGGGGAAGTGCTCAGATGCTGCCGCAACGAGGATTTTGGTTCCTGACAGGAGCTGGTTTGTGCAGCTCCGGGTGTCCCAGATGCTGCTCCTGCCAGTAATGGGGCAGGGAGGAGAAACCCTGCTATGGACAGTGGCTGGTAGGATGATGGTGGAGAGGGCTCAAGAAGCCGGAGAAAACTCCTTTGTGTCTTGGGCTCTCAGTGTAGGAGGGTTGTGTTTTTGTTGGTAAAAATAATTGAGGTGGTAGGTGTGGTTTTCTTGTTAGCTGCAAAGCTCAAAGAAAACAAATACTGTATGGCAAGGACTTGTTTTTTTTTTAAGTGCTGCATTTAATCCCCTCGTAAATGTGAGGGAAATCCCACAAAATGAAGTGTCTGAAGAAGGAGATAAGCCCTTCATGTTGTTCAGTTCCATGGTGTTTATTCCTTTTCCTCTTTCTTTTCTTACCACTATCTGAGAGGGGTGGAAAGCCTTTGTCCGAGTTCTCCTTTAAAGAAAGAGATACTATTTGAGTGTAACCAACTCTGAGCACATGGTGTGACCCAGGCCATGAGCAGTGTCTTTAAATTCAGAATTTTCTACCTCCTGTGAATGGCATCAGGATTTTAACGTGACTCTTAGGCTGCTCTGGGAACAGGATGGCTTCAATGCAAACACTCTAGTCAAGAGATGCAGAAAAAGGTCTTTTCAGAAAATTACTTCATCGTATATGAGATTTCTTTTTAAAGAACCAACTACATGGGAGTTCTTGGCAATGATGGACTCTACATCTGATGGTCTAACTAGCATGAAATAGAGCCGCTGCTCTCATTTATATACATTACACTATCTGGTTCCTCACTTGTGGTTTGGTAAAAGCATGAATTCTCAAGTTTTCCTCATGGGACTTCTTTGGCTTCTTTCACTTTACCTCTCATTTTCTTCCCTGCTATGTAGAAATACAGGATGATTATTAAATGGCTTTAGGAGTTTCGCTGTAAGAGGTGAGAGAACATGCAGCATCGTAATTTTTATTGCTCTCATCATAGTTTCTTATTCTCTTTTCAAGAAAAGCACAACAATAGCGATGCTTTCTGGGGAAGATCATAACACACATGCAGTTTATCTGGGAGAATTAAATATAGGTATTTTTCTTGGTGTAATATTTGTCAGACAAATCATAGGGTACATCTTATAAATACCTTTGCATGTACACTGTTATCAAGAGCTGTTTGATCCATGTATCACTGCAAGACTGTAATCTCAGGGTAAAACCCCATGACAGATGTCTGGGAGGACGGAAGAGACTGTGATGGGAGAGGGGATTGTGCTGACTGGGAAATGGGGTAAAATCAGTGGAATTTTTGCACTCGGGAGAGCTTTTTGTCAGTCAGCTTCAGCCAAGCCCAGCAGCTCCGTCCCCCTCGCCATCATCGGAGGAGAGCAGAGATGGTGAGGCTGATCACAGCTACAGAGCTGTCCCTGGCCCCAGGGGCACACAGTCAAATTACTGCAGGCAGTGGGCTGCAAGAGGAATTCGGGAGTGAGCTGGAGAAGGTAAGAGATGTCCGGAGAGGATGGACAGAAGGATGCTGCCCTGGGCACAGGGGCTGGGGAACGTGCCTGAGGCTGTGTAGCCATCAGCGGCAGAGATGGGCATAGAAAGAGGTGTTCTGGTACCATCCCTGTTTCATCAGCACCTACTGGGCCTTTAATTAACACTGTCACGTGTACAGATGAGACCAAATGGCTTCCCACAGAGTGTGCTCACCCCGCTGCTGTCCCCTGCCACCAGAACAAACACTGTCCAGCCCTGTGCCCAGTTTCAGCCACCCTCTGTCCTTCCCAGACCCTTGCCCACCAGCGAGGATGGCACAACCTCACTCCTGTGCTTGGAGAACGGTGGCACTGCCACTGTCCATTTTACCTTGGTCTATTCAGGGTTGTTTTTTAGTTAAAAATAACCAGCTGACTATTTTTATATGAAAGTACACATGTCTTTCCTTCCACCCTCTTCTAATTATTAAGTGCCTAAACCATATTATGAGCTATTTGTTTTTATTCTGTGATATTTTTAAATCAAAGATGGTTTCCGAGGGAGGCAAGAAACCAGAAATATTTATAGGTTATAATCCAGCTTGGTAGGCTCATTTAATTTAATTAGCTGTAATGTGGGAGTTCAACTCTTGTCATTGGGATAGAAGTAAGTTTACTACTTTTTTTTATTTAGAAAAAACAAACTCTTGTTTCTGTTTTCCTTTTTTTTTTCTTTTCTTCTTTCCATAGTAAATATTTATGCTGTTACTATGCTGAGACTTCATTCCCTAGGTGCTAAATAACCCTCCCTCCACCTTCTTTTTCTAGTTGGGATTTATAATACACTCCAGAAAAAAAAAAAAGAAGGTGCTGACTGTGCTGTGAACAGTGCCCCTTCATTATGAAACAGCCCTTGCAAACTTTTGGAAAATGGACCTCCTGTGATAATAAATCTTCTCCCTTGACGTATAGCACTGAATGTGACTCTGACCACATCAACTGCTCTCCCCATGGTTCTGGGGCTGTTCACAATGCCAACCATTGATAAGCCAGTTGGCTTTACATTAATTAATTCCCTAGTCATTCACAAATGGCAACAATCACCTCAAAGTGCAGGCCTAGGAAAGGGCTGGCATTTTTGAAAGGGAGATCTGTATATAAAAATTCACCATGCTCACAATAGGGAACAAACCCAGCCCTTGAAACAACAATGGCTTTCTGCTTCTGGGCTCGGGGTCGCGGCTTCTTTGGGTTCAGCTCGTGGTGGTTTATTTACGACGGGTGCTAATTTCTGATGTTTGGCTTCTGTTGTGGAGAGCACCGGCTGGGTGTCCTGCCCCGAGTGCAAGGTAGGGCTCCCTGCGCTCTGGCCTGCAGGATGGGGCTGGGGAAAGCTGGATTGCCTTGGAGAGGAGCTCGAGGGTCCCAGGAACGCCAGGGAAGGATCAGGCTTTGTGACGTCCTCTGCCAGATCACTGGCTGCTTCTCACCTGGATTTCATAGAATGCTAGGGGTTGGAAGGGACCTCTGGAGATCAGTGAGTCCAACCCCCCTGCCAGAGCAGGAACACCCAGGGCAGCCCACACAGGAACAGATCCAGGGGAGTTTGAAAGACTCCAGAGAAGGAGACTCCACAACCTCCCTGGGCAGCCTGTCCCAGGCTCCATCACCCTCCCGGGAAAGACATTCAGTGCCTTCCTGGACCAGCTCTGCTGTGTCCTTCCCATCCAGGCTTTCAGCAAGAGCTGGCAGAGTTGCATGGCTGAGACATTGCTAGGAGTAATTTTAAAAAGCTGTACAGGAGGGGCCTCACTCTTCCTTCGCATCAGAGCTTTAAGGCTTTTAAGAGAAGGGTTTTTTTGAGGGGTGATTTAATTGCATACTTTGTTTCCCCTGGGGTGCAGTTTCCTATGGCTGCTGTCAGCTACCCCTTCTGTCGTCTCCTTCCCGCAGTGCTGGCCTGTGCAGCCTGCCCCGATCTTCACTTCAGCTCCCCTTCCCTCTGCCCCACTGACCTTCCCAGCCTGTGCCCCAGGGCTGTTCCCCTTGGCTTTGCGCCGGGCGTGTTGCCACTCGGCCCCTTCCGTCTCTCCTGCCTTACCCTGTCCCTTCCAAAGCTCCTTGCGTTGTGCGTGGTGGGAGTTGTGCCTCGTGTAGGCTGCAGATGTGTAAGGACGATACGCTTTCCAGTGGAAGTTAACCTGGAGATTGAGAACCTGCCACGTTGGAGGTGGGAGCTTTTTTCTCACAGCTGGTTATCCGGTGCTGTGCATGTGGACCTTCTCATCCTCATCCCTCCCTGCAAGCCCCCAGCGAAAGCGCAGCCAGAGCTGAGCTGCCAGGGTGACTCTGGCTTGGCTGCCTTGCTGAGCTGCATTTTGGGACGGGCATTAAGGACACAATTACAAACGAGCTGCACAGGACGCTGCCTCATCCAGTCTGGGGGACTGATAGTCCTCACTCACTAAGCAGCTACTCACTAGTTACTCTTCATCACTTTCTGATGGGGGAGGGAGGAGCTGATCCCTTAATTCCAACATCCTATTCAGATACCGTGCTGAAGACAGAGTTATTAATTTCCTCAGAGGGTTTTTGCTGTCATTCAGCATGACAGTATCCTGAGTGCTTTAAAAATATTAATGGGTTTATTTTCATAGTAGAACTATGAGATGGAAGAGCGTTGCTTTCCCGTTGTAGGTGGGAGCAGCAGCAAAGAGTGCAGCATCCAAGGTCAAAGCGAATGCAAGTTTTAGACACCTAAACCATCTTTTCATTTTCCAGGACTATGTTCTGTTTATCACCATACTCCTTTATCTGCATTTTATACAGTCCACTGACCTCAGGTTTGGCTGCCATTGCTCTGCAAATGGTTCTGCCAGGTTCAGAGGAGGTACTCTGAGCTCTGCACTGGCCAAGTCCTAAACGCCTCTTGGTCCAAAAGACTGACCTAGGCCTGCAGCAGGCAGGTGTAGCTTCCTAGGTCAGTGTTTGCCTGCTCTCCTACTGCAGTCTCCAGTCTCAATCCACCCTTTTGTGACAGGCAAGACGGGAGCAATCCAAGGAGCAGTCTCCTCTGCAGCTTCGCTTTGGGTCATGCTCAGTGCCCCCATGCTGGCTGAGGCAGAAATCCTGTGTTCGTGAAATCAGGGACCTCATGCTCTGCCCAACAAAGTCCCAGTTCAGTCCATTTTTTGCCTGATACTGTTCAGACTTCTTTGCAGCTGTGACCCATGAGCATTTTGTGCAAATTTTACCTACTCCTTTTCTTTTCCCCATCTGGTTTCTTGTCCCGGCCTTCTGACCAGGCAACACTCCCATTTGATGTGCTGGCAACCTCAGGAAGTGGCCGTCTGGCCACCATGTTTGGTCATAATATTAATACTCAATTTTGTAGGTACTGTGGGACCTACAGTCTGCTAATATATAAATTAATTCCAATGGGAAGTTGAGGTTTCCTTCCTTCTACGTTGGTTAGGCGCACGACACAACAGAGCTTATCACGGTAGTGGTATTTCTGCTGGATTCAGCAAAGATAGCACCATAAAAATAAAACACATGGAGATTCATGAAAATCTGTCTGCATTCTGCTTCCAGTGAAGTTCTTGGGGGCCAAATTTTCAAACATCAGCTTCTAGTTGCACCAACACGATGAGCCCATGAAAAATATAAATACGCTCGTGTTGGGTTCTTACACATGCGGGCAATGCCCATTCTTGCTGAAGTGTGACATTCTGAGAACAGATGTTGCAAAATACGTGCACATATTTTGTGGGAGAAACAGTGACATCTATCTTGCTGGAAACATAGCTCCCATTTCAACTTTTCTTTGCTTGGTAGGCCGTTTATCTTGTTTCCTTTGGCGCTGGAAGTCTTTCTCACGCTGCTTTCTGCGTCTGGAAAATCTGCCCACCTTCTGCATGCCAATCACACTTCTTTTTCAAACCTCTCCTTCAAACTTCTGATCTGTTTCCTGCTGATCTTACTGTCGTTCTCGCTTCAACTCAGGTCTGAGCTGCCTCGTACAGAGACTTTTAAGTATACGTATTTATTCATAGTCGTTTGTGTAAGGCACTTTAGGTTGGCATCTTCTCCGTTTTGAAAGGAAAAATTAATTTTATATACTTCTTGACTTAATCCCCACCTTCATCTTCATGATGCAAAGGCCTTCTTGTGAACAGTCCAATTTCTGTTCTAAAGGCGAGTTCGTTAGAACGTAGAGATTAACCAGCCTGCCCAGGTCAAAGTTAGAAGGTAACAAATCCATGGGAAGATCATAAGTCTCGTGGTGACCAGCCTAGCAGTTTTCGTGCTGAGTAATGCGGTATTGGCGCAGCTCTGCCTTTTTCCTCCAGCAAAAATGAACGCTGGTAAATCAGTTTGGAAGGTATGGTTTATTTTGGCTGCCTGACACCACAAATGTTATTTCTGAAATAGCGATGGTTAATTGCTCCAGCTCCTCAGCTGCACGGGCAGCTCTGTTTCCACGTCCAGGGTGAGGGACGGGAACTGGTGTGGGGCTGGGGTGGGGAGCTTCTGGAGGAGACAGAGGAAGGTGGGCACAGCCAGGGCAGGGATGGATCCTGCTGGGGGGCTTGTGGCTTGGCAGGGAGCCGTTGGGCAGCGGCAGTACCGTCGTTCCACCTCCAGCCCATCATCTTCCTCCCTGGCTCTGGGGTGCAAAGGTCAGGGAGGATGGGCAACACTACGAGTTGTTTTGCAGGCTTGAAGATTTGCCATAGATAGTCCCTTGCTTTTGCCTAAGCCCCTTGCTAGTCCATCTCCTGAGTCTTGTGTGCCTATGTAGCTTTCCCCTCTATACTATTATTACTTACTTGCCATGTAGAGTTTAGTTTCTGTGCCTTAAGTTTTTATGGGCATTTTCTTTTCCATTTTCTGCCACTTTTTCAAATATAACATGAAATTGCAGATACTTTCAGGCCTTCATTTGTAAAATTATCTCTCATCGTCATAATGTACTACTCTTAATGATTTTTTGACATGTTTTAGTAGCAAGATCCACTAAGTATTCTTTTTTTTTTCCCCCTTCTTGGATGCAGTTAAGTATATTATACAAGACACTATGGATAATATTATGAAGATCCCAGCAGCGTAATGTTCAGGAGAGTTTCCAACAATCTGATCTGTCATCTCAGGTTGCGTGTCATCACTTGGGGATCCTATCTGTGGAAAGGGTGAGAAGAGATGCTCTTTCAGGTGGCATTTGTCACGTTGTCCTAGGGTTTCTGGGAGCTCCTGTGGCTGCCCGGAGGTGGCTGCCGTCTGCCTGTTTGGATGGGTTGCGTGAGAATCCAGATCAGGCTGTGCTGGAGAAGAAAATCTCCAGCAGTTACCGTGGCCCAGGCAAGGCACAGGCTGCGCTCTCTGCGTGCCTTCTCCAGATGCTGGGCATATGGGCTTGTCCTGAGAGCTCTGGGATGGTTTGGCTTAGATGGTTTGGCTGAGGAGGCAGCTGGAGGATAGAGTGTGAGAGAGACTTATTGCTCTCACAGATAACAGCCTTGCTGAGCTTGATTGATGGATGCTGTTTTATCTGCCAGACATAAGCTAAAACTTAGGAAATGGAGCAGAAACGTGCAGCTTGCACAGAGCAGTTGGGTATAGCAGGGACACACACGGTGCCGGTTTGGGCAGCTCTTGGTGCTGGGCTGCCACTGGGCACAGCACCAGCAAATCACCTCACCCACCCAGCCAGCCCCAAAGGGCACCCAGCCATGCAGCGACAGTCCCTGCAGGCAGGGTGCTGTCTGTATCGAGGGGGGTGGTTTCTACCTTCTTGTTTCTCCAATCCTTTCCCTTTGCAATCCTACTGCTGCAGCACAGGCCTTCCATCTGGTCCTCAGAGCAAGCATTTCCCAGCTATGCCTCTGAAGCCATGCTGGGAGATCTGGGCTTTGCTCTCTCTGGGTTTTGCAGACTAGTTCCATGGGGCTGGGCACTCCCCTGGCCATCCCAGTTCTCTCTTGCCTGCCTTGGCTTTGCTCCACACTCATCATATGCTCCCAGCCACTTGCTGGGTAGCAATGCAGAGCAGAGAATAGCATCCCTGCCTCATGATAGTTGTAAAAGGCTCTAAAATGGAAATGATTGTACTGGTAAGGATCTCCTCTAGCAAGGGCAGTTTATCCTGTGTAGAAAACTGGAGCATCTTTTTCCTAATACACTCTGTTTTTTTCACGTTGCTGTAGTTGTAAAATTCTACCCTAGAGTGTAAATAAGGCTGTAGCTTGTATGCTTTTGAAGACCCAGTGCTGCTGTGCCCCACTGCTGCTTGCCACTCTCTGGAACACTGACACAGTGCTCTTCAGCAAGTCCTTTGGGCGCTAGTACGTACCTAATAAAATGAGGAGACAACAGAATTTTAAAAACGAGCAGAATTTGACACATTTTGTTCCTGAGAGATGGTCTAGTGTTGCGTGTGCAGTGTATTCATCAAGCATGTTCCAATTTGAGAGAACAGTTGGACGTTTTTCTTCCTTTTAGAGGTGTTAATAGACTCAAAAGGTGGAAGAGGGGACAAGGGCAGAGTGGAAAAAAATCTGGCAAGCTTTGAGTGATGGTAAATGAAGCAGGATACACTAAAGACAATCTCTTCTCTGCTGCTCGGTTTTTTTTTCTTTCTTATTCAGCACAGAGTGCACCTGGCTGTTCGTTAGGAGGGAGCTGAAATGAGCCTCTCTGAGTGATCAGTGCACAAGCTGAGAGAAATTTCTTGCGCAGGAAAAGCCCCCAGTGATGCTCTCCCTGGAAAGAGGCTGCTCGTGGTGGTTGAGATGTCCCCAGATCCAGTCACTGGGGAGGACACAGATGAGCAGTGGGGCTATAAACAAAATGTAAAGGTTTCCATTAAAAGAAGAAACACAGACCTGACAAATACACGCCTGCCGAGCCGTGTAGCATGCGTGTGATCCAACAAAAGTTTGTATTTCTTCCTGCCTTCTAGAGTCAGTTTTTATTTCCCCATCTTTGCTTCGTACAAGCAGCGGGTGAAATAATGTCTTTTGCCATTTGATGTGAGTGCCTTCACTCGCTTCGCAGTGGAATGCATCTGCACCAACCCCCCAGTCAGTGCTGACTGGCACTCCTGTTGGCTTCAGAGCAGAGAAGCTGCCTGCTGGGGAGAGTGGGATGGTCTTTGGATTTTAGGAGTGGTCTTTTTGGGTATAGATCAAAGGCGTCCAGCCAAACAGCATCAGGAAGGTTTGGCTGCCGCTGCTCCTGCGGTAGTTGTGTTGTGTGGTAGGGAACAAGGCATCTGGTGCATCCCATCTGCACAGGAGAGGAAGAAATTTGCCCTGTGGCTGTCAGGTCAGTATGCTTTGGCATATATTTTTTTTGTGTTCTCAGAACTTGAATATCTTGTGGCTCGTTTAGCATCCTCCAGACCAAATTCCACAGTTTCCTGGGTGATGGTGTGTTGTGCTGTGAGTGCTAGTAAATCAAATATCCATCGGGAGGAAAACGGGTGTAATTTGTCTCAAATCTGCCATTTTATGAAAGGGTGATGAAGTGCTGGTATCCCATCTGAAAAATATTCATGGAATGTAATGAGGAAGAAACCAATGGGAAGGTAGGGTAATTAAACAGGGACTATGAAAATTGCCCTAAATTCTATGAGGCAGAATGTCACAACCGTCTTTGTTGAACTTTCAAAGCAGCCTGCATAGTTTAATAGAGTTCTCTTGCAGAGGTCAGAATTTCTTTAGGTTATCTTCAAGCTTCTATACAGTATTATCTTTGTTCTCCATTTAGTGTTTGTTTTTTTTTTTTTTTCCTTTTAAAAGAGAATTATCTACTAGTATAGCAGCCTGAAAGTGAGCGGGTTAAGGAGGTATGATACCAGGTGGCTGGTCTTTTTACTTGCACTGCAAAGATCTTCAGATTCTTAGACCCATGGTCAGCCCAGGTGGATGTGGGTGTGAATAGTGAAGCCGATGGAACTTGTCTGTGTCTATTAATACAAGACAATCATTTTTCCTGTCCAAGTTAGTGTCTGAACTATCTTAATAGCAAAGCTTGTTTTTTTTGTTTTGGGTTTTTTTTTAGATTAGCATATTTCTAGTATCTCCCTACTGTATCACTGCTGAATCAGGGTATGGCATCGAATGGCCGCTGCTTAATTCAAGACAGGATTGCAAACAAATCTCCAATATCAAAAGCCAGAGCCCTAACCAGTAGAATAACATGTACACTTACAGCTAGGATAAAAACCCTGGAAAGATAGCTAGGATCAGATTAGAAATACCTCAGCAACATGAGACAAATATCTTGGTGTTGGGTCACATTTTGGTAGAACATTTTGAGGGTAACTTGTCAACTTCAGTCCTGATAGAGATTTGGTTTCATATTCTGTATTGGCCAGTTGGCATGCCTAGCTGGATGTCACGTAGCCTAGCACTTCTAACTTTGATCCTTTATTATTCCTTTTCTGAGATTTCAGGTCAGATGTTTACATCCTTCTTCTTCATCAGCAGCTGTGGGATGATTGCATTTGCTCTTCTCTTAGATGCCTGCTGAACTTGGACTTTCATAGGCTTGCTACCAGGAGTTTGGACTGGTTTCTGCCTATAGTTACCTTCTCTCTAGCTGGACCCCTAAGGAAAATCCCCTCCCTGTTGGGTCACACTGCCAGGAATCTACCTTTTTAATGCCAGTTACCTTGATACAAACCAGCTCGATTTTCCCAGGCCAGACTAGGGGCACTGTAAAAGTTTCAATTCCAAGCCATTCTTGGAGAGCGACAGTAAAACCTGTTTTTTAGGTCTGGTTCACGGTGGCATCATTTGGATAGGTCCTGGGTTTATTCAGGCCTTTGATGAAGAGCATTTTGAAAGCAGCGATAGCTGGAAAATCAAGCAAGTCATCCTCTTCCAGACAGTGCAGTATGGACTCAGGAGGTGTCTGTGGTCAGAGCACATATGCTGTGGTGGTCCTGTAAGAATGCCAGCAATGATAATGGACAGTTCTGGGCCCCAGTGGTACCAGAAACTCTGTGTCACAAAATGTGAGCATCGTGCTGTCATAGAATAGGTGTTTTACAGGACAGAAATCGGATATTCCCTTCATCCAAGGGCTGATAGGTATTTTTTTCTTTGACCTTCAAGGACTGCAAGAGGTTCTGAGGAACAGAGGAGAATTCCCACTGTTCCCAGGAGCCGGGCACTTACTTAAGTAATAGGCACTTGAAAAGAAGCCTTGGGAACAGAAAGAGCCTGGTTTGTGGGTGTTTCTTTGCTACCCTTTACATGTTGAAGGGTCAGGATCACACGCCAGTGCCAGCTATCCCTGCCTATTTCAGTGGCATCTTACCTGGAGATTGTCAGGCTTTATTACCACTGGGTCTTAGGAGCACCAGCAACCAGACGTGGTGGGTCTCTCACTCCCTGTCATTTGCCATGTCCCCAACTTGCCCTGGCTTTTGTAGAGATGTGAATCTGAGGATGAAATGGGCTGGCTGTGGCTTATATCACAGCTCCCACTTGCCTCCTCTTGAAACACAGTTTTGCACACTACTCCCTTGGGCTGTTTTCCATCCTGGTCCTCTTTATCCTGGGAAGCTTGGATCTTCCTCTCCCTACCACCTCTAACCATGCTGCAAGATGCTCAGACGGCACAACCAGGCGCTGTCATTAACTCCAGTCTTTGTTTATTAAATAGAAAAAAGGGTGCAGAAATGTATACAGAAGGAGACCTTAATCTCCATTCTCTAGCCGCCCCTGGGGGGTGTTCATCAATCAAACGCTGAACCTCTGGCAAGACATCAAGGGTGATAAATTTGAACTTCCACTCAGCAAAGTGAATCCACACCCCTTACCTGCTGTGTCTCCCAGGAGAGCAGACTTCTCGGATGTTGTGACATCAGTCACTGCCCCTGTCCATAGGTTCAGCCTGCATTATGTAGAGTAGAGGCGAGGTGACTCTTGCTCAGCGGACGTGAAGGAGTGCTTTCCTTTGGCCTGGTTTGACAGGAATTGATCTCTCACCGTGCAGAATGCTGTGCAGTGCTGCCAGCCTTTGCTCACCACGCTGAACAGGGTAGACACAACAACAGGTCTTTGCAAACTGTCCCTGCCTTTTTCAGTTGTATCTTATTTGAGGTTATGAGGTAGTGGGACCACCCTGGCAACAACTGGCAGAACTTGCCCTTATTGGGGAGAAGAGGGACTCGTGATGCTCTCTTTGTGATACCCAGCAAGAAGGAAGGAGCTCTGTATCCTCTAGAGTAGAGAGAGAATTCACCACTTTTATTATCTGTCTGAAAAAGAAGTGCCCTCTCTGCTCAAAGCATAATAGCCATGGCAGTGAGCAGGTACTGCAGCAGGAAGGGATCCCAGCACTTACTGGAGAAAGCTGAGCTGAAAAGAGGAGCAAAGACAATGCCAGGTGAGCACCTGCTGGTGCAGAGCAGGGCTGGAATCATCACATAATCTATGTGATCATATGAACAGGTATGCTGTTTCAGAGGAGGAAGACACAGGAACTCCTGGAGATGAAGAGCTTAGATGCCGTAGTCTCTCCTTGGATGCCTTTTCCTCCCCTCAGACTTTTCATGCACTCCCCGCTATGAGCCACTCCACTTTCAGTCCCGTTGAGTGTCCCCAACCCAAGAACTGCTGAGGCCTGTGGCTTGAGACAGGGAAACCAACCATGAAAGACTTAAGTACTTCTGGAGACCTGAATCGCTTCCCTCACACCACTGAGTTTCTGATACAGTAGATAATCTTTTCTGGCTGTTCCCTTTATGTCGCTTGCTCTGCTCGGTATTGCGTGAAAGCCGTGTGCTTCTCATCTTCCAGGCACATTCTGTTGGTATCTCTGGAGGGCTGGAAATCTCAAAGGCTGGGTCTTAAGGGACGGAAGGGCAGAAAGACTATTAGTCTCAGAGCTGAGAAATCGTTGGTTACCCTGCCAAGGCTGTCAAGATCTGCAAATACCCGTAACCCAGGCCAAGAGATGCATATGTGAGTCTTTGTGGCATCCAGAGCAACTAAGCAGCACGCGAGGGTCAGGGACCGGGCACTTTTTGGCTGCCTGGGTTCTCATGGGGGTGACTACCCGTGGTTTCTCTCCATGTTACCTAGCTGCACAATGGCTTTGCTAATCTCTGTGGGCCCGGTGCCAGCGCAGAGGCATTTCTCTGTGAGCAACGCTGATGAGCTTGGATGGCTGTGCACCTCGCTGGGCCATCCAGAGATCCTCGTGGGTGTTTTACCACTTCTAGCTTTAAGAAGGGTGATGGAGGTTGTCCCTTCACCAGCAAAGAACAGGGTGAAGCTGGTCATAGGTGCACAGGTAATGGCTTTCATACAATAGGTAAATCCCACGAAAGGGACGTTTGCTGCTTCATTTGCAGGTAGCCTGGCTGAGCGTGGCTCTGTGCTGCATCATCTCAGTGATAGCTATTTTCAGGGTTCTGAGGGCACCCCCATCTGTGATTGCTCCTGCCCTCTCCCCTCACCCTGCTGCAGTGCCCATGGTCCCAGGAAGCAGTGCCAGGCACAGACACGTGCTTTGGCCAACAAGAAGTCAACTGGAGATGCGATGCCTGGGCTGGGTCCAGCCTATTGCGTGACACCCAGAGAGGAGAGGCCGTGCTGGGAAGACATGTGCTGGTAGCTGGGGGCTTTTCCCAGGGCTGGGGTGGCAGCAGAGGAGAGGAGTAGCACACAAGCAGCAGTGCCACTGGGGCAACGGGGCATCCTCGCTGCCGAGCCGTGTGCCCTGGCTAGCTCGGCCAAGGCTGGCTGCCTCCCTGCCAGGTGGCTGGCAGTGACTGGTCCCGTGTGGTTTAGATTTAGAGAGAGAATCCCCCCCCCTTTTTTTTTTTTTGCATTCGGAAGGTTTTGTTTTCAGTCCCCAAGCGCCTCGCAAAATGAATTGTTGTTTTCTGGCCAGCCTGACTAGGAAACGCGGCTCATGCAGTTGCTGGGAACTGGCAGAAACATCCTGGTTTGCAGAGTGTAAATCAGGAAAATGCGTTCTTATTCTCATGGATTTTCCTTGAGAAAAAGCCAGTAGTGGGAGTGTGCTAGAGTGGTAAAATACAATTCATGACAACAATCCCACTGAGAGGAGGATTTTTATTCTTTTTTCTTTTTTTTTTTTTTTTAATTCGGTCGCTTCCAATTGTGGTAAGGAGCAAACACATTCCTCTTTAATTTCCACTGGCAAGGTCTCCGGGACTGTGCAAGTGCCAGTGCGTGTGCTGTGGCTGATTTTGCATTTCCTCCTCTCTTCCCTCCTCCCCTCCCTCCTTCATCTCGCCGGTATTACGGCCAATCCCTCTGCAAATACCTCTTTCACAGCCAACGTGAGCATTCTCCCTCTTGTTTTTCTCCCTTCAAAACTCCCCTCTATCTCTTTTGGCCAGCTGCAGCCTTCCTAGAGCATCTTCTACCTGACAAAAGAAGATACCTTTGATAGTCAGGCAGAACCGTAAAGTTGAAACACATGCTTGGTTCAGATACCGATGAACTTTAATTTACCTCAATTCATTAGCAATTTTTAAAACCACAGCTAATGGAAGACAGCTTGTAAAATAATTGGAAGTAAACGCTGAAGGAGAAATACTGGGGGGAGGAAGAAAGGGAAGCAGCTTACAGCAGGAGTCTAAGCCAGTCTTTCATCTTCAGGCCAGTCCGGTTTTGAACCCTGATGGGAAAGGTCATGAATTTTAAAGCGCGTCTGGCAGCAGACAGCTCTAATCACACGGCTAACGCTGTCCGCAGTGCCTGCCTGCCCATGGGAGACTCCGGCCGGCCGGAGAGAGAGCCTGCCTTTCGAGAGCAGGATGCTCTCTGAGCGGGAGAGCGTGGGAGAGCAGAGCCCGTGGCCCGTTTCTCGCCGCTGGCATCAAGCACCCGGCTCTTTCGGGGGCCGGGGGGAACCCTGCTGCTGCCCGCGGGGTCCCAGCAGGGCTCCCTGTGGCAGAAGTACCAGGCGGTGTGGTGTTGGCCTCTGCCAGCTCCTCCGGGATCCGCTGTTTCCCCTTCCTGCCCGTGGTTTAGGAAATATAACGTTCTCCTTCTTCAGCTGCCAGTCCTCGCTCTCGGCTTTAGCGCTGTTTCCAAAGGCTGCGGAAGCTGGATCGCTCACTGCAGCTTCTCCTGGGAATCGGCTTTCTGCCGTTTGCCAGGCGATGTTTGAAATCAAGAGAGGCTCATGTTTTGGCAGCACCTTACGACGATCCCGACAAAGGAGCTGTGGTTCGTGTCTATCTCAATCTTCATTATTTTCTTAATTGGATGCTGCCGAGGCTCAGACGGTTGTTTGCAGGACGTGAGAAAACACTTGCTTCTCTCTCTGACTTCATATGCATTTTCCAAAATCCTTCCACTGTACACCTACCGCATCTTGGGCTCCGCTCTTCCGAGCGCGTACGGAAGCGTGGTCTGCTGGTTGTTAATCACCACGTGGTGTCTAGACATGCTGAAAACACTTCAGCAACTGTGACATCTGCTCGCTTGGCCTGTGTTGTTGGGAAACTTGACCTTATTTATGAACAGTTTTCAAACGCAGGTTTCAAGCACGGGGTGATAATAAACGTGAAGCGTCTTCACGCGCTCTGACCACATCTTCATGGTCAACATCCTCTCTGAGGAGGGGCGGGCTTACGCTGAAAGGTTGAGACTTGGGACATATGGGTTCAATTTTTAGGTCTGGCACACACTTCACGTCTGAACTGTGCTGAGATGTGTGCTCTCTTTGTGTCTGGAATAAAATGGCAATGGTAATACCTTGGATCAGACCAATTATTGGACTCTTCAGATTGCGGCAGCTAATTTGGTTGTTACCTAAAAAAGTCCCCGTGATCTCGACGCAGCTCGGTGCCCTATTGTGTAGATTGTGTTGTGTGAACAAGAGCAGGAGCCAGGCTGGAATTTCTCTCGAATCTGCAACAGCAGCAAACTTCAACCCGGGGATTATTTTTAGTGGGTCGTATTGCAATCACTAGGTTTTTCAGTGCATGATGCGGAGCAGGATTTTCAAGAGCATCTGGTCCTTGGCTGCTAAGTGTTTACATTGCTTCTGAATATGGGATTTAGGGCTCTGACAGAGGATCTCTGGTAGATTTAACTGTTTCAAACATTATCTCCTCCTGCACTTCTGCCAAAAAATTACTGCCTCGTAGCAGGGGTGCAGAGCAAGAAGAAAGCACAGTGAGGAACAGTGTCGTGCTGTGAACCTGGTGGGGACAGTGCTGGCTTTTTGTTCACACGTCCTCCAGCTGTTTGTTGTCGCTGTGGGAAAAACCTAGAGATTTATTCAGGTGTTGTCCCTAAGCTGCTTCTGCTTCGTGTCTGGCGAGAGTTTCGTGGTGTGAGTGTGATGGTGCTGGGCTCATGGACAGGAGAGCTCCGCAAAAGAGATGGGCATCGGGAGACGAGGAACCACCAGAGAACATCTGGGAAGCCCCAGCTGTGTGCTGGTGTGTACTACAAGGAAAAAGTCAGTGTTGGGGAGCCCCAAAGTGGGGCTAAACTCGGTGCCCACAAGCAAGTCTAAAATTACCCCTCTCCATCTCCCCTCCATGAGCTGCTGGTGAGTTTCCAAGAAGCTCTTGGCTCCAAAGTGACTGCCGCAGGCATAAGCTGCTCTGCTTGAGTCACATCTGACTTGTGATTTCTGTAGCTGTATCTTTTATGGTAGTGTCTCCCGAAATACAGAAATATAACAAGGTATTTATTTGCCAAGCCTTTTCTGTTGTGTTTCTGCCTCTCCTCTCCCCGTTCCCTAGCTTATCACTGGTGGAAATGGGTATAAAATCCTTTGAATGAAGACATCAAAGGATAACTGCATCTCTGTTCTTTAACCAGGCTTATAAAAAGATTGTGATAAAGGCCAACAATATATGTCAGTGTTGCCCAGTTATTGTTCTGGGCTTTGTAGTTTTATTAGGAAATAATTTCTCACCCTGTGTGGCTCATGGTGAGTTTTGTTTTCTGTGCTGCTGGATTTGATCTGCCCAGTGAAAGACCTGCCACAGAACTGAGAGTTTCGCCAGCTGTGAGTTAAGAGGGAGACATGATTGAAAAAGTTCAAGCTCTGCTTCCTAGCAGCCAATTTACCATCTGTCTCCCTTTCCCTCATGCCCCTTTTATAGCAAAAATGCAAACAATTTGTTTGACCTCTGCTGAATCTGTAAGACTTTGGGCTTTGAAAGTTTTGCTCTAACAAATAAAAACCAAACGTGACAGCAGCAACAATTCAAAACCAAGAAACCTAGGCAGAAGGAAAGCCTCTTGCCAGAGAGGGTAAGAAACTGTCAAAAGCTTTCTTCTTCATTAATTCATCCCTCCTCCTCCTCTTCCTTCGGCCCACCTCTGGGAAAAACTATAGGTGCAGTTGAATCTAGTCTGCTAAAAATGTACTCCTCCTCCAAGGAGCAGAGGGAGTGAGGCCGTCAGATGTGATGCTCGGTGTGAGGAGGCAGGATGATGTGGACAGGTAATTCTGAGCACCCCGCGCTTTCATCTATCGCTGGCGTGCACCCACCTCTTGCATCGCTGTGAGCTGGTGCAGCTTGCTGGTCCCCCAGAACTAGATGGTCCTGAGTGGGGCCAGTGGGCCACACCAGCTCGCTGAGGTGTCCGATGGGCACTGCAGCTGATGCGAGGAGCTGGGGAGAGAGAAGTGAGATCTGCTTCAGTGGTGGTGAACCAGCAGCCCGGCTCGGCTGCGTGTGGAAACATGGCCGGGTGTTGCGTTACAGCCTTGTTGCAGAATGGTGGGATTGCCAGCCAACGAAAATAGTTCTCAGAATCACTCAGGTTGGAAAAGCCCCCCGGGATCATCGTGTCCAACCATTAGCCCTACTCTACAAGTTCAGCCCTAGACCACATCCCCCAACACCACATCCAAGCGATGTTCTGTCCCTCTTCTAAAGAGATTTCTTCTCAGAAGCATTGTTGATGCTGGTATAAACTGGTGTGGCTCCAACCAATGTGTCATTTGTCTGGTAGACCGTGGAATGCTCTTGCAAAACTGGCCTGTGTTTCAAGACTTTGTCTCTCTCACATTGATCCTGATGGAAATCTAAGCTGCTAAGTGACTCCTCAGATAGGTACTTGTACCCCCAATCAACTGTTGGGAAAAAAAAAAAATCACACTTCAGTTCTTCACGCTTCAAACAAAACCCACAAAGTCCCCATTCCAGCCTCCTGCAGCAAATCCTGCCAGTGAATCTCTGTAGGAAGAGAGGAGCTGGTGAGAAAATCACCTCAGTGCTCGTGGGTTTTGCTGAGGTTGGACGAGGGCAGCGGGATGCACAAAGCATTTTCCATTTCTGTGCATCTTAAGTAGCTTGGAATAAGAAAAGAAAGCCTTTTCTTGGTTTTAATGAAGCTGTAAAGCTGTGATGTAATTGGGGACCAGCCTGGATAAATAACGGGGTGGCAGGGACCTGGTGGGAGGGGAAGAAAAGGGTTTAGTGTGGAAAATGAAGCTCACAGGTGAAGATGGACTTAACTTGATAAATGGGCTTGAAACGTGAGCTGAGATGCTAATCCCCTCAGGACAAATATGAATTCTTCTTCTTAGGGGTGTGGAGGTGACTTTATACTTGGAGAACTTGGAAAAACCCTTTCTAAGAACAAGGAAAGGGGGCTTTCCATTGTCAAGGAAGTACCTTGCTTATCATGAGGTGGCATTCTTTCCTCATGTAATTTGACTTACAATTTTTGGGTAAGTATAAATATTCTCAGTAAACAACAATTAGGGAAAAAATACAGCAAAACCATGGCAAAGAGATGCTAAAAGCAAGGAGGAAGACATTTTTTACTATGGCAGAAGCAGAGCTGGTGAGGCAGCTGCCTTGCAGAAGAGCTGCCTGAAACGTAGGTGAAGGAGGAAATCCTTTCCCCCTGGTTAGGGGAGGGCAGCAGGTAGACTCACACTTGAAGATACAGGCAGGGGGGAATGAAGCAACTCCAAATCTTGAAGAGATTGTGAGACATTTGCTTTGATGGGATGGGGAAGGTGGCGGCAACTGAAGACTCCTGAGATCAGTGGGGGGGGGGCTTGAAGTTGCCTGTCAATGTGGTCACTGTCCTGAAAGGATGCTTGAGCAAGAAGGTACAAAGGGAAGCAGATGAGGTCAAAAAGCAGTTACAGCTGAATGGTGCTGTAATGTGATAAAGCCAAGCCCTTACTTTGCTGTGCAGAGGACAGTGTAAGTTGGGGAGCAAGGAGCCAGGACCCCCATAAGACAGCACCGGGGAGAGACCCTGAGAGATCTGCGTGAAGCCACTCGGAGGCAGAGAGAACACAGATTTCTTTGCAGGTGGAAGGAGAGGATGTGAACAGAGCAATGGGCAAGCTGTGTTTCTAGTTTACCTGTATTTTTAGTCTTTTTTTGGCCCTGTGCTCACTGCTGGAAGAACAATGTGAGGTCAGACTCAGTGGTCCGCACCAGGCAGTAAGAGTTCTGGAAAGGTTTCATTATCCTGACCCTCCTCTCATACCAGTGCTGAGGCCCATCCAGACACAGAGATCTTCAGAATCAGTTGAACATTATTTTAATGAAGGTGGTTGTTTATTAGTGTTGTGGGGTTTTGTTTGTTTTTACTTTTTTTTCCTTCT
>JANVCC010000270.1:5642684-5686857 GCA_025345505.1 Todiramphus chloris collaris
CTTTTTTTTCCTTCTTTTTTTTTTTCCCCTTCTTCTTTTTTTCTCCTTCTCTTCTTTTCCTCTTCTTTTCCCCTTTCTCTTTTCCCTTTTTCCCTTTCCTGAGCTTATGCAGCAACTTCCATTTTTTTCTGGCAATGAAATGTTTGGGAAGCACCTGAAGGGATGGGGATGTGGAGCTGCAGGCAGCTACATTTGCTCTGACCAGGGTGTCAGGCTGGCTGTGTGTGTCTGAGGGCAGCACTGACCAGTCAGTCTGGCCCTTCCCTTGCCCTCAGTGCAGTGTCCGTGGGGCTGGCGAGTGATGAGGTTGGTCCTGGCCAGGCTCCAGGCAGATCCCAGAGGCCCCAGGGTGTTACAGATGTTAAGGCAATCCAAAGAGACAATATTCAATCCAAAGAGAAATAGCACTGTTCTCATCTTATGAATAGAAAACGAGACTCAGAGCTGAGATGACTTTCCCAAGCTGGGCAGGTGGATTCATAGCAGCCTCGGAAGTCCCAGGTGACCTCAGTCTCAGTCCCACCTAAAATCTCCATTTCTTCCCCCAGTCTTTGCAGTTGGTGTGCAACCTGTATGCACTGAAAGGCCACGTAAGCAATACAACGAGAGCTTTCACTGAGGTTTCACCCCATCCTGTTAAACCGTGAACAGCTGACCCATGAATTTCCATTCTTCTTTACTTTAACCAAGAACAGCAAACCCATGGCTTGTCCACTCTTCCCCATCTGTGACAGGATTGACAAGTAGCTTGAGAAGGGACCTTATTTCATACGGAGAGCTGTTTTTTTTCTTTTTTTTTTTTTTTTCTGCTTAGTTACTTCATAAACTTTAGTTCCAGTTACCGCTTAGCTCTCAGTGGCATTTCCATATCACAAAGCTGTTGCTTCATTCCAGGTTTTCAACAACTGAAATATATCAGGGGATTTTGTTGTAATGCAGGAAATTGCCTTCACATTAACAATCTGCCACTTCTGTAAACAAGAAACCCACTGATGTGACATGTCAGCACTGAACAGGAGGAGTCCTGGCTACCTTAGCAAACCGAGGCATTCCTCAATGGAAAACCCTGGGTATTAGGCATACTTGTGTAATGACACAATTACCTTTGCTTGTTTTTAGGGCAGGGGCTAGGTGCCTGCTCAGGATAGTCGGAGGCCGCCGACGTGCGCTGGAAACCCTCCAAGCCCGCTCTTTAAGTGCTCTTTGCTACCAAAGTTCCCCGAGGTCACGGAGTTGTGTGTGGGGATATTTCTCCCCCCCTTTTTAATAGCATATTAATAGCAGTATGTGTATTGCAGATGATAATATGGCTTTTAGCTAAGCCCACTTGTCTCTCTCCTGCTAGCACGGCTGCTTTGACTACGTAATGACAGCTGTGTGGATATATGGACTGTGGCAATGGGCTGGCAGCCACTTCATTGTCAGCTCCCCTTTGTTCTCCCAGAAAAGAGAAGGCACAATGGGGAAGGTTTCATCCACATGTCAGACATATGAGAGACAAAGGGGTGATGGGAACTGGCTGAACTACACGAGCCGAGTCCCGCCGAGAAGCGCGCTCTTTCAGCTCCGTTTAGCAACGGTGTGGTGGCCGGCCAGCCATTGGGCTGGTTGCAATTAACCAACGAGCAATTAAGTTACAGTGAAGCCTCTATGCTGCTTTAGACCTTGCAAAAGGCTGTCTCACATGGTGGGTCTTAGGGGGACATAGTAACCTTTTGCACGTGAGCTGCCTCTCAGGTTGGTGGTAGATGCTCAGCGTGGGACCTTTCCTTGGGGCAACTCGGTCCTCTTGGGAGTTGCAGCAGCTCTCTGGCACATGCGAGTCTTTAATCAGGTTTAAAGTGGAGATGCTGCAGACATCAAAGTGAAATCCAGGTTGAGAACAATTGCTCTGAAATTAACTGGAAATGTTAATCAGCTAAATTGTGTGAGAGAAAATGCGTTTGGTGTCTGCGGAGCAGAGGGAACGCCAGTAAAAGGAGCAGTGGTAAGGTGGCTGTTTCTTATGGGAAAGCCAGAGGAAAGAAGTATTTTACAGCCCATGGCACAGGTTAGTGAGATGAGAAAACCTCTCATCGTATAAACTCGGTATTTCTATTGAGTCTGCACTTTTTAATATTAGGAAGACATAAAACCCCCATTGCAGGATCCTCGACTGAAAGTGTTGCACTTCATCTAGGGCGTGGTATTTCCAAATATGGGTCATTTTAAGGGAATTTCCTCAGACTGTCTCCCCAGGACAAGGTTTTCATGGGCTGCCTCTGTCTAAAATAAGAAGCTAAGGTCACCAGAGATGAGGGGGTAAAACCAAGAGGGGATGGTAAATGTGTCTGGGTTGGGTTTTTTTCAGCAGTCTCATTTTTACTGCACTTACGCCTGTGTAACTGTAAACCTCAGGAAAGATGGATATGAAACCTATGGAGAACATGCCTGAAAAAATTCGTACAGTGATTTTCATCAGAAAGTGCCTTTCCATCATCTGGAACCTTTGGGATGAGATAGACACTAGAGGGTTGTGAGGTTTTTTTAAGGAAGAAAGAGTGCAGTAACAATTGTTAAACTGGTGTGACGAGTGTGGTTTTGCAACTGGGTGTGAGTTGTGTAACAAGTACCAGTGCAACCCTTCACAATTAGGCAAATTTACATTTTTGTCTGAACCAAACTTCAGAATATCCTATTAAGAATTTTAATTTTGTCTTTAATTTTGACCAGAAAATGCTTTGACAATGTGAAAAATGTCACAGGATGGGGAAACTGTTTCCTGATGTTTTCTACCATGGTGAAACTGTAAAGTGTTGGGTTGTGTTTTGGCTTTTTTGCTGGCAATCTTTTTAATTACTTCCTATGACTTAAAAAACCAAAAAGTTACTTGGAATTTCTCAGAGCTGTAATCTGTGTAGTCACGTATTTCCTACTGTTGTCAAGTACAGTTATTTAGTACCTGTACTGATTTAGAGAAATGACATATTTCAGATCTATCTGATGGATTGCTGGTGACTACAGGACAAGTGGGTTGATCTGTGTGTTGCTGTCCCAGTATTTTGAGAGATCACTGAGTTTGGTTCACGGAGTTTCAGTGAACTGAAGGTAAATTTAGTTCACTGGAGTTCACAGGCTTATTTCGAAGTTTCCTGCAAAATCCCGAGTGTTATGGAGAGAATCCTGAGGCTGTTTCCTCCCACGAGAAAGCACGCTGGAAAAAACAGTTTATGTAGGAGAAGGTGAAAAGCTTAACTCAGTTGTCAGATCCACAACCATTGCTCTTAATTCTGTATGTCCAGCTGCCAAAAGGGAAGGAATTTCCTCTGATAAAGTAATTTTTATTATGTATATAGTAAAAGCTGAAGATGCTGCAGCAGGGCATAAAGCCTACATGCTTCAGTTATAGATCTGCTATATTTTCTGATCCTTAATGTTTGGTTCTCTCTACACCTTTCCTTACTCACTGTCAGCCTCGGGGACCTCTGCAAAGAGATACCAAAAGTGCTGTGCCAGGAGCAGTGGTTTGCTATGTCCCCAGACCATGAGCTCTATCCAAGGTGGCATCCCAGTGATATGGGATGTCTGTTCAGCTTTTAAACAAGGCAATGGCTTTATTAGTCTTGGGTGCCTGGATTCAGAAGGAGATCCCCGCTCCTTGGCTTTGTGAGGCTGGGGATGTGTCACACAAATGAGTGCTTCAGTCTTTGGAGATAAAATTCTCCAAGAGCTGTGCTAATGCAGCAAAAGAAAAGGGCACAAATATTGTAATAAGCATACTCTACTACTGTGCTATACTATTGCAGGGTGCTAATATGAAACAGGAATGGATTATGCCGCTAGTGTGTTACTGGAGATATTACTTTCTCATGGAAATGTATTTAAAAATAAAACTAGATTTCTGATGCCACTGATATTGGTGTCATGCTGACGGCATTACACCATTGAAAACATCTGGCATGTGATTTCCTCCAGTCTGCACCAAATCCCAATGAGGTGAGATGCCTGTGAGGTGCCAAACAGGGGCTCGACCATCTTGCAACTAGTATTTGCATTTGTGGGTTCAAAAGTATCTGCTGCTCTGTGAAGAAGAGAAGGTATTAAAAAAAGTGCAGTTGCAAATAGCTGAAAAATGTGCTGTAGTCGTAAGAAAAAAACCCTAAAAAAGTTGGTATGAAAAGTAGAGGAATTGGAAAAATAGTGTAAGCGTTAAATCCTAGTGATAAAATTGCACGTACCTAGATGCAGAGGATGCCCCATCAGCTCAGCAGTGGCACGTGCCAGGGGCACCCAAACCTCTAGCCACCTCGGGAAGTGTCACATCCCTTGGACTGTGAATGGTACCCAGCCGGGTTCTGGGGTCTGTGCCGGGCCGTGGCAACCCCTGGCAGCACGGTGCTGTACCCGTGCAGAGGAGAGCTGCTCCACGCCTTGCTATAATCACAGAGCATCAGCTGAAAAACCACCTTCAGTTTAACCAAAACCTGTTTTCAGCATATTTTTCAGGCTGACAGCCACAGGCAACCCACATACTGGCAGAAATCTGCTTCTGCCTGCCCAAAACCGCAAAGAATTGTAGGGAATT
The DNA here is from genome assembly GCA_025345505.1 of Todiramphus chloris collaris. NCBI lineage: Eukaryota > Metazoa > Chordata > Aves > Coraciiformes > Alcedinidae > Todiramphus > Todiramphus chloris. Next base: position 5,647,249 of record JANVCC010000270.1, read on the forward strand.
AGGGAATCTGTTGCTTGCCTGATCGCTTTTTCACACTTAAGCACTATACATAGCAGTGTTAGTTTGGGGTCATTTAAGGCTCCTTTATATATCACTGGAAGGCTTTTCTTTTCCAGTAGTCACAAGGGTGACAGTGCAGACTGGGTTTGTTCTCTGTTTTTCACACCAAGATTTAAGGTATGTTCACAAGTGTGTTGCTGTTGAACCCTGATCCAAAGAGGGCAGGAATTCAGCCCCTAGCCTTGGATCTAAATCCACTGGGCACAGTGACCCAAGTGGGACTCTGGCCTCTCTCCTCTCCCTCTGCACATTCCTCATCAAAGCCCTGGTTCACTGAAGCACTTGAAAACGTACTGAAAAATGAACTAGACTTTGGTTCAAATATTGTAAAGATGTGCTTGAATCCAGATAGTTTAGGGAAAATTAATCTGATTTTTTTGGATAATTTAGGCTGAATGTGCCAAGCTTCTCAGAACTGGGTAGCTGGTCCTACTGCAGGTTTGGTTTTGTTGATTTACCTTTTCCCTGACCAAAAATAATGAAAGAATTCCTTGTCTTATCTCTGAAGTAGAAAGCCTCTTCAAATTGTGTGTGCATACTTGCACTTTATGTAATTCTACTTAAAAGATATTATTACATTTATTTTTAGACACCTAAAAGAAGGCAACTTTTCTGTCTTTCTAAGTTTGTGATTATTATTGAGAGTCAGGAAGATATTTTTCAAGTGTACTGTAGACGACGTGCTCATTTCATGTTCATATTGGAGATGAGGTGCTCATCTTCCTGCTGTATTTTAAATCACTCCTGAAGAACATGATTTTGGGGGAAAAAAAGAAGATATTTCATTGCCTGGAGAAATAGTCCTTTCCAGAAATGAGAGTTCCAATAGTCTACAGAGGAAATTCCTATTAAGGAAAATGTTCTATAGATGAGCACTCAAAGGAAGCTACCCTGAAAAGGTATTGTTCATATTTGAACATATTATCTAATTGCAGTCTAATCTGGAGATATTAAAGTAATACATTATATGGCCTGAAAATTAATGCGTGAAGTTTGTATCAAAACAGGCATTTACATGCCAAAGACAGCAGCAGATTTCCCCAAAGAAATACTATTTAAATGAATATAAATAAATGGATAATTTGGGGAAATGTTGCTGGGGGATTATAGCTGGTTAGTCACATACATAATTCTACATTTTTTTTCAACTATACCTTTTAGAAATAAATAGCTGTAACTAAAATAATTCACTAAGAGTAAGCAGACTCAAAATACACAGCTCTGTTTGTTGTCAGGTTTATTCAAATAAATTCCCAAATACTTGGAAATGGGGTTAAATGTCTAGAAACCAGTACTGTAGCTCTGATCTGACAAAGAAATGCCTGTCTCCCTGCAAATAATTAATACCATCCTCCTCTATACCTGTCCTGGTCCAGAAAAGCTTGCCTTTACTTCAGGAATTTCATTCTATTTCTAATTCCAAAGTGAGCCAGGTTGACAAACCAAGGGCAGACTTAGAATATTATGGATTTTTTTCCACCTTGGTTGATTAACCTCATACAGTTTATTTGAATAATGTCTAAAAGCTCTAATTAGCAATGGCTAATCTGCCCCCCAGATGCCTGCTATTGATTTTGCCTGCAGTAAACTAATCTAATTGCCCTCCTTATCAGAGAGAGGGTGGCACAACCGGCCCGTGTACCTCTGAGAGCTGTCAGAGTAGCGATGGGGACTCTGTGGGGCACGGGCAAAAAGCTGGGCCACGAAATTGGGTGAAGAGAGGATATACCCTGGGTGCTGAGCCAGTGGGGAGGTGAGTCCTGGAGAGGCAGTGTCGCTCTCTGGGTATCGTCCTGCTCCCGTATGAAGAGAAGAATCAAAACCCAGAAGGAAGATGAGAAGGGCAGCATGTTGTTACTGTGCTAGGGGAGAAGAGGGGGGCTTATCCAACAACAGTTCACTGATTTAAAATGCTTTCCAGGTCTTCGTCTGGGTCCCAGGGGCCTTTAGTGCCACCCCCAAAATGATAGCGTTCATCTACCAAGACAACATCTATTGTGGCTTCCTTTGATAGCGTTGTGTTTGCAGAGGCTTTGATATTGTCTATAAAAACTAATGCTCCATTGAAACTTGTCTGTTAAAAAAGCAAAAAGCCAAACCCTCGGTCTAAAAGCAAAGTGTTTTCTTTAATAAAACGTGAAGGCCTCTTATTTTTTTGTTGTTAGCCTATTTGTAAAAATAACTCGAAAGAGAAGTTCAAGCAGATTTATTTTGCATTTTAGTAGAGCAAAAATGCTGTTCTCTTTTCTGAAGCTGCCTTTCAGAAGTAATTAGTCAATACTGTGGATGTTTTCTGATATTTAAAACGAGGTGTCAGTGAGTGAGTTTCCCTGGGATGCATTGTTTTTTCATCGATGGCTTCACGTGGATTGCAGTTTCTGGTTTTATTTAAGTCGCAGCAGGATAGGTTTATCTATTTACTATCCCTGTAAAAATGTTATTAATAAATTATCTTAAGTAGCTCAACGAGGGTTTTTTTTTTCCACTCAAATAGTCCTGTTGTTGATTTGTCAGGGCAGTAAGATATCACATTCCTCCCTGCACCTATTCTTTCCCTTGCAGCTTTCTGCACTGAGTATGTGTTTTGGAAACAATCCAACCTGATCCGACAAATCCTGTTTGTCTGTGTGGTTTGTTCTCCAAGAGCACTCACATGAGATAGGGCTGTGGATGGTGGTGTGGGGGGTTCCTTTGCCTTTTTATTTTATTTTATCTTATTTTTTCCTTAAAAGTCAGGAAATGATTGGCAGATCCTGACTCACTTTTTGCTGCGTGTCCTTGGCCTGCCACGCGGTTTGGTTGCCACAGTTACATCCAGCCAACATCATGCGTACTCGAACACTCACCTCTTCCACGTCTTTTCTGTGTCGTCTTAGAAGAGGAAAAAGAAGGTTGGCTTTTTAGTGTTACTGCTGACTCAGGGTGATGCTCATCCTGCGTGGTCAGTGTCCCTTGGGCTGGCAGCTAGTCCTTATCCAAAGGGATTCTGCTGGCCTTAGTGATGTCTTCAGGCTTTTTTGGAGGCTTGGTTTTCACTGTGATAAGAGGCTGCTTTTCCCTCTGGCTTGTGGTAGGTTTGGGCAGGTGACCCTGCCTTCTGAAGGCTTTGTTTTGGTGGGCAGTGCATCATCTGGTCTGCCCACAAGTGCCAGTGGTATGAACGTGTTTATGGGGTCAGCTGTTCCTTACCTTGCTAGGTCCAGCAGCTGTGGACCAGATCAATGAGGTGGGAGGCACCAGCAGGGAGCTAAGGAAGGGCCTAGTAGGGACAGCTTACAGGGACCATGGCAAGTGATGTATTGGAGCCTGACAGAAACAGGCCCTCAGGAAAAAAATAAGCATGGAGACCTCTTACTTTAGAAGACCTTACAAAGCACAGTGCACTGCACTGGTTGCCTGTCCAGTAGGTGATGGAGAGGGGATGTTGGGAGGCATGACTAAGGGGGGAGAAGATGGAGAAAGTGCACTAGAAATCTTTGAATTTACAAAGTGGATGTTTATGTTTGGTCCAGTTACAGATGAGGAGTGAGCGATGAGGTTCAGTGAAGGGAATTTTAACAGCCTCAGATGGAGATGAAACAGTTCTGGCAGTTGTCATGTGAAAGAGCCCCAAAGATGCTTCAGGAGGCCCAAATGAGAAAGACATTTGTGAAACCCCAAGGGTAGCTTTTGCATGATGTTGAGACTGAAGTAGCAGCAGGGTTCGGGATATGGGCAGACCTTGTGGAGGGAGAGAGAGGAGTGACAAAAAAATTAACTTGGAGGAAGATGGGGCAGAAAGGGCTGAATAAAGCAGGTAAGTGAAATGTGATGGGAAGATGTGATACAGAGGCAAGGGTTGAGGATGGAGGATCGTCCTCATGGCCCAAGGCTGTACATAGGAATCCTCAGCCTAGAAAACAATATCGAAACATCTGAGGGCAGGGGAGATTCTCCAGAAGGGGGGGAGGGTGAAGCAAGAAAAGCAAAAATCCTGGAAAGGTAACGGTGGTAGAAAGGGCAGCTTGTCAAGCACCGGCGTCAAGGCATTTAGCAGTTACGAAGAGGAGAACTTGATTGCTGTCTCCTGTTCTGAGCATAAGGAAGACTGCTAATGAGTAAAATATTTCGAAATGGAAGAAAATGTTGAAAGCAACAAAGTCAGTCATCTTCTGAGCGAAGCCAGGGAGTCCTGCCAGGGAATCGGAGGAGCCAATGCAGCGAGTTGTCTCCTTGGTTGTTCTTCTCTCTCCTTGGCGTTACGCTTGCTGGGTGTAAAGGCACAGGCAGCTGGATCCAGCAGACAGATCCGGGGGCAAAACCTTTCGCTTGGATGCAACGGGAAAGGTTCACAGGGGCTGGAAGGGGCTGACGGTCGTCTCCTTGTTTAAGGCCTCCGATGGGAATTTTCCCTCTTTCCACAGTGTATTGCTAGCACTCTCCTCGGGAAATAGATGGGCAGTCAGCTTGTAGTGACAGGGTGTACGCTGGGTGAGTAGCCGTGGAGCGTGTTATGCGTGGTTGTTATTCAGCTGCCAGCCTGTGATGCGGTGCCAGAGGAACAGAAAGAGCTGCTGCAGCTGGAGAGGGGGAAGGAGAGGGGGCTGGGGTGAAATGAGAGAGCACAAGGTACAGAGAGATCAGGTAGTGTTGGGAAGAAAGCAGAAAAATGAGTCCAGAGAACCTTCAGTGCAAGAAACATTCCAAGCTCAGCCAGTGGGAGGTAAGGGAATGTAAATGAAAAGAAAGAGCTCTGAGAGGGAAATATGTAATAGCACAGCCACAAAATGGAATGTAGTGTTTCTCAGTGGGTAGCTGTATTTCCCATTCCCTTGTCTTCACTTGGATGTAGCTTTTCTGAGTGATGAGGTGACCTCAGTCAGCGAGGGTAAATTCAAGGTCCATGGCACTGTTAGGGCCAGTTCTGGAAGTGCATTTCTTGATTTGCTTTTGAGAGTTAGCACAGTTGCTTTTAAATAATAGGAGTGGTATTTCACTATAAATTGCTGCTTTATATAAACTACAACTATGTGCATCAGATAGCTGTAAAATAAAAGCCCAGGCAAGGAAAATGATGTATGTAAGGAGAGGGGGAAATTCTGAAAAGAAGCCTTTGTGTTTCTTTTCCTAAGCTAATAAATATTTCGCTGGTAACCATATTGCTTCTCTGTGTGGTCTGGTATGCCATTTGTTTTCTCTTCACAAGCCATGCTGCAGGGAGTGCAAACTGAGCAGTGAAGTCAGCCCTGAATGGTGTAAGAAATGCATCTTGGCACGCCGCAGAGATTTTCAAGTGTGTCCGTGTGTACTCCCTCGAGGATGAGTTCTCTGGGGCATGAATTGGGGTTTTTTTCCCCATTTAGGTTATTTTGACTGGTTTGTTCATGCTGCCCATAAATAAAGAGCTGGGATTTGGAGTTCTGCAGAGGAAAAGCAGGACACCTGGCACTTGGCAGAGAGCACCTTGAAGTCTCACCAGAACAGGCTGTGGCAGTTTGGGGCAGATTACTGAACACTTCCTTCCTTTGACCCTGAAGTAAAACCTAATTCTGCTAATTTTGATCACATCACGGTGGACAGCAACGCTCTGGGTCCTGCAACCCTTCGTTTTGATGACTTCATTCTCCTCTTTTGCCTCCTCAACTTTCACATTCCCTCCATGCAAAATACCATGGCAGAGATTTATCTTCTGAAGCCTGCTGCTCTTCCCATGCCAATCTCCTCCTCCAATCCCTCCACAGTTTATCTTGTTCATCACATGACACTCAAGTGTCCTTGCTGCTTGTTCTTTATTTCATTGCCCTGTCCTAATCCTAATTCATTGCACGGATATCCCTTTATTTCTTAGGAAATAATGTTATGCTATACATCTGACTAAATTTTGAACCCACTTAATGATTTCAGACAGATTTGACAGATCAGGGGGTATCTATCTCCCAAGACATGATGCTTCTACAGGTGTTATGTAAATAGGTGGCTGACCACTCATGTGACAGCTCTTGCACCCCAGGCTTCCTCAGTTCTGGTGCCTGGTTTTTCCTTTTTCTGAGGTCTGACACTCCCTTGCCACCTGCATCTTGCCTTCCCAAACTCTCAGGAAAAGCATCGTGCTGTGCCCTTCCGTTGCATTCCTTGGTAGAAGATGGCTTTCCTGACTTGATTTGCTCCACATCCCTCCGAACTATTCAAAAACCCCATCCGTGGCAGGTGAGGGGAGGATGCAGCATCCTACACTGTGCTTCTCCACCCTTTCTTTCAGGTATCTTACTTCCTGGCTTGCTGCTTGGTTTTTCTGCTTTGTGTACACTCACATCCCTGGCAATTTGCATGCACTGATGTATCTTTTAAACAGATTAAGTCCCTTAGTGTGAAGTCAGTTACGCCGAGATTCTTTGAGCTGTAATAGGTCTCCCAAGCTCCACAACGGGAGGACTTTGACAGCACAGCTCTACACTCTTGCAGCCTTCACTTACTATTGTTTGTACCTGCCCGGATATTTCCAGCATTCTAGCTATCTATCCATCATCTAGCATCGATCTGTTCATTTAGCTGGCTAGCTGCATCTATAGTGCTTGCCAAGTTTGCCTACATCTGCTTTGTTGGATGGCCATCTCGGGGAAAAATCGTAGCCTTGAATGAGGTGTTTTTACTATAGCAAAACTACTCCTCGTTGGAGGAAGACTGTTCTCTTGCCTCGCGTAAGCGCAAACCTCCTCGTGCCCCAGGCCAGGGGATCGACTTTTGGCCAAGGCTACCCCCCCTTCTTCAGGTCCCCCAGAAAAACCCTCCCAGGAGAAAGCTCCGGCACAGTGGCCTGGCTCTTGTGCCTCGTTGCCTTGTGCACATTTATTCATTTCAGTAATAGACACAGAAAAGGAAAAACACTTAGGTAGCCACTGTGAAAATGAGTGTATTAAACCCCTCAATTGAAAGGAACATATGGAGAAAAGAGATGAAACAGATCCCTTTCCAAAGGCCATTATTTGGCTACACCTCAGAAGGAAATAGTGTGCCAGCTGCTGCTATAGCCCTGGAGGAAAAAGCATTTTGCAGCAAGGTGGAGGGGGGGGGAAGAGTAATGGAGTCCCTTAATAAACATGGACTTGTCTGTAGCGAGGGGAGGAGAAACGGAGTGCTGGGTGGAAATGAAATCACTGCAGCGTGAGAGGCTTCTGATCTTGCTCTTCACTTGACTCCTTAGTCCTGCAGCTGCAGGAGCTCAGCGAGCTGTGTGTTGGGTCCTTGCTGTTCAGCACAGGGAGCAGTCCCCAGAGCTCATCTGTGCTTATGGAAAGATCACAGCACCTCTGGAAGCCCGGCAAGGTCCTCACCCTAGTGTTAGAAATAACTGAAATGGATTGCCCAGGGCAGTACGAAGCGAAGCCCAAGTGCTCAGGTTGGCTGCGCACCAATGTGGCTGCTCTGCTTCCAGTTCTGGGCACTAGTTTGGACTTTTCTCCAGCATTTCACAGGGAAGATACTCCCTGAGACCCAGTTACAACCTGCAAAGCCTCTGCTTCAGCCACTGAGCAGCAGCTGCCTGGCAAGAGGCTTGCTGCTGTTACCTGTTCATACAGCCCCAGCACCACGGGCATCAGGCCAGTGCCACTGGGTGAGCAAGAAATGGGGATATAAAGACATAATTTGCTCCTTTTTTTCAAGCAAGTTACTATTTTGTCAAATCCTTGAGAGAAAAGCAGTTAGATGGGCCGAAACTCATTATCAGGGCAAGAGGGAGGAATCCTCCTGGTGATGAGAGAGGTTTCAGTGTGTTCCCATCCCCACTAGGCTAAGGTTATATTATGATTTTATTGTAGCAAGTCATCAGATTGGCTGCAAATACCCACTGCAATGCCATTTTGTGAAGCTTTGGCTTGGGAAAGCAGTATTTGTTTTTGTTCAATAAATCCATAAAGAATAAATTCAGGAAGTTCCTTTAAAAGGATCAACTGTCTAACGTAAAAGCATGTTCAGCAGGAGGAAAGAAAAGGCTCTGGTATCAGACTGAAAAGTGAGATTTAACTTTGTAAATTGTTTCTTCAAGTGTAATTTAACAAAATAGATGCTTATTTCTTCCAAAATGTCAAAGGTTTGTGTTTATGAAAGGCAGTGCAGCATATTGCTCCCCAGAGGATGGGTAACAAAATGCAAATAGAACAATTAAAACTCACTATCATTTTATGAATACTTCTATTAAAAAGATTATCAAATGCAAAGCAAAGAGCTAAATACTGCAGCATGTATGTGTGTGTGTGCCTGTGCAAGTGTCAGTATTTCCCAGCTGCTATTAACTCTTGAGTATTAAACGGAGCATTTCAATTCTGTTAAGTTCTTTTTCTCCTTCATCCTTTGGCAAGTACTACTGGGGTCTCTGACAGGAGTGGAAATTGTCCTGGTGAAAGAAAAAATTCTAACCAAAGCATCTAGTGGAAAGTGGAGCTATTGCAGAGTGTGTGCTGAGCAGGAGATAGAATCAGCCAAAATTTACCTATCAAAGTCAGGCAGTTTCAAGAGGACACAAAGCTCTGCTAGCTTTGGGAAAAAAACCCCAAAGAATCAGGCAGAGCTGAGGGTGAGCCAGGCTGGGGAAATTCTGCTTCCACTGCCTGAATTAATGGGTGGGGAGTGAGGGGATGGCCTTTCCTTTTGTATGTTTTTTCTTAAGCAAGAAGGCAGAGTCACTTTAAGATGCTGTCAGGTGACAGTCTTCAGTGGACTCTGATAAGTTTTTCAGTTCTTCTCCTTGCTTGTAAATGCCATTAACATCTTTCTCACCTAGACCAAGTGCAGTGAAATTGTGTAGTCAGCTATGAAGGGTCTCTAAGTGTCTTAGTAGATCAACATCTATTACAAGAAAATCTTAAAGAAAATAGAAGAGATTTTTTTTTCCCTGTATGTTTGTCTTTCTTGGCTGTGCTCTACTGTAACACATGAAGCTAGTTACAACCCCTCTGCCCCAGCACACACTGGGCAAACGTTACTCTAACTCTGAAACTCTCATTATTTGCCTGGTGTGGGTTGTGTCAGCTGATGCCAGCTTGCCTCTCACCACTCCGCGTTCTGGACTTTTGATGCATTCAAGGCAAACTGTAGGACCAGAGAGCTCCCAAGATTATAACTCTGGCCATTTCACATTCATGAAGCATTTAGTGTGCTTCGATTTTTGTTACTTGGGACATAATGCACAAACTAAAGTCAGGGTGACCCCACAGGCCAGGTTCCTACGGAGCCATTACAACGTATTTGTTCGTAATCCTCAAAACCAGGAGGGATTTATACAATAGACTAACGGCTTCAAAGGAGTCGGTTCAGCTTTCTGGGTGAAAAAGTCCACTTCTTAACTCTTACGGTGCTGGCTCCTTGCCAGGTGCACCCACCTAAGCAAGGGATGAAGCCCCCAGGCCCTGGTAGGGATGACACAGAAGGTTTGGTGTCCAGGGTGGGGATGGTGAAGCTGTGATGGAACCTGGGAGAAAACTGGGGGTGAGGATGTGTCTTCTTCAGACTCAAATCCGAGCCACTCACATCTTTCTTCACAGTGCTTAGCATAGCTCTGTAGAAATCAGTTAAGACAAACATTAACGTGGAGAAGTCTAAACATCTTCTCAAGATCCTGAAAAGCCAGGAAGACCACGTCAGTCTGCATGGTGCACAGTGCTCGTGCTTATAGTTTTTCATAAAACTGCTACGAAATGGCTTTGGCTTTCTTTTTTTTTAACAGAGGGCCTACAAGGTAAAGGCAAGATAGAAAACTTTCCCAGCTCCAGCTGATATATATTTTGCCTGAGTAAGATTTCCAACATTGCTCCCACTTGCTTTTATAGGTAAATGTCATCATTATGAAAGGTGGGTTGGTACTTGAGAGACTGCTGTCTTTTATTAATCTGCTTGGGAGGGGAAGAATGGGGAGAAAACATCCAATTCTAACAGTGAACTTTTGTGTTTTCCCAAAAGGTCCCCTTCCTCCGATGGGCTCGCTTCACATCATCCGTGGTCCTTTAAGGAGGCACACGCAGATGCAGCTGGGCACCTTGCAGTGTGGAGACCTTGCTCGTAAGTACTGTTCTGAGAGCAGAGCTGGCACCCTGCTTCACTGGCACTGCTGCATAAGCACGGGCTGTTCCTGAGGTCCAAAAACTCCTTTGAAAGGTTCTGTTCTTGATGTTTTGTAGTGACTGAAATAGCTGATGAGTTAACTATTGGCTGGCCCCAGTGGAATGAAAGGGTGCGGTAAGAACCATACAGGTACTAGCACAACAAGTTCCAGGATTGTCAAGCCACTTATGTAGTAAAATGTTAAAAAATAAGAAAAGATAAAGCAAATAAGCTGGGAAATTGAAGGTTGAGACACCATTCAACTTCTGGTTCCTTTTTTCTTGCCCATCAGTCTTTCCTTTCATAACTTGGGAATCATTTTCAGCGTGGACTCCTCTTTCAGAAGAGCACCGTGACTGCTTTGTTGTGCAGGTTATCCCGGCAATAACAAAACTTGAACACTTCCAGGCTGTTTAGCCTGGAAAAGAGAAGACTGAGAGGGGATCTTATTAATGTTTACAAATGTCTGAAGAGTGGGTGTCGAGTAGAAGAGGACAGTTTCTTTTCGGTTGTCCCCTGGGAGCCCCTTCTCGGCCCCTGCGCACAGAGCTGGAGCGGGCACAGGGGCTGGTGGTTGGGGAAGGAGGGTAGATCCTTGGTGCTTCTGCCCTGGCACTGGTGGCTCAACAGAAATGCTGCTGCCTGTGATAGGAGCATTACCATGTAACTTGTTACCAGGGGTGGGGTTTTGACCTGAAGATGTAATTTGGGCAGAAAGACTTCAGAATGCTACTTCAGTAGGCTGTTGCTTTCCACGTGAGTCCGTCTACTTGCAGCACAACGTTTATTGCTGGATTTCGTGTCACAGGCTGTGCACGGCCAGCTCTAACTGCAGCACGACACTGGAATAGGATGCCTGGGGAGGTGGTGGAGTCATCATCCCTGGATGCGTTTAAGGGTTGTTTAGATGTGGTTTTGAGGGACATGGTTTAGAGGTGAACTTTGTAGAGCTGGATTTGATGATCCCAAGGGTCTGTTCTAACCTGAATGATTCTGTGAGACTGTGCTTGTATTCACAATTAAGCCAGCACACTGGATGGAGAATTTTATTACTTTAGTGCAACTTTCAATAACGGACCAACACCCACTATCTCTCTTTGAGAGATGTACATCTAAGGAAATGTGACAACTTCTTTAACTGATCCTCCTGTCTTCATTAAAGACTGAGAAGCTTCAAGGGTTTGGCAGCTGAGATCATTGTAAATACCTAATTAAGGATTTATGAGGAAAGCTTTTTAGCAGAGTGCACCTCCCTCCACCAGCAGACATATGTTATCTATATAAGCAGTGGCTGTAAAGTCTTGTCAACTATTTTTTTTTTTAATCACTGTTATGATATTGCCTTAAAGCTTCACCCGAGGCTGGAGCCTAGCTGAGTGGTGCAGGCATAAAATAAAAAAATAGACTTTGTCTCCGGAAATGTACAGCCTGAAAGGCTAAGTAAGGAAAGTGTTGCCAGGATAAACAAACCCCCTCAATTTCCAGGGGGAAGTTGAAGTATAGATCTCGTACAAAGCCACACAGGAAATCTTCTGCTGGGAGGATTATTGCATGTTACTGTGCTACTTCAAGATTGCTCTTAATGTATGAAGAAAGAAATAATGACAGGTCTCAGGTTTGTGAGATTCGGTTGTGGTGATATTTCTAGGTAGTCCAACAGATAAAATTAGGCTTGGGCTTTTGTCATCTTTAGGCACAAGAAGAAATGGCTCCGTGTGACACACAAGATACAATGGCTCCGTATGGCACACGAGATACAACACTGCCTCTCTCAACACTTTTACGTGGTAGACGTGTAAAATCAGGGATGAAATCGGGGATGACCAGGGAGAAAATGGTCTGTAGGTTAGAGGACCTTTCTGCAGCTGGCAGATCAGGGAGCCAAAGGTTGTGTTTCCCACCTGAGCGTGCTCGGCGTGGCCGGCTGCGCGCTCTCCGGGGAGCTGTCTGGCTACGTGTCATTTTCTGTGTCCGCCAGCTACATCGCAGCTCCAAATGCAAAATCCACTACTCGGGGACATTATGTGGATTTGTGACACTACCCGTGGGACTTCGGATCCATAAACCAATGAATGGATTACAATGAGGCATAAATACAGTATTTTCATGGATGACATATAATCCTACTCAATTATTGTTCCTGTCATGTAAAGGGGAACTGTACCCATTTTTCTCACCCCCTGCACGCTGAAATTTCAGAAGAAAAGAAATGCCCAATGCAAAAGATTCAATCTCTCACCTCCCTGCTTTTTATCTGTTAGCGATGTTAAAGCTTACGTTTTCCATTATTAGGTGCTTCCCACAATTAGTTCTTTGCATCTCTAGAAGATTATTATATGGGAAATTCATTTGACAGACACATTTAGAGATCCTGGACTGAACGGGCTGGTGTATTAGTCTCTGAACGGTGCATGTTACATCATGTGCTCTCGTTTATGCCTGGATTTTAGTGCCCGGGAAACAGTTTTGCCTTCTGCTTTGCTTCCGTGAACTCTTCCTGGTTTTGAGAAACTGCTGCAACTGTCCTTTGCTTGAGACAACTTGTATCTTAGTTGTTTCAGGATCCAGCATGATGTGAAATGTCTCACGCATAGAGACTTAATCCTTTCTATCAGTACCAGGCAGTTTTATGGGTGTGGATGCTTCACAATAGGGAGAATTGAGTTTGTATGTTGTTTCCTTCTCAGACTGAAATGCCATCTTCATTATCTTCATTGTCAATCTGTCCTTTCTTTTTTTTTTTTTTCCTTCTTAAAGCTGCCCAAGCAGTAAGAACCCTTTCAATATATAAAGTTAAAAATGCAGCATCTAGAAATAACGCTTTATTAAAGAATGACTCTGTGATGTTTGTCCGGTGAGTGTTTCTAACACGGTATGGGAAGGCTGCCTTCATACTGCTATAGGTGCTGAAAGGGTGCTATAGAAAAAAGACCCAGCTCTTGTAGCCTGAGCTGTGGCAGCTCCTGAAGGCTGCGTGTTTTGCACCGCAGAGGCAGCTGTCCTGTAACATTCAGCTGATTGTCATGGGCAGTGGTTTGTTTTGGGTTTTTTTTTGTTTTCTCCTGAATTCTTCCTTGTATTTGAAAGAAATCTTTCTGGTTATGCATGGAAACGTGGGTGTCCCAAGACAAATGCAAATACGTTGCCCATGGTCAATGCCACATTTTAGTCAGTGCCCTTTCTTTCTGGTCGGAAAAGTTTTAGGGCACCTGTAGTACGCTCTGAAACTACAGTGAGTTTTCTTAGAGGAATAAATGCAGCATTTACATTTTCCTCTGTGGGTTGAGCTATTTAATTGGATGTGACTCGCTGCTGGTCCCCCCCCCCTCACCTCTGTGTACCCTTGCCACAGCCACAGAGCCTGCTCGGTGCTTTTGAAAGGGCAGGGTCAGACGTGTGCTGCTGTATTCGTGACACGGGGATCGCTGCGGTTTGCAGCACAAGTGCTTTAATCAGCCTTTCATCTAAAGGAGAAGCATCTGGTCCTAAATGTGTGCTTTTTTTTTTTTTGCCCCTTCTGCTACAGTGCTACATGGATGGTTGATTAAACCACCCCTCCTTTTTCCTGGCAGCAGGGATGCGATGGCTTGCTACCTTTGTTTCCACTTGGGGCCTCTAAATGGGGCTGTATAAAGGGAATAGTAATAAGGAAGTCCCAAGGCTTCTGTTGGCCACTCTCTCCAAATTTAATCTGTGCACAGGCCTCGCTGGCCAAGCTGCTCTCAAGTACATTGATGGGTCTTAAAAAAAATATAAAAAAAATAAAGTGGTGTGTGAATGAGATGATGCTGGGAATGCCAGCGGGGAAGCCAAATGCGAGGTGTGTTTGTCTTCAACATCCAGAACGGTTTAATACACAGGATGCGACTACAAAAGGAGCTTCTTTAGCCTGTGCTTTAGCTTAGATTTACACAGATACAGACATTTGCTATTTGCTTTACACAGATACAGACATTTGCTATTTGATATTGCAAGCAGAGCTGTGCCAAGTCAGATCTTCCCTTTCGTCTTCCTCCCCCTAAAAAGTTTCAAAATAATTTTATTGCAGCTTTAGCTTTTGAAATTTTAAAATTAAATGAAGTTGCATTTAGAAATGGAAGTGTCATTACAATATGAAACACTGAAATGTTCCTATGTTGATGTGAGACGTGATTTATTTTTACTTGCAAAATGTGACCAAAGCGGTTCACCAGAAATGAGATGAAGCCATGAAAGGGATCCAGTCAATCTTTCTGTTTGCTTGGTTGTGGCCTCCTCTGAGGTTGTCTGAATAAGCATCTCCACGTGCTTTTTTTGGAGCACTATGAAACTGATGACCTGAAAACCCTGAATCAGCAACACAATTTGCATTTGAGTAACTTACAGCCATTCGCACTCGCTTTTATCTCTCCGCTCTGCAGCATCTCTCTCTCCTCGCGTCTCTTCCAGGAGCACTGTTATTTGGTAGGTCTTTAGATGACATGTTTTGCAGAACCTATGACCTATGATGTTTCCCTGATGTATGTAAGGTAATGGGTCCCTTCCTGCGTGGGGTGACCTGGTTTGGTTGTGATGCCTGGGTTCGTGCTCTCTCATGCACAAGAAACCATCAGCACTTCAGGGTTTCCATGTTTATATGAGGTCGAAAGCAACAAAACATGACATGGAGGTCATCTTTTCATCAAAACAATCCTTAAAGAGGTAATATTCAAACTTCCCGAGCATGCCAAACCCACCAGTTTTCCAGTGAAAGCACAAACTGTTGGGAAGAGAAAGAGAGGCTGGTGGCAGCAGGTTTGTTGGGAGGCTCTGCATGGAGCCCCAAAGCTTCACAGGGGTTTGTTACTCCCCAGAGGTCTGAAGTTGAACTGAAGGAGGAATAAATGGTCCTACCAGCAACACAGTTGCTGCTGCAGCGTGGGCTCCTCTTAGGAGCAACTATGCTTGCTTTTTGGGCTGGTGCCAGGTCCAGGACATCTCTTCAGTCCCACATTCCCTGGGAATGACCTGGAGCAGTGGCATCCTGCTCTCTGTCTGCCCCGGTCAGAGGTGACCAGATGGCATCTTGAGAAAACCCAGTGAGCCACCCTAGCTCCACTGCTGCTGGTGACAATGTTCCCAGAGGAGAAGGTCACCCTGCACCACGTCCCTGATCATCCTTCTCTGCCTGGGCCTTCAGGTGAAGTTATACCTGCCCTGGGCTAGAAGAGACTGCACCCTTGATGGTTTTATGTGTTAAAGACATGGCCCGCAGCAGAAAATTCTCCATGGAAAAACCTCTAACATAGCCATATTATTCCAGATGAAATGTCCTTTAGCTGGCATGGCTTATTTGGCTCTGGGAATCTTTGCAAGGTGGGAAATGAACAAGGGAAGGAGTTTTTGGTGGTATAATCCACCTTCACACCACTTGAGTTTTAAGCCCAGCCTTTCTTACCTAACGCAGACATAACAAGTTGTGCTTGAGAGTGCTTCATTTGGGATGGCTCCCTGTCATTTTTCACTTGAAATACAAACCCATTGAGGCAGGGATTTCTGTGCCTGAAAAGTATCATAGTATTAAAAAAAAAAAAACCCAAGAAGTGCTACAGTGATGAGTGATTTAGTAACTCATCTATAACAGGTTTCTAGCAGTGGAAGAGGTTTGTTATGTTTGCCAGCACAAGATAAGAAGGTGCTTTTGTGCTGGTTTTGTGAACGTTGCGCACGGCGCATTCCTCCTTGTGCGGGGGACAAAACCAGAACAGGATGCAAACTGCTTCAGATTTCTCCCATTGCTGACCTTGCTGCCACTTGTGACAAAATGAAGACAACAAATCCTTGGAAATCACCATGTGTGTGTTTCAATTTTTAATTGAAACTTTTTAACTGAGCTGAAAGGGGGGGGGGGCATGGGGGGCGAGAGAGGGGGAAAAAACAAAACAACACACTTCCCTCTGCTCCCAGTGAAAAGAAACTAGAGCTATTAGATTCACTTCAATTGCCTCACCTGACCTGAAATGAACTCCCTCCCTCAGGCCTGTAAGAAAATTCAATTAAAAGGTCCATCTGTGAGGCAGCAGCTGAAGGGGAATTACTGTAGGGAGGTCCACATTTTCATAAAAAAAGAACCCCCCCTCCTCCCTGCCCTCCTTCCTCCTCTATCCCTGATTAGGCCTGTTCCGAACTGCTAAACCACAAGTCCCCCCAATTAACCAGCTCTGACCAAGTAGCTTTTATACTCTCTATTCAGATGTAGAAACACTATAGATTTGGTACATCCCTTAAACATCACGGAGGTGGGAGAGGGGGGGGAAGGAGCAGAGGACAGAGGTTGGGAATCAGAACAGCCTACCCCAATTAAGCTGGCTGATGCAATGGGATTAATGGCTGCTAATATGCAAAAGACTCTGCTGGCAGGGAAAATAATCACCATAAGGCAACAACAGTGTGCAGCAGCTTAAAAAATGCAGAGGTGACAGGGAGAAAAAGCTGCCTGCGAGTACCCTGTCTAGAAAGCCTTACCAGCTTGCTGGCAGCACGTCCACCCCCGCCTGTGCTCTTAACCATCAGAAACTTGTCCAAGGTGCTTGTCCAGAGCCCGGCACGTTCGGGATGTGGTGTTCAGTGTGCTGTTCCCATTAAAGGACTCCAGAGAGCCAGAGTGGGACTGGGGCAGTGTGGGCGAGCGAGCCCCTGCGCAGGAGGGCAAGGGCCAGCTCTGCTCCAGCAAGAATCAGGAACAACCATACCTTTCCTTCTCTTAGTAATGCTTTTCCAGGTGCATTACGCTGGGGGTTGTGACAAAACCCCCAAGGGTTTCCTCAGGC
Source organism: Todiramphus chloris collaris (assembly GCA_025345505.1). Taxonomy (NCBI): domain Eukaryota; kingdom Metazoa; phylum Chordata; class Aves; order Coraciiformes; family Alcedinidae; genus Todiramphus; species Todiramphus chloris. Next base: position 5,664,171 of record JANVCC010000270.1, read on the forward strand.
TCTTGTGCGTTTGACTTTATACTGGGTTTGTTTAGTCTGGAGAAGAGGAGGCTGAGAGGAGACCTTCTCGCCCTCTACAACTACCTAAAAGGAGGTTGTAGAGAGGCTGGTGTTGGTCTCTTCTCTCAAATTAGTAATGATAAGACGAGGGGGAATGGACTAAAGTTGCGTCAGGGGAAGTTTAGATTAGATATTAGGAGGAAATTCTTCACTGAGAGGGTAGTTAGGCACTGGAACAGGCTGCCCAGGGAGGTGGTGGAGTCACCATCCCTGGAGGTGTTTAAAGAACGATTAGATGTGGAGCTTGAGGATATGGTGTAGTGGCTGAGAAATGCTAGGACAAAGGTTGGACTTGATGACCCTGGAGGTCCTTTCCAACCATAATGATTCTATGATTCTAAGATACGCACATATTGCTGTTTGCTTAGAAACAGGGATGGGGCAAATCCTTCTAATACGAGTTGGGATAGGAAGGGGGAAAACATACTGACAATTCACAGCCTGAAAGAGGCTCTGAGTTTGCTATTAGGTTTTCTTTTTCTTTAAGTGTAGCGTAGAGAGCCTGTGAGTTTGCTTTGCGGATATTTGGCACCCGAGATATTTCAGCCCACGCGGAAGAGTTTGGCAAATTGGTCTTTTGGTGTCTTTATTGGCTTGTTTTCGCTTGGTCATTAAATATGTAAAATGAACCCTCTTTTACTGCAGTATCAACTGAAACTCTATTAAAAAAAAGATTATAGACGGTTCAGACAATAAAAGGCTTGTAAATCAACCAGGGATTGGTTATCTGCTCAACAAGATCGTTAACTGTGCGCGGAGGGAGAGAGACGAGGCAGGGCGCTGGAGAGGAGATGCTAAAAATTCATTTCATAAGGAAACTTTGCCCTGCTGAGTTTACTTCATTTTAGGGACACTCCCTTACTTTTATTATTCACCTTCCGAGGCACCCTTTGAAATCTCCGTGGCTTGCAGTGAAGGGTTGGTGGTTGCTTTTGGGTTAGTTTTTTTTCCACTGTGTGTTTCAGTGAGAAGTCCAAAATCTGGCGTGTACAAATTGTCCCAGCTTGACAGAACCAGAGGGAATGGCCTCAAGTTGAAACAAGGCAGGTTCAGACTGGACACTAGGAAAAAATTCTGCATGGAAAGAGTGGTGAGATATTGGAACAGGCTGCCCAGGGAGGTGGGTGAAAGATTGGAATGGGCTGCCCAGGGAGGGGCTTGAGTCCCCATCCCTGGATGTGTTTGAACATCGCTTGGATGTGGTGTTGGGGGAGATGGTCTAGGGGTGAACTCGTAGAGTAGGGTTAATGGTTGGACACGATGATCCCAAGGGTCTTTTCCAACCTAAATGATTGTGTGATTCTGTGTGTGTGACAGACCTGGAACTTCCTAATGTTAAATCGAGTCCTAGCAGAGGGACGTAGGGGAGTGTGAAATAGCGTCATTGGCTGCTCCTGTCCTGAATCCTCTGCACTGTAAATACTGAATATTGTCTTCCATAACGCGCCTATAATGAATATTGTGCATGGCACCCTGTGTAGCTGCTCTGTGTGTGTGTGTGGTGTATGTGGGGTATTTTGCAAAGCTCTCCAGCTGCTTTCAAGCTGTTCCTTTGAATCTGCCACAATATTCGTGTCCTTCCCCACTCCCACCACACTGAAGGACACTTGGCGATTCATTTCTCTTCAACTCTTTCAAGCCCAGGCGTATCTCATGATCAACTGAGAGTCAAAACTGAATAGAGATTGGGTGAAGAGTGTGGGGGGGAAGCAGGTCAGCTCTCAGTGGGCCAGATTTGGAATAAGGGTCTCTCCAGAAAAAGGTCTTCAGACATTAGCACCCTTTGCCTAGAGCTGTTCAGGAAACCTTGGCCAAAACGTTTAACGTACTCTGCCTCTTTTTCCCCCACGTGCAGGGGAGATGGGATGGATGATCTCTCAGAAGTGATGTGAGAATCATTTCCTGAGTGTGGTCGAGAGATTTCAGTTCTTAAGAGAGAAGCAGTGTTGTCAAACACTGAAAAATAAGAGCAGGAGAGCAGGTACAGGCAGCCTTATGTTACAAGACTTAAAATGGAGAGTCGAGTGACCTGTTTCACCTTTCTTGTGACCTCCCCTTTGCTTTTGTGTTTGTTTTTTTTTTTTTTTTTAAAGCCACCCACTTGTATGTATAATCATCTCGTAACTTAAAATAGTACTCTACCGATGATAAATCTGGGACACATCCTTAATGCAAGGGATTAATGGAATATCCTTCAGCAACACGAGATGAGATCTCCAGGAACTGAGTGATAGAATGTAATGGCATGGGCAATCACTTAGGGGCTAATAAGAATTTATGTTAAAATGGGAATCCATCAACTGTAAATGACAGAGAAGGAGAAAGACAAGACTGGCCTATTAGTCAATCACAGAATATCAGTGAACCTCTGAAATGATGTGGCCAGGGAGATAAGAAAAAAAAAAGGCAAAAAGTGCAAAGATGTATCTGACAGATAATTTCCAGCAAAGAGGAGGAAAGGGGGAGTATTAGTTCACCAGGCTTCCATTTAGGAGACTTTGTTCAGTTCTGGTCATCCCTACTGGCAAAAGTTGAACTCAGACTGGATCAGAGACGAGCTGCTTGGACAATTAGGAAAACAGGGATTTTATCCCTCAGGAGATGATTAGAAGAGCTGAGCTTGTTCAGTCTGGGAAAATAACATTTAAGGCTACTTTTTTTCTATGAAGATACAAGGTTTAGGAATGGGAAGAATAGCTAAAGGACAGCACTGGCATGAGGATAAATGGATGTTCACTGGACACAGATGAAATTCAGCAAATACTTCCCAGCTGTCCTGGAGAGAAGCTCCAGAGCAGTTGTCCTATAGGAGACAGACGGGGTAAATGGCCTCTGATTTTAACGTGGCACCAAGTTACTTAATGAAAGGTTCCTGTGCCTCTGGTTTTGGACACCCCCCCCGTGAGAATTCAAGGGGTCTGAGATCATGTGAGAGAGGACTGATCATGAGTCCTGAAAACACGGCTTGGTACCAGCTTTGGCTTAGGTGAACCCAAGGGTGAAATACCAGAAATCACTAGTTAATTAAAAAGAATACAGACCTTGATTTGGCACAATGCAAACGGGGCAGGTACTACACCTGAAAAGTAATTTTTGCTGGTTTATGTGAGCGTCTGAGTCACACAGGGTTTTAGTGTGCCTCTTCTCTTTCCCTTTGCACACTGGAGTAAAAGATAAGAGCGTTGTGCTACGGGGTGACAGTTTTCTGCTAAGAGGAGGGATGGGCGATTGATGTGAATTATGCTGCATTACAGATCTGCAACTTCTGTTATCTTTTAGGAATATCTGCATGGCCAAGAGCATCTAAGTGTTTGCTTCATTTTCCTTGCTTATAAAAGTGGGCTTCCTGCCTTCTCTGCTTCCTGAGCGCAGTATTTGTGAGGCTTTCTTTGTTATTGTTTGCAAAGCTTTCCGAGTGTACAAAGCTCTATGCAAATGTCAGGTTGCTCGCCTACTTACATCCAGCAATTTAGAAGCACTTTAGGCAGATAAGGTTTAATTAGAGATGTGGAGAAGTACAATTACAGTAGGATTTTATATGTCCCAGTATATTGCTACATGTAAATGAGGAGGCCAGAAATTACCATTGGAATGATCTAACACGGCTGCCTGAGTAGTAACCCATAGGAAAGACTGTCTGGTTTTTCCTATTTAAACTACTTTTGCTTTGCAACTTCCCCCCCACCATGAACATTTATTTACCTTTGGAGAAGGTCCTTGTATAGGCACAGACTTCTAAACAGGAGATTTTTCAAGTCTCTGATAACTGATTTGCTTTTCTCAATGATCTTTTGCTAACCCCGCAGACAGAGTTAATGGATCATAGGTTTAAAACCATTTTGCTCCATTTTATAAGGATTCAGAAGAACACGTTGCCTTGATTTCCAAAGGAAACCTCTGCTATTAAAGCCAGTGAGCACCTTTCACATCAGCTAGATTTATCCCTGCATTTCTAATGGAAAGGTTTAGGAAGGAAGAATCCAAGCTTTTCCATGCCTGCGTGGGTCTCCTGCAATGATTCAGGTTATGTTTAAAGCCAGGAGTTTGTATATTTAATATGGACTAGTCTTTTTCAGTTGTGCTTCTTGCATTGTGCTGCTTGGGTTGCATTCATCTGATTTTGGAGTAGATTCACACAAGTATAGGAGGAGCTGCTGTAGATGTTGCATGCTGTAAATCATAGGGTCAAATTCTTGCTCCAAAGAAATCGGTGACAAAATCTTCTATAGATTGGAAAGGAATTACTATTTTGCCTGTTATGTTAGCACAAAAGCGATGTTAAAGCAATGCTAAAATAAACTCTGGAAGCTTTTGCCTGGTAAGTTTGACTATTTGTTTGGATCTGTGGTCCATTATTCAATTCTAATGACCACTATTTATTTGTTCAGTCCAATAGTGTAAATTTTTTTTTGGCACGTCCTTATTTTCTTAATGCCCTAAGCCAGAAAAGAGGTATGTGTGTGGTCTTTATTGCCTGCATGCAGTTGTGTGGTCTTTTGCACTTATACTAATTTATCTGTTTACTGGATTAAGCCTATCATAAATATTAGTTGAGCTAAGTAGCTTACATTTGGCTAGGTAAAACCTCACTGATCCATAGGTTGTTTGGTTTTCCGTGTTATCTGAACTCACCCACCAGTTGTGAGATTCACAGGAAATATCTGCATTTTACTTTTTTTTTTTTTCTGTAAGCAGTTCTTCTTGATAAGAATTAATACCAGGATAATAACAGCACGACAGCTGTCGTTCCACATCTGCTGTGAAATGCCAGCCTCAGTAGCATCACATCTCTATGGCCCAGAATCTAAATGTTAAGTGTGCAAGATCAGAGCAGCTCTCATATTTTGGACTTAGAGCTTTGCTTTCAGCCCCTGGTAAGAAGCTGTGGGTGAGAGCACAACTTTAAGAGCCTGCTCCTGCTTTACCTCTTAGCAATGCATGAGGTAATTTTGATAGCCTCAGTGGGGAATCCTTTTGCCTCACTATGCAGTGTGAAGATGGAAGGGACAGTTTCTAGTCTTGCCTGAATACAATACTGCTGTTTAAAGCCTCACTCCCTGTCTCAAGATGTGTTTGTGCTGCCTTAAAACTATGATAGCAATGCAGGAAAGTGAAAACTCTTTCTCGGCCTGTTTTAATGTAATCATCTGGTTTTCATTCCATTGTTCTTTTAGTGGTGGGATGATTTTTATTTTAGTCCTTGAGATAGTTTCTTGTGTGCGACAGCCATAGAAGAGGAATAATGAAATCAAACGGAGCAAAATCCAGGCACATCACCCATTCATCAGCCCTGCTCCTTGGGTCAGCGCTCCCACTTTCTGAGCAGATTAGGAGCAAGAAACTCCATGCAAGCTTGTTTTGCTTTGTGTTGTGTACGTGGATCATTCCCTGCAGTAAATCTTGCTGCACACCGTCCCTTTCACTCTCTGATGTTAACAAGACTGGGATCTGCACGTATACATACACACGTTGTCTGTCTTGAGCTGGCAACATCTTGATAAGAGGTTCATTATAATCCACCACTGTCAGAAGCAGTGCTGAAATGATCTGCAAGGTGAAACATCATGTATATATTGAGGCTGACTTTTTATTTTTTAATTAAATAGAAAAAGTGTCAGGAAACTTTCTTCAAAGGTGCCAGGCAGCTGTTTCTTCTCAGGCATGTTGTTCTTTTCCTAGGCAGTGGATCTTTGATAACTGTCTCTCAGTACCCTCAGAAGTGTTTTCCAGGTTAGGAGGATGAGAGAGAAGAGATGGCAGTCATGATGCCACTGGCTGATAAAGCCAGAATGCAGACTAAGCCTTCAGATCAATAGGAATGCAGATAGCTGTAACACCAGACTGCCTGGTGTCAGCTTTAATTTTGCTTCCTGTGACGGCTGCACGCAGCTTCCAGCCTTTAGAGTACCCAGGTACCCATTGCACAAGCAAACCTCTCATAAGCACCCACCCTGCAGATCTTTGTAACCATTCCTAAGATCCCCTCTCAGGCTTCTCTTCTCCAGGCTAAACAGCCCCAGGGCTCTCAGCCTTTCCTCATCAGAGAGATGTTCCCATCCCTTCAGCATCTTTGTAGCCTCCGTTGGACTCTCTCTAGTATTTCCCTGTCCCTCTTGAACTGGGGAGACCAGAACTGAACACAGTACTCCAGATAGAAATTCTGATTTTGCATCTGGTGAGCCTGCTTGTGCCCAGCTCCAACAGAAGCCCAGCGTTGAGAAACCATTCTCCCAGACTGTTTGGGAATTCTGAACTCGAGTGCAAAATTTGCAGTGTTAGTGAATTTACTTTTCTTCCTGTAGTTGTATTGGACTCCTGGAAATCCCTTGATTTCATGTTCATGTCTGCATATTTATGTACATATATAGGCACAAACAGTATATATAAAAATGGAACAGTGCCTTCAGGATTTAGAGCCTCTTTGCAGACTTACTGCATATTTTTCTGCATTCTCCAGCACATCAGTGTTAGTTTTAAAATCAAATGCAGTGCAAACGTGTACCCTGTTGTATTGTGGACTCATCTGAACTACAAAAAAGGTGCTTAAATGTGTTCATTCACTAGTGGCAGAAACGAAAGCAAAGTGTGGTAGCAGCTCACCTACCCTGCGAGGGTCATGGGGGTTGGAGACAGCTGACCTGACAACGAGAGGATTTCTGTTGTATGTTGTGGTGGGCAGCTCAAGAAGTGCATTTCTCCTCATCCAAACTCATTGAGGTAAGAAAAAGCAGAGAGAAAAATGTGAAATTCTCTCATTTACCTGAATGGCTTCTGAAATTTAAAGCATAGTTGCAGGTCAACATTATTAACCATTTAATTGCCAATCATTTCACTAGGAGCTCTCAACAAATACTCTTCTTTGGGTCAGCCTGTCTTCCCTGACACTATTTACCTTTCCAGTCCTGAGCCACAGAACTTGAACAGACAGAGCAATTCTTGCCAGTAGTTTCTGATTTAGTAAATTGAAGTATTTGCAATTGGTAATTAAAAAGATTAAGGAATAGTTTTCTCTGCCATCACTACAAATTGTTGCTACAGCACAGGCTCTTTGATTTTTGTGGGCACTCTATAAAACTTGGCCCAGCCAAGGGTAATTTGATTTAATAAGCTAATAAATATTTTTGAAATATGCTTCCTGCAGGTTGTAAAAACAGAAGGGTAGAGCCATAACACAGGAAAAGGAAAAATTATACGCATTAAAAAAATACTGATTTGGGAAAGAAATCCCTACTGACGTGACTGGAATTCACTAGGAATTTCTGGAAGCTAAAAAAATGTTTTCCCTTTTATCTGGTGGCAAAGTGCCATCTGTAGCAAGGCCCAGGGATCAGGTATCCTCTCCTACAGCAGGTAATAAACTGCGTGGCTTCTTTTATTGAATGAGCAGAGAAGGGAGCAAAATAAATGATGTAGCTTTCCTTGTTGTCTGATTTGATGTTCATTTTATGCTGCCTGCGAACTGATGATTTCCAATGGGCTGGCAAATAGATCTAGAAATAAATTAAAATGCATCGTGGAATGATGCCAACGTTGGAAGTGGAAGTTAGACATTTTGGCAGCTGAAGATATCTCGGCTGTCTTCTAGGACCAAAGACAAAATGAGAGCCATGCAACCCCAAATTCCCAAGCTGAAGAAGCTGGATGCTCCCGTTAAAATAACGGACAGTGACATTATTAATAATGTTGACATTTAAATTGACATAATTAGGTTCTTGAAGTTAATAACCCATCTGTGTGAATACATGGGCGATGCTTACTTCTGGCACTATGGTTCTATCCATAGTGCAGACTTATGCTCAGCGTGCATTTGGAAGCCTCCTTTGGATATAGGGAGTCCTTTTCATTTCATCTAATAAAAGCTGAGGAGATGAAGCATGATTTGGCTGCTTGCTTGCAAGCCAAAGCAAATTCCCTGTTAAGAGCATAGTAGGATGTATGTGAGAGCACGAGGATACCTTTCCTGTAAGAAGCACTCAGTCCTGCTTTGGAAAGAGCTCAGTTCCACCAATCCCTCACCTACTCTTGTATGTCCTCACAGAGCCTAATCCAGCCCCTTCCTTTCTTTTTAGTCATCTTACGTCAACCCCATACCAGTTGTCCTCAAATGCTCACTGCTCTGCAAAGCACAGGTCAAAACGACAAGAGCTCAGGCATGAAAACATGAGCATTAGCAAAACAAGTTATTTGGTCAGAATCCTGCTGTGCACGGTTTGTTCATATTCGTGCAAAATTACTTGGGTTAAGTTATTGCTGTTGGTTAAGGACACAGTTAACAAGGGCAGCGTTGTTTGGCACCGAGCTGTGCCTTGAAATGCTTCCAACAGTGGTTATTTGGAGTAAATCTGAAATAAGAACAGTGGTCTTGGCTGTCTCCATCTGACTGAGTCTGTCTGTCAGAGGGAACCAAAGTGCTGCGTTACTGCAAGGGAAGGGAAGGAGGAGGAAGAGAAAGGAAAGGAAGCCCTTCAATTCCTAACAACAACTTAAAAAGTTTCATCACGACATTTTAAAAATGAAATGTTTCCTGGTTGTGTGTTTAGAAATAGAAGTGTTGTTTTTTTTCATTTTGAAGTCAGCATTTTTGTTGTAAAAGAAGCTCTTATTTCTTTAAAAATTGAGATGAATAGAACAGATTTTGGTTAGGCTCATGTGAAATGACTGCAGTCAAACCAACAGAACTTTTTCTTCCATTAAAAGAAGTTCAGCTGTAGCTATTTTTTCACTGTCTTTTCAGCATCCTCACCAAGTTTAAAAGTCTGTTCTTCACTGAGCTCTATCAGCACCTTTCTTTGCATCCTGTTGTGCAAAACAGATGCCGGATCCTAATCTGAATTGCAACTAATTTTCGAAATGATCTTCCAATAGTCTAGATCAAAGTATACAGAAGAATCATCCAAGCAGCTGACATATTTAAATTTTTGATCTAACTTTTCGACCAGGCTTCTCTTGTAAACTGGTGCAAGTAAGTTTGGTGCAGCCCTTTCATTCTGCTGTGGATGGCTCATACTGGCTTGGGAAAGCCACATCATCTTGAGATGATTTGAAATTGTATGTGGAAAAAACAAACAAACAAACAAAAAAAGATGTTACCTAATCAGATTTTTGAACTAGATTTTGAAATCTGCTTGATTTGAGGAATAGTCTGTGAGGAGCTGATGAGCAGGGAGGTTTTGCATGCGTGCCTGTGTTACACTCCCTTTCCAAAGAAATGTGTCTGTTGCAAGTTGGATCAAGTTTGGGAGATTGCACCTCGGGGGAGATGGCCGTAATAAGAGATACTTTTCAATATTTGCTGTACCTAGCAAATTGCTAGATTAATGACCCCAGCTGCAGAAAACCAACATTAAATAATGCAGGTTGTTTTGGGTTTAGTTTAGCTGGAGACAGAGCTGAAATGCAACTTTTATTAGAACGTGCACGTCAGATGATTTCAGGCATTGCTTTACCTGATGAAGACATGCTGTGATGTGAAATGCTCCCGTCTATTAGAAATGAATTAGGTAATGGTGTTTTACAAGGTTGAAGGCATTGCTTAATCCTGCAATCTCTTAACACATGGACTGTCACAAGGGTCTGCTTTTCTTATCTCATTTGTCGGGGAGGTGGTTTCATGTGGAATTAATATTTTCATTTGCTCTGGGTGTGGGCACATTTTTTTGGTAAAACTCAGTGTCTGAGTGATGACAGAATTTATTTCATTCATTATTATTGCCACATATTGAAGCATTTGATTTCAATTCAGTAGACTATTTTTGTTTCCATAAATTATCCAGTCTGCGTCTCACATAAATGATGGGATGATGCCTCTGGTGTTAAGGAAGATAAAAAGCAAAGGAAAGAGATATTTGAGATTACCTTTAGTGTCATGCAAGTTACTGCCTAGCAATCTGAGTTTACAGAAGTGTCTGGTAAATATGTTTGCAGCAAGCCTGAACTGGAACTAGCAAGGCAGACAGCAGAGCTGCACACCTAGCTTTTGATTTTACCCATTTCCTCAAAACACAGATGTATCACTTAGGGCAGAAATCCATCATTTCCCAGTCACTTTCTTAGTTGAATTTGTGTTGAGCAGACAAAAGGCACTGTATTATCTTTTCTGCGTAATATTTAGAGCCCTCAATCACAGCTTGTCGGTTTATCGTTGGACTTGCTCTGCCTTTTGGCTGTAAGTTGATGAATCTATTGCCTTTGCTCACACCACCATGAACAGAGAGTTTGCCTCACGTCAGATGAGCTGGCAAGTGGCAATAGAGAAAATAAAGTCTGTGGTTTTGTTTTGGTGGCATACACAGGCAGGGAACTGGGAAGCTCTCTCTTTGAGAGGACCTCAGTGGAGTGAGAAGGATGGTTTGCCTGTGCAAGACTTACTAAGGTGCTTTGATGTAATTCTGCAGTAGTATGGGGTGGTTGTAGCAGGAGTGCTCTGGACCAGCCCTTTGGTATCAGAGGCCACATCTTGTACCACCAGTTTAGAGTGGGTTGCTGTGGACATCAAAATGTGTGCCCCTCCTGGGCATTGACAGGGTCAGGAGGAACTGGAGATAGGAAAAACCAGGTGGGCTTTAGAAGTATGCCTCCTCTTCTCATGAATCCTGATAGGGACAATTCCAGGTACTAGAACATTTGGCCAGTTCTGAATGAAAGTTTGCCTATTATGAGCAAAAGATAAATCTTCTGGAGCGCCTCTGGTGTTGGCTGGTTCAGGGAAAAGGTTTAAAATTCAGATTGCATTTGGGTTTTAACCCAAGACCTCTAACAGGTCTTTCCACCTATGTTAGAAACAAACCCTGAATGGGAAATTCTTACTGATCAAAGGTAATGCCTTCCCTTAAACCTTGACTGCAACTGGTAGTCTTGCTCTTTCTGAAATCCAGTCTGAAATCCAGTTGTATTGCCCCTTGTTTCCTCCCTTAAATGTCAGCATTTGCTTCTCTTAAGGAAGTAGGAAGACCACTTCAGTTAAAGAAAATAAGTTGAATCACTCATCAGCCTTACAGTGGATGAATATTACTGCTATTTCACCAGAAAATACTCTTGAAAGCCTTCTTCTCCTTTCTGCTGAGGGCTAGCTGTTGTCTGAGGGATTCTTTACTGGGTTTTGCAGCCAGGAGAGCTGCATGGTGATTAGGGGGAGGTGATCTGGCCAGCCAGGTAAAAGTACCATACTTTAGGGTGACAGGCACATCTGGTGGTGCCTGGACCAAACTGCATGGATAACCATCTAAAGTAACTGTAGGAATTTGGTGTTTGTACATATGCTTGGAAATTGGACGTTCTTCATTTGTTAAAGGGACATTGCCAAGACTGAGAGGCCTAAAATTAGCTCTCCAGCTGTGTTTTGCTTTGCAGGCACGTGCACGTCTCTTCTGTTCCTGGAAGCAGCTGGGTGTTGAAACCCACAAGAAACCTGCTCTGTGTGAAATGCAAAAAGAATATGTGATTTATTTATTTATTTATTTTCTTCAAGATTCCCTCCCTTTTCTTTGTTTTTCCTCGCTTCTCCCATCCCTTTATGATGACCATCTTTTCTGGCTGAAGACCAGACCTGTCATCAAAGTTTCTTAGTGCTACATTTGCTTATGGGGTGTGAACCTGAATGCTGAGGCCTGGTTTTCAGCCATCAGGCCAACGTGCCAGCTACAGAACGTAAACTGCACAGCCTCCTCAGAGCCTGCTTGCTGTTAATCTCCAGCTTGGATCTGCACTTCTCCTTGGCAGACAGGTTCATACCAGCATCTTCCATGTGAATGCCCAGCTTGACGCTGAGAAGGGAACGTGCAACTGGCAGGAGGAGGCACGGAGAGTTTTATGGTTAGAGAGGTACTCACCAGAAAGGTATCTTTGTCTAGCCTGAAGCCCTTCCTCAGAGAAAGAGACAAAGATTTCTCAGCCTTGGGTGAGCTGTTTTTAAATGGTATTTTTAGACAGCTGCAAACTAATTCTTGGCTTCTGAGTTTTGACTCCATGATGCTTGAGCTGTTATGCTTCTACTAATATTTAGAAGAAAAACTCTCTTTTCAGGGTGGAAATATGATTTGGAGCTGCCCTAAGCAGGATCTCAGCGGTGTCTGTGTCTCCTGGGTGGGCACAGCAGGTGAGATCTTCTTCATACATCACATTAGTGAGGCTGAGCGGAGGTGGAGGGCAGCATGTGAGACAGATGGAGAAGATCTGTCATTCCACTGTCACCTTGTCATGGATTTTCAACTCTTTCTATGTTCAGAAGACGTTTGGAAATTAGCTTGAGCCCTGAAGTGTTATGCAAGACACAGAGGCTCTCCTTGGAGCTAGTGAAAAGAGTTTCTTTTCTCTTTTCCTTCCACCCTAATGAAAATAGTGGTGAATATCTGTGAGGCATAGAAAGAAAAGATTCTTTTTTTATTAGTTTTATTTTTTCTTATAACAGTAGAAGTTATTCAGACTTCCCTCATAATAGAAGTGATCCAGGCATGACCATTGCTCGACTTTGGAAAATTAAGCATGATTCAGATCTTGATGGCTGGCAGAACTAGTGGAAAAAGCAGACCGTTCAAGATGTGTTTTCAGTAGACCTACTTGCCTTTCACCTAGCCACACAGGAGCCAAACTGCACCCCTGACAAGATCTTACGGTCACTGATTCCCTGTGGATCCAACTGCAAAGTTCAATTACAACTTCATGGAACAGAATAAACATTGCACACCTGTAGACAAAGTACACGGGAGGGCCTTTTTTCTGTACTACTCAGTTCACTAAAAGCTTATCTGTTTACTTAGCTGCTGGTTCAATTTAGGATAATATTTAACTCTCATAGAGCCTAACCACTGGTGAAACTTTAACTTGAAAATCAGTGATTCCTATTGCTTCCAGGGGGAGATGGAGGAGGATGGCATCATACATTGCTCTTCAAGTGCTTTACCAATAAGTCAAGTTTTTATGAAAGGCTTGATAAAGAATCTGCTGTTAATGTTGGCAGGATGGAGAAAGTGAAGTCAGAGAAATGGTGAATAGCCTGCCCATATCTCCAAGGAGTGTCAGGCTGTGCTTCTCTGACATTGTAGGGCATCTACTCTAGATCAAAACCACAAGAGCCCTGTGAGAAAATTTGCTGAACCGGGGTTTTTGTTTGTTCCTGGTTTAAATTTGTTGAAAAGATCCTGAAGGAGGTAATTTTCATCTGGACTTTGTGGAATCTCTGCTGTCTTGTCCCTGTTTGTTCTTCACTGTGGACCTTCCACAGTCAGCTCAGTGGCCATCTCGCCGTTCTTGACTCCTTTTTTCTTCTGTAGATTCAAAGAAAGATCTGTGTTCCTGGATACCCCGCACGTGCCATCCCTTTTTTTTATGTAAACTCAAGTCCCTGTGACAGTCTCTTTTTCACAAAAGAGAACATGCTATGAGCATCCTACTTGGATTTTGCCCTGTGTATCTAGGAATTTTACAACCTGGTGTTGTTGCAGAGCTGAGGAACCTCTAAGTCAGAGAGCACGTAGGAAGTGAACAGTTTCTCCTTGTCTATAGCAGTCCAAACTGGGCCCATGTGAAAATAAAAACTCGGAGAAGAAGGTTTTTATGCAGCAGGTTTGGCTTGTCTTTGCCTGAAGCAGTGCGATCTATCACGTTGGTTTTGTGCAAATGTCTCAGCTCAGACATCAGTGGGATTTGTGGCTCTTCAAGAGCCTGAGCACAGGATCAGAAGGATGCAGAGCAGTGGTGCTGAGCCTAAGACTGCTCCACTCTGCCAGCAGCTCCCCTGCCCCTCAGGACAGCAGGCAGGTACCTTCTGGAAGGAGATCCTGCAGCCAGGCATCCCCTTTGCAGGGACATGTTTTGCCCCTTCAGGCTTGGGTGAGTTGTCTGATGACGGCAGGGGCTGTTTGTGGGAGGTGTCCCCTGAAGGAATGAAAGCAGTGGGCAGGGACAGCCTCAGACTAGGCAAGCAATAAGTTCTTGGGCACATTCAGTGCTTTCTCTGCCTCCTTCCTAGGACTTTAATCTTGTTGTGTGGTGCGCTGTAAAGCTCCGATCACCTTCTCAAAAAACAGATCTATCGTTGCTGACTGGGACCAGAATCTCCTTGCAGTCCTCAGCCTCATTTGCTCTGAGCGAGGCAAAGTCCTGCTGCTCCACAGCCATGTCCAGGCTGAGAACCACACTTCAGGCAGAACCATATGGCTGCAGTTTTAGTAAAATGGGTATAGTTGCAGTAGCGAAGCAGAAGAGTAGTCCTTGCTTCTTCTAATTTTGCACAGCAGCTTCAAGCTGACAGGCTTTTCCTTGTCCTGTTAGCCAAGCTGAACCTTGGCTAGGGCCTTGGTTGCCGAGCTGTAGCTTGGTGATGAGTTGTCATCCCCAGCTATTGACAGGTGGTGGGATCTCTGCTGACCTGTCCTCGCCTGTTGCTCTTGTCTAGAACCTCGGGTTGTCTGAATGTGTTGTGCAGTAGTCAGGTCAGGGCATGTGGATTTGAGCCCCCTATTTTGGGCTTGGAGGGACTTTTGCAGACCTGGAGTGCCAGAGATGAGTGTCCTAGTGTCAGATGGAAGAGTTGCCTGGTCAGTCAGAGCAGTAGGTGGGATTGTTGTTAGCCTTGGCTGGTCCTCCTCCTGCTGTGTCTTTGGGGACTGTACCATCACAGGCTGCCACTGCCTGTAAGCAGCTTTTCTCCACTCTGCCCAGAGCTAATGGCAAAGAAAAATCTACTTACCTGGGGAATGTCCTCTCCCAGAAGCCTGGGTGTCAAACCTGACATTGCTGTTCTGGACCACACAAGTCAAGAGGAGCCAGTGACATGGCAAAGTGACGTTGTCTGAAAGGGATAACAATAAGCCATGGTGGGCATTTCCTGAAAGAAGGCCCTGTTCCACTTCGCTGTGGACTACAACAGAGATATGGTAGCTATGTCTATGTAAGCTTGATCCATCCAGGATTGGGGATCATCTGGGGCCACCGCAGAGTGTAGTCAGGAGGTATTTACTGAGCTCAGGAGTCACCTTCATTAATGCAGCAGGAGGAGGGACAGGAGCCAAATGCAAGTGCGACCAGCACTCCTTTGGGGGGGACCTGCTTCACCTTGATGATTACAGCAACAAGTCCCACTCTCTGCCTGTCTTGGTGCCTTCCTGCGTCTCTAAGCGGCACAAGCGGTCATCTCCTGTTTGAAGGATTCTGCCCTTTTGGAGGTGGGTGTATTTCACTCTGTATTCAGCAGGTAAGCAGCCATTGTCATTTCTCAGTAGGCAGCTGTGGCTCCTGGGCTGCCAGAGGCTCTTGGCCCTGGCTGCAGGAGAGGCAAAGCTGAAGAAAATAAGAGGTCTGAGCAAGAGGTGCAAAGAAGATGTTTTATGGCTTTTAATCGAACGCACGTACAATTTCACAGCACAGCAAGCAGGAATCAAGGCCTTTGCATAAAATTGTCTCTCAGGGATGTCCTTTAAGGTCTGGTCCTCAGTCCTCGTGGGCAAACAAATGAAGTGAAGCTGTTGCAAGCAGTGGCTGTAATTCTGCTCAGCCTCCTTCTCCAGCCCATTGCCATCTGCTTCCTCTGGCTTTGCAAATAGCCTGCAGGGCACAGCGAGGTCTCCTCCAGGGAAGGGGACTAGATGCCCTCCTGAGGGTGAGGACCTGTGGTTTCCACCGTTCAGGTATCCAAGCCGCTCGCACGCTCTGCAGCCAAGTGGCATCTGCTTGTGTGGTGAGCAAGGCAGATGGTTGGCATTGGTGGTGAATGGCTTTGAGAGAGAGCATCAGCATATGCCACTCGCTGAAGAACAGCAGTGGCAAGGTCATTCTGCTGGCTTGTACAGAGACAGCTCGGGCAACACCTATCAGGCCTTCGTGTTCCTCACCGTCCCAGCTCCGATGCCTGTGGTTATGCTCTGAAAGGCCCCAGAGATACAAAGCTTCCTGCTGCTTGTGCATCATCCCTCACTGGAGGAGGAGAAGGTGGGGAAATGTTTTCCATCCGTTGTGGTGATGCACTGGGGGAAGCCCATGGAAAGAAAACCTTCTCTGACCTCCTGCGTCCCACCGGGAAGGGCCTGCATGTGCCAAACACCTCCTGAGCCATCCCATGTGAGGCTGACTTCCTAATCCTAAACTCATCATTTGTAAGTCAGGGGTGGAAGCGCGCAGCTGCCAGCTCCCAAGGGGCTGGTTCAGCCCACTCAGGGCTCTCTGATCCTCCTGCAGTGGATTGCGTCTTCCGCCCCATGTAAGGAGTGAGCTCACCACGGATCAGGCTGAGCGTGGCTCTCTCCCTGCCCTGGCAGTTCTCCCAGATTACAGCATGACCCTCGGCTATGAGTCACTTCTTTTCTCACAAACCCAGACGCTGCGCCGAGCGGGTGGTTGCTCATCTGCACCAGCACTGAGGATTTACTGCGGTGAAGCAAGTTTGGCCAGCAGTGACTCCTTCTCTGCATGTGACCTTTCTGACTTTCATTGGTCCTCCTGCGTAGAGCATCTTTGTGCAACTGCTTCCCCAAGCCTGAACTGGCAGCACTGCTTGGGAGGAGAGATGATAAATGCCATGGGGCTCTTGCAGCGCCAAGGAAGAAGTGGCAGCCAGGCACTGTCCGTGCTTTGAGGCTTTCCATGGCCTTGTTTCTGAGGGCAGTGTCTGGCTGCTCATCCCTGCCCTGCTGGCTGTAATCAATGCTTTGTATTGGGCAGTGATGCTTTGGTGGGAATGCATCAGTGGGGATGAGGAGGGTCAGTGTAACCAGTGACTACTGCTCCCAGTCATCCTGGCAGAGCCTGGTGGGAAGCATCCAGGCTTAGAGCAAAGGCAACCAGGCTGTTGAGCAAGTTGCCAACCACTTCCCCTCCGCTGGTTGCATGTGTCCAGTCCGAGCCTGCCAGTTCCAGAGACTCTCATTTTGGGGGCAGTGCCAGGACCATGCGTGGTACCAGTTTTGCTGTATCAACCTGATACCGTTCCTGGGCCGGAGGTACGGGTGCTGCTCGGCCGGGGCTGTCCCAGGGCAGGCAGGGGCTCAGGGGCTCCAGGCACCCAAGGGTTGGAGTCCTGGCTCCTGCCGCTTCTCCCAGCGGGGCTGTGCAGCCGGAGTGAATCAGCAGCGGCGTGACGCACAGTCACGGAGAGCTGACTCCTCTTCGGGGGGCTGTGGGGATGCTATGTTCTGGGAAAGGCAACTTCAAAGCTCTCCTCCTGCTCTCTGCTTGTTTCCGTACCCTGTGCGCTTCCAGTGCTTTCAAAGGAGGCAGAACTAGCCCGAAACTCTGCGTTTTGCTTCAGTTTGTTTGTTTCCTCTCCCCAGAGCTGCGTTCCTCCTGTGTTGTCTGGTTCAGCATTTTGCCAGCTCGGCTAAGTATCTTGTAAGGAAATCATTTATAATAAAGCTAGTATGCTGGGGTTTATCATTTATAAGTGTGGGTCAGGGTTTAGTTCACTGTGTTAAACTCTCCATGCTGCATGTGATTTTTCAAGCTTTGTCAGGAACAAAAAGTTCTGGGGATGTGCAAAGCATGACTGCATGGTTTCCATGGAGACTCTGCTAGTTAGGCTGTGGAAATCCTGAAAAGGCCAGAGGATGACTGACAATACAAGGTCTTAGCGGCTGATCTGAAGAGCCAGCCTGAATTAATGAGATTTTTCACAGAGAGTTATTAGCAAGGCTAGCACGGTATGGCACTCGGGCCTCTTTCGTTTTCTCAGCTGCAGTCTTGGAAAACAGAAATGGAAAGATTTAATTGCTGTTTTTTAAGCCCTTTTAAGATTATTTTAACCTAGAACGTTTTAAGGACGTAATGAAAAGCAGGTTTGTTTGCTTTATCATTCGGTTACTGTTATTACTGTGTTTTTCGGTGGCAGTTGCCCTTTATCTGTACAGAGATGAGAAATTCAATAGTACTTATTACATTGAGCAGTTAATTCCCACATACTGTGAACACATTACTGTTCAAAGTAGGTTATCTCGAGTTCCATTTAGAGCCAAACGCAAGATACCATGTCAGTGGCTTTATATCTCCTAGGGCTATATTAATTATTTATTACTGGCTGCTAATACAAACTGTTAACTCTGGCTAGTAATAGTTTGTTCATTTATCCATCACTTACCGCTTCTTCCCTGTGTTTTTGCCCAGCCCCTTTTGACAGTCCGTGAATTCCTGTGTAATTCTGCACCCGATTAAAACAACCCCAAAATCGTTACCGGTCCGAGATGCTAAATTTCCATCAGGACCCGACTTAAGCTTAAAAGTTTTGCCGTGTCTGAACCGAGTGATTTCATTGGATCGCTGGGTGGTTAATGGTTAAAGGGAGATGTCTTTGCCCCTGAACTGCATCTGCCCGTTTCTGGTACGAGTAGCTTGTTTGCTGCTTCATTTTTCAACTGATACAGCAAAATGTTTGGATGCTCTCCTCTTCTCCCTGGAAGCTGTATCTGCTGAAATCAGCACAGCCGGCTCAGCAAAGCGGCGTGTCAGGGGCTGCGATTTCTTGTCGGTTTGCACAAGTGCACATGCCCATATGTTTCTGGGAGATGTAAAACCATAATGTTGCTGCTGAGTAATCCACAACAAAAGCACATGCGGGCTGCATTCCTTGGATTCCTGTACAGTAGACTAATCCACTTAATCTCGCCGTTCGCTTCTCTGGCTGGAATTTCACAGTCTCCTTTGATTTACTGGTTTGTAAATCTCTGATTAAGTGCTGTGGGGCAGGGGGGATATCATCTCTGAACCCCCCTCTTTTCTCTCAAATGGTTTTATGGAAAGGAAAAGCGAAAGTTGAAATGGGGGTTAACTGGTCTTTTCTGGTCATCGTTTTGTCATTGTCTTATAATTAATGAAGAAAATAATATTAATTTTCTTTTTAATCAGTATTTTTTCTCTGTTCTCTCAGTTCTGTCCATGGGCAATGTCTCTTTTTGCCACATGGCAACATTTCTACTCCCAAGCTCTTCACAAGTTTCTTTCTTTTCCAGTTGTGTTTTCAAAACAAAAATGCTGGCACGTGTGGAAGTTACGTTCTTTTTTTATCTCAATATTTTGTATCAATATATATCTCACCGATACTTATTGACAAGCACAGAAGACAGGAGCTAGACACTGGCTGTGAGGCACATTTTTAAAAGCCTGCTGCTCTGGCTGCCGAGGAAGCACTCGTATAGCAGGGGTATGAATGCAAGATAAATCCCTTGCTAAGCAGGCAGATAGATGAGGCAGCTTGGCCGCAGAAGATGCTCAGCTCATACAAATATCAATTTAGGACCTAGCCTTGAAGTATAAAAGTATAAGTAAATAATAGAGGTGGCTCACCTGACTTAATGAGTCATAAAGCATGGGAAATGAAACTCTGAGCTCCCGAAGTAAACCCTTCCATTTAAAATACTGGATTCCCCCACCCCGTTGTGTCCTCAGTCACTGCCAGCACCCTGCTTGGGTGGCCATGCAGGGCTGCGAGCCGCGCTGACCTCGAGCAGCTCTGACTCGAGGCCGGTCCTTCTGGAAGCTGCGTGGTGCGTGCCGCCAGGATGACTCCATGCCGGAGTGTGGGGATGCTTTCCAGCTCAGTGGAAAATTTCTCGGCGGCCTCGAAGCCGGGAAGAGCTTTAGGTGGTCGCTTTCCTCCCCCTCCTGCAATCACGCATCCCACTGAGCGGCTTGCGGGTGTCCCCAAACAGTGCTGCGGGGGGAAGGACCCGTCACCGGAGCCAGATGTAACCATCCATCAAGAAATTAATCAGAAAGGGACCGAGGAAGTAAGCGGGCAAATAAATAAACATATGGGCTACCTGACAACGCAGTGTTTGGAGCAGCTTTTCTCAGGCAGAAAGGCTAAAATCTCCCACGCTCTCTAGGGCTGTCCGGAGCCATTTACAATTGGAGCCAAACTGAGTTTAGGCAACAGCTTTAAGCCCGAGTTGAATTGCCTCGGCTTGGGTCCGAAGATGCCAAATCCCGTGAACTAACCTCTGCCCAAAGTGCTGAGAACCGCCTGAGAGCGGCCTCTCTCACAGCGCTCCTGCCATCTGGGCCGGTGCCAGGTCCCAGGGCGTGGAGACGCAGCCGGCTCCCAGGATGGACCATGCTTGGTGGGGTTTCAGCTGTATCCAAATGGGAACTGGGAAATGGATTTCTCGGAAGTTTGGCCGTAAACCAGAGCTAAAGCCACCGGGGCAGAGTCAGGCCCTTGGGTATCGAGCTGATCTCATTCAAGCACTTGGGAAGTTCTTGTTTCAATATTTTGGCTTTAGCGTGCCTGCAGTGCTCAGAGGAAGCAGCAGGAGTGCCGTGGATCTCGCCACCCATACTGTTAACCTCCTGCAGCCAACGCAGCCCAGTTGTCCTTTGGAAAGGGCTCCCTGGTAGGGTTGCTGCAGCCGAAGGAGAAAGTTGGAAAAATAAGAAGTGATGGGCAGTGAGAGGGAAGAAGCAGGGTCTCACCAGGCTATTCCCACAGTCAATTGCTGAGAAGGGTGATAGCTAAATGCCACCAGAACCTCATGTTCAGGTTCTAGAGCAGATAAGTGAACCACAGTGACTCAAAGGCAGTAAATCCCTTCCAGACAAAATTAATCCAAGGCTGTCACAGGAGGCTGGAGAGGAAATTTGGAAACCCCTTTGGAGCGAGTGTCTGCCAAACTGGAAATGTATACATTGTGCTGTGACCCATCAGCTGGCATGAGCCCACGGTGCCGTGATGCAAGCCGAGCCCTTTGGCTTTGTCCCCCTCGCAGAGCAGGCAGTGCTGCTAAGGAGGGAGCCCACAGAAAAAGGCTGCTTTTAAATAAGCATAGTACAAATGGGCAAGAGAGAAAACATGAGAGAGCTGTGTAAGAGTTTGTGTGATGCCGGCTGGTTTAATGAAACCCTTCCTCAGACATGCCCACACTTCGAGATGAGCACTTGCTCTCAGGAAGCTAAGGCTGACCTGTGCTGGTGAACCTCAGAGGTGAGTCCTGGGCTGTTTCTGTGAGAGTTTTACAGCATCCGGGCTGGCTGGTGGTCTGGTGGTCTCCCCTGTTAGGCTTTGGCAAGTTGTCGAGCCCGGTATCGAGGCATGAATGGTTTGACACTGCTCTTTGGTGACACGTCGTGTCTGCTGGTCCCTGCAGTGTGACCCACTGGGTCTCAAGGAGATTGTGAGAGCGGGTGTCCGAAACTAGGGGCTGAACCTAGCTCCTTGCCACCTCCCCTAAGTTTTCCATCTGCCGAGCTGCACCCACCCCTGCGCGGGTGGGAGGGGTTCGGGGGGAAGGTTATCTTTGCCACTGTCAGGGTTAGAGGCGTTGTTTATTTTTAGCTATCTCTGTAGAGTCTGGACAGAGAGATGAAAAGAGCCAGCCTAGAGGAGTCTGTGCATGCCAGACTGTCTTGTGTGTGCTCTGACTCCCAAAAGACAGGACGGGGAGGATGTGAAGGGATGAGCTCTACCTTGGCGGATTGATGAGAGATGTCTCTGTCCCCACGGTTTGGGGGGTGGGTGAAATACAGGGCTGGGCTCTGGTTCGTTTTGGTGCAAAGGCAGCAAGGCTCTGGCAAATCCTCTGCCTGAGCCAAACCGGTGCCGATGCGCTGAAGAGGATGAATCTCACCGGCACAGCCTGTTGTTCTGGCAGCTCTGCTTAGAGAGCAGACGATTTCTGTCCAAGAAGTGCTAAAAACACCTTGGGGGAAGTTCTGATTATCTTGAAGTGCCCTTTGGTGGTAGTGTTGGTGGTGAGCTGCGAAATGGAGCTGAGCCTGAGCCCTGGTCTAGCTAACAAAGAGGGAGAAACCTTTTTCATCATCCCGCATTACACATTACAGGGAACAGTTTAAAAGCGCGCCGCTCGTCATCCTTCAAAGGCCAAATTTCAGAGCGTTATGGAAAGATCGTTGTCTGTCAGGCTCCTGCCTTTCAGAGCTCGCTGGGGATGACAGGAGGGAGCCTGGCAGCTCTGAGCCCTTTTGGTCCTGCCCCTGAGCAGAAAAAAGTGCTGCACAGGGAGGAGAGAAGAGCAGCCCTCCCCACCATCCCCTCAGGTGTGGTGACAGCAGCTCTCTTGCTGATTGTCAGTGAATTTACTGACTGCTAATGAAGCAGAGGGAGAAGTGCCTTTCAGTGACATCCGTATAAAAATGTATGTCACTGAAAACCACTGGCTATTTTGGGAGAATGTTTTTCCCCTACCAGATTTAAGCATCATCCTGAGTTTGTTTGTTTGGGTGGTTTTTTTTGTTTGTTTATTGTTCGTTTGGATTTTTAATTTTTTTTATGAGTATATATTGTTGTGGTTGATTTTTTTTTTTCAGCAGTGATGTTAATAAAGATGGATATCAGCAACAAACTGTCAAGTCCTGAGCTGGAGAGATTTTTCACTGAGTGAAATAAACCAGGGAAAATAAATAATCCAAGAAGTGGTAGAGCTTGTAAATATTGACATGTACAAGCAAGGAAACAGGAGTTGGGCAAAATAAAAAATGGGTTGGGGATTGCTATTTTTCAGATTATTGCTTGAAAAAAAATAATTTACATTTACCTGGCATCCTGTCTGGGAAAGAGGTAATATTTTTCAGTTAGAATAGAAGGGTTTACATGTTTGAGGGGGTGTATTACTGTTTCCCCAAGCCAGCGCCTCTGAGTGTAACCCTTCCTTCCTTTCCTTCCTTTCCTTCCTTTCCTTCCTTTCCTTCCTTT
>JANVCC010000270.1:5686867-5966516 GCA_025345505.1 Todiramphus chloris collaris
TTCCTTCCTTTCCTTCCTTTCCTTCCTTTCCTTCCTTTCCTTCCTTTAATTCTTCCTTCCATCCTCCCAAGCATTTGGGACCATGCTCAGAAATAGTCTTTTTTCCCTGTGATGTCTATAGCAATATCCACGGAAGAGAAGACTAAGGAAGGAGGAAAAAAATGCAAGGTAAGAAGCAGAAGAGGACAGGAGACCGTTCTTTTCTCAGGTTTCTCACGAGAGAAGGGATCTTTTTAAGACCTCCACAAGAATCCCTCTTATCCTGAGCTGGTGTCCGGGCTTGGTGTCTGGACACTTTGCCAGCACATTGCTCAACGTCAGCTTGTGCAGAGAGATGTGGAGCTGCACAGGTCTCACTGCCTCTTGATCCCATTTCTGTAAGGGTGGCAATTTTGGCTCCCTGTGGCCTGCCACCATTGTGTGTGGTTGCCAGACACCAGCTAGCTAGCCACAACCTGAGACTTTACAACGCTTCATGCTTTGTTTTGTTTTCCTCTGGCTTTTTAAGACCTCTAAGCAGTCCACTAAGTCTAGCATCTGTAGTTTACCCATCAACTCATCCATTGATCGGTCAACTGGTTGGTTACCCAAGTCCTTTCCTCAAGCCTGTGTGACAGGAGGAGGGTTTGCATTGCATCCCTGCCTGTACACACCCTGGAAATCCCCCAGACCTTTGAATATTGCAATCATATGCAGGGCAAACCAGTGATAGAACCTTAAAGAGGGGTTGTTTTTTTTTTTTTCAGTCTTTCAGAGATGGGAAACCTTTTTATTCCACCCTGTCACATCACAGAGCTCCAGTGGGTGTAAATGGTGACCGTGCAGTAGCTAGTAGTGCTGCAGCCACTTACCTGTACCTTAGTGCTCAAGTTGCTATAATTATGGGAGGAGGAAGTGAGGTTATTGGGGATGGTGGTGTTCTTACAAGGCAGGCATCAAATCCTAAATAAAAAAAGTGTTTCTAGAAACTCAGTGAAATTAATGGGAGGGAAAGAAGAGTGGTGTTTAATTATTTCAGACCCAGACAGTTAAGGCAGATGTACATCATCAGTCTTCGAAGAATGTCCTGGGGACATAGCCAAGACAGTATTTTTTATTTTTTTTTTCCCTTACTATTGCTGATTTAATATCTGCACAAGTGCACACGCAAGAGGATGATACGAAACCTGCACTCTTCCGTTCACGGCCCTGTGAATGACTCCCCCTTGGAGACTGTGAGAAATGTAACGGGGTCACTGGAGCACGTGGGAATCGGCACTTGAGTGCATGTGCCAGGGAAGGCAAAGGTGGGTTGACCCTGTCCGTGTGAAGTCAGGGAAACTGTGGGCTTGAGCCGAGCATCTAGTGGAAATAAAAAGGAAAGCTAATTCCAAGCAGGCCCCAGTGAGCATGTTTTTATCCAAAAAGCAATCAGAGAGAGGAATATGACCTACCAGATGGAATTGCTGAGGCAGAGGTGAAAGTTAGAAACAACAATAACGAAACACGATCAAGTATAATTTTGACAGAATGAAGACATTAGAGAGAAAAGGCCCCGGCGGGCCAGTTTGGCTCATCCTGATCCCGATATTTCATCTGCTCTCAGAAGACCCCTGGAGAAATCTGTGTCATGGCACCGTGAGATGCTGAGGCTGATCCAGGCGGAGGGTTGCGGTGCCTGCAGCCGTGCGGTGAGGTCGAGGTTCGCTGGCAGTGACCTTGCTGGGCTGGTGGGCCAGGTAACGGGAAGGGCTGTGGTGCCTCGGAAAGAGTTGCTGGGGGTAAAGGGATCTGAGTCACACTCCAGTTTCCCTGACACAGCATCTGCCAGCATTGCCTGTCCTGGCTGTTGGGAAACAGAGGAGAGACGCCCCGGCATGGAATTAACTCTTAACTCTCCTTTGGCTGGAAAAAGAGCTTTTTTGTGCTAAGTGAAATTTAGACCCGCTTCGAAACTTTCAGTTCTTCTCAACAGATAGAAGAGAACTTCTGCGTAAATGAGACTCAGACCCACTGTGCCTATAAATTTCAGTCTGCCACTCAGAGCCATTGATGGTCAACAAATTCACTAGGAAATCTAGAAAAGCAAACTGGAGCTGCTGAGAGGGAAGTATGCTGGAAAGAGAGGAGCATCATTTTAAAATCACATATTCCAGATGTTTGGTTCGCTGTTTTGCACTTCATGGCCAGCTACGGGTGCCTGGGACGGCTGCTGGTGGGGCTGTGGGAGAGAGGAAGGGTTGTCTGTGCTGGAGGAGGTGGTGGGAAGTGGAAGGGTGAAGCTGCAGCACTGTGTGTAGTTCTGTAATAACAGAGTTGTCTGATTGGGCTTGGCTGGATAGCAAGTCAAGGTTTTATGGTGTGAGTTCATCTGCTGGCTTTTCCCTTTCTGTGATGTAATGCTCTCTGTGAGCACAATATTTATTGCACCCAGCTCTGTAGTGGGTACGTGTAGTCATAGCCAGCCTCAGAAAGTTTGGTAACAGCTTCTCAATCTTATTTGCATCCTTTTGACTGACCTATGACATAATCCGAGGAGGGTGGGTGCTGTGGCTCCTTCCTTCGCACTCCCCCCTTGCCCTCTCCCTCCTCCTCCCTCTCCCAACGGTTTGTCAAACCGTCTCGCCTTTATCTCTTCTCACAGGCTTCGCAACAAGTCACAGGATGATTTATACCCTGATAACTTCTGCTTTTAAATGCCAGGCTAAGAAAAGCAGCCTTTGCAAAAACAACTTTTGCGGAGGTGTGGGGGAACCCGCCCGTCATCGCACTCGCGGGCGAAAGCGCCAGCTCAGCAGAGATGCTGGGAGGGGGGGGGATGAGGGCTGCTTCCCTCCCCATCCTCACCTGGCACCTAAGGGGATGTGATGGGGGGAGGATGGGTGGGAGGAAAGCTGGGCAAGTCCAAGCTGTTGAAGAAGCACAGGGCGTGCATTGCCCCTTGCCCTTGTATCACCATCCTGGTCCCCGCTGCTCAATGTCCTGCAGAGCTGGAAGCTGAAGTGCATCTTGGGGGCAGGGGAGGGGGCCAGGGCTGTGTGTTTGGGCTGTCAGTGGGAAGGTTTCTGCTTTGCTGAAGGAGGAAAATATTTTGCAGCTATGAGGTACTCCTTTTGGCATTTTATTACAAGCTTCCTCCACGCTGGAGGTTGCGAGGTGGCCAGGGATGAGGCAAGCAGCTAGAGCTATGATCCCGCTGCTCCGGCTGTGGCATCGGGCACGCCAGAGCTGCAGATACACCACAGCTCCCTGCCCTTCATTCATTTCTGGCCGTGAGGTTTACCACAAACCTCCCCAGCAGCACTGGAGCTGCCCCAGGGGCAGGCAGCAACCTGCCAGCAGCGCGGTGGGGCTGTGCCGGGGGCATCAGGCTGGCATTACCCACCTGCCTGCATAAAGCCCACTGGGACTTCAGCCCTAGTAGTGATCCACCCTGGGAGTTGAGACGTGGGCACGGCCGTGGGCACAGGCTGTGTTTTTGTGTTGTAAGCACCGTGGAGTGAAACCTTGAAGGCAGTCACAGCTTCAAAGCGCTCCTGCTGTAATTACGAGACCAGAAAGGTGTGAGGTGGGCACGGGCAGCCAGGGCAAGCAGAGGAATACGTTTGCAAGACCTGACACATCTAAATTGCTCTTACTAGCTGATTTATGAATTTTATTTTTATTTTGCAACAACGAGAGAGGTTTTCCTCTGACTTACTTTACTAGTTTGTGTCTGAGACCATTATGCCTCCCTGAACAAAAGCAAGCAAGCCTGGCTGCCACTAAGGCCAGCACAGAGTTTCCTCGGGGCGAGAAATCATGAAGAACTAAAAATCAGGGGTCGAAATGAAAGCTGAATATGTACTTCAGCTGAAACGTTTGCAGATAATACAATGAACACGGAGCAGGGAACAATTTAGGTTTAGGTTTGGGTAAGGGTTTTCTGTAATTACTTTCTGTGTGGTGTATTTGGTTTCTCAGAGCTGGTTTTTTTCCCTCCCAAGAGACACGGTTGTACTTGCCTTAAACTTCTAAACAAACTAGTTAGACCTGAGCAATATGTTCACAGCAAAATACGAAATTTGTTGAAACTTGCTTGGTTTCAGGTTTCTTTACAACCTCTGAGCTGAGCGCTGGTTCACTGAGAGGTTTGCTAAGGACCATGAACTTTTAGAGGGAACATGGGCTGATTTATGAGTCTGCGTGAAAATCCATGTGAAATTTGCCTTTCACATGACCATGATGAAAAAATATCTCCTCTCCCCCCCAGCCCCTTCCTGTGGCAGTGGATAAATACTGATGTATTTTATCTCCTGCATCGAGGCCGCCCAGCACAACCAGCGTTCTGCTGAATTCCTTATAAATCTCCAGCGGTGCTAACGACAAAACGTTTGCAGCGCTGGGGTCAGTACTTGTTAGTTCGTTGCTGTTGCCGTGAGCACGGCAGGATGAGAATGCTGCTGATTTTGATTTATTTTAACCTGAGATGGACACTGTCGTGCACATTCCGCCTTGGATTCTAACAGCTGAAGACAGACCAGGGTCGCACGAGGGCCCCTCGTGCCACGTGCCAGGTCATAGGAGGGCACGTTGCTGGCGCTGGCTCTCATGCTTGGGCAAGTACCGTGGGATGGCAGTGGCCTGCCACGCGGGGCCATTGGGGTGCTGACCACAGGCCAGCCCTACAGTCCACTGTGGTGACAGCCGTGGCACATCTGACGTGTGGAGCAACTGCAAGGGGTCTGGAAGAGAAGAGACACTGGTTTTGTGCTTTCAGGGCCAGGGCTCTCTATGCTCTCACCGCAGGAATAGTACAGTCTTTTGTTAGGGGTAAGGGATTCCCCAGTCTTTTAGGTTTCCTCCACACATGCGAGTGGTTTGATACATCTCATAGCTCTGGATGTCTTGTTTTTCCTCTTCCACACTGTGTGGAAGACTTTCAGTTGTCTGCAAGCCATGGAGACCTACCCTGGGCTCAGGACAGTCCATCCTCTTTCATGCAAAGGGCAGCTCTTCCCTTCTCTGTGCACACAAGCTGTTCCCTACAGCAACCTTTGCAGCCCCTTCTCAGGCTGGAGAAGTAGCTGTGTAGGGTCCAGTCTCTGGGGGTTTGACAGCGCTCTGCAGGGACAGTGGAAAAACAGGCTGGTTATAGGAGAAGGCCAAGTCTGTCCCCAACACACACCTGAATTCCCCTTGTCACAGGGAAAACACCAGAGGAAGAAAAAGTTGTGGGTTTTTTTTTGTTTTTAATCACCACATGCCTCATTGCAAAACTAAGTTGAAAATTACTTCTCCAAGTTGGAAATGCCTTCTCGTTTCACATTCCAAATTAATTTACAGTTAAACAAATGTGTTCAGTTGTAAAACTTGAGGGGAAACACTTGGAAATCTCCCAAGCGTTTTGATTGAGCAGCTCTGACTTCTTTCCCTTTTCCCCATCCTCAAATTTTCTCTTGTTGATGTGTTTTTTTCTTTTTCCCTGTTCCTCTATAAGGTGGGATAAATATTAAATATGACAGCAATTCCAACGGGACCAACAATGCGGTTGTCACCGGGCTCTGCTCAACGGCTACTCCTGCAGCTCGTATATCAGCCAGAAGGATTGCTGCAGAGTCACCTGGCCCGTTTCCCTCTGTGGTTTTGCTGTGGGTTAACCTGGGAATTGAGAAACTGGAGCTGATCCTGGGCCCCTCCTGCACTTCTGAGGAGCACAGATGTGCAGAGCTTACGAGCCAGCTCACAGGTCATTTCCCTTACCGGGGATCTTTCGTTAGGCTGGCCTTACTCTTGATATATAGCCTTTCTTCTGCTGCGGAGTTACTTATGTTACTCCACTGTTTATCACTTTGTGGTTTCATTTTATATTATCCCTGGCCCATAATGACTCGCCGGGCTGCGAACATGTATAACGAAACTTGAGCTGCCTTTTTCTGGCAGAGCTGCAAACGGAGCTCGGTTCACGAAAGTTCCATCGGTGCTCCTGAGCCCCGCGTGCTTCGCCGAGGTGCGAATCGATAATTCAAACCAACATCTCACCTGCTCTGAAAACACAGGCGCTTTGAGGGCAAATCTGGCTTCAGAAAGAAAGGCTTTGTAAGATTGGAGGAAAAAGAGGGGAAAAAAGAGCAATTTCAGGGCAGCGTAAGCTGTGGATTTTGTTTGCGTCTACCCAAAATATAGAAGTGGTTTATGTCAGAGGGGCTTTTCCCAGTAGGAATGAATGAGAAGCTGTAATGGATAATAAATGCTGGGGGTCAGGAGGTTTTCAGACTTCTTTTGCAGCGCGTGCTGGCTTTGAATGACTCGCAGCCCTTCACCCTTTTTGTTCCAGGCAGCATGTATCACCTTCCCACCTCTCCCGTAAATGAAGTGCAGTGGCAGAGCATTTAAAGCAAGGCCCTGAGGGTCTAAGCTGGAGGTTCAAACCTTCCCTCGGACTCCAGCTGAAGCCCTGGAGATGACCTGGCTGCTTGTAGGTGTCTGATTGTTTGGACTGTGAGCCAAAGGGACTGGCAGGGATGTTGGCCGAGCATGCCATAAATCCTGCTGGTTTGAAAGGCTCCGTGGCTTAGGAGGACCCTTGATCCGTAGTACACAGATCCATGTTGGCTGTCACAGCTGTTACTTGCTGTGAGAACACGAGAAGGGATTTTGAGAGCCGTCTTCCCGGCCACTCTCATGACAGTTTGCATGTGGGAGCAAGGCGGGGAGGGCATCCTCATCTGTGGGGTCCTACAGGCCCTCTAAAAGCATCCATCAGGGTCCCTGATGAAGGTCCCTCAGGCCGTAAGCCACAGTCTGGGGACATACGTTCTCCAGCAGTGATAGCCTGTGTCATATATTTTCCCCACTGAGTTCAGCATCCGCTGCACTGCGGTGCCTCGTGGGACCCACAGCCGTGCTGCCCTTCCCTTACACCCTCTGAAATCCAGTCCTCCTGGGTGGATCCTTGCACACATCTCAGCCTCATGAGAGCTCCAGGGAATAATGGAGAGTCTGACCCTAGCACAGGTCAGATGGTGGGTGACCGTAAGGGACCCCAGGTAGATGTGTCAGTGCTCCTGGCTGCTTCCAGTGTGATCCCCCTTTCCCTTTTCCCCTGGGGGAGAGCCATAATGGGATAACTGTCTGAAGCCAGGCCCTCGGAAATGGAGTGTCCAAAATAAGTAGTCACTTAATGAAAAAAAGAAAAAGAGAACAGCCTGATCTTTTGCTTCCTTCTGCTCCTGACTGCTAAGTGGGGATAATAAATGCTTTCTCACTTTACAGGGCGGTATGACACTAAATATATTTTCAAAGGTGTCTCATGTAACAAGGAGGACTGCCACAGAGAGAGAGGGGGAGAAAAAAAGGCTTCCTCATCAGTTTGTGTCCCCTTTCTGTAAACTCCCTTAACAGCTGCTGAAAAAGTGCCATCGCTTCACACACCAGCTCTGAAGGGGAGGAAGAGGAGCCCCCTCCTCTCCGGTGATGCAGGTGTGTTTCCCTCACTGACCCTGGCCCCAGTCCTGCCTCTCCCTGGGGCCAGCGCTGCCTCAGCAGGGGCCACCCCTCCAGGAGAGGGAAGGAGTCAGCCCCTGGCTTTCTGTTCTCCTTGGGTGGGGGCATGGGTTAAATAGGTCATCTCTTAGCGAACCTGCAGAAAGGTGGGTAGGTCCTCCCGCAGTTCTGGGTAGGGCAGTGCAGGGTAAGGGAAGACCAGATCCCCTGCCCTTGGCATCAGCTGAATATCACAGGAGATCTGTTAAATCTGCGCGTAGTCTTTCCTTTTATGGAGAAGTGCTCAGCCTTCCTCTCCTTTCTGTAGGTGCCAAAGCCTCTTCTCTCGCCGGGGCGGTGGCGGGTGGGCGAGCGATGGCGGGCGGCATCGTGGGGGCAAGCCGGGCTTGATTCAGCCGAGCGTGCGCGTGAGCCACCCTGGCCTCGAAGCGTGTGAGGGAGGGAAGGGGGAGTCGTGCCGAGATGCTAATGTCTTACTAATTGTTATATTCCTCATCAGATGGCCTGGTGAGCCATCTTTGAGGGCTGCGCATTCAAATTGAGTGAAGGTTGCTGCATCAAGGAATGAATAAGTAATGAAATAAGTCTTGCTGCTTCCCCGCGCAGCGCTTGCAACCACGGATCTCCAAGCATCCCAAGGCTGCAGAGGCAGGCGAGCGTAATTAGCCTCGCTTAAGGGAGGAGCTGATAGAGGCAGAAGCAGATGTGCTTCCGCAGGCACAGTAGATGGTACCTGGAGATAGCAGAGGTGTGGAGATCGCCAGGGTCTGGCAGCAGCCTCCTGCCTGCAGATGGAGTTGGGGAACATTTTTGACCCGAAAGAGGGATGTTTCTTTGTGCAGATAGCCCTACAGGCTGCAGGAGAGGGCAGCAGCTGGGGTACCTGCAGCGTGTCCTCACCAGAGCCAGGGCTGAGACCTTCTGGGTGCCCCGCAGCCTCATGAGAGTGCTCTGGGGGGCAGCAAGGTCATGCTGAGAGACTCAAATCACCGGATGTAACCATGGGGCTGATGAGAGTCTGGCCTCCCGTTGCAGTGGAGTTCTGGCCGATGCCCCAAGCGAGGGCCAACCCAAGACGCTGCCCTTTGAAAACCTGCCGCCGCTCGCTTCCACGCTCCTTTCCGCTACGCTAGTATAAACAAGCTGTCATCTAGTTTTCAATGAAAAATACTTGTGCTTGGCTCGGTTTCACGTTGCGCCGTTACTATTTGCTGTCGCGGAAGCTGCTGCGGCTATAAATAACCTCACCGCAAGCTCCTCTTGTCCGTAAGCTCGAGCGCTCGCTTCGGAAGAGGCAGGCGAGATTAGGATCTTGTTTTGAAGGGGAGAGTCTCCCAGCAGAGGTGATGGGCGGCTGTCAGCAGCAGGCCCTGTGGGCCCGAGCCCCCGCCCTGGCTTCCTGGCAGAGGGTACAGAGCCCCGAAACCGCTCGCATCTCACCCGAGGGGCGATGGCTGTGCCGAGAGCAGAGGATGAGGGCGGCTGGCATTGCAGCGACCCACCGGTGACTTGCACTGATGGAAGCGGGGTGATGCTGCTGCCCCTCACGTTCCTGCCTCATCCTCTTCCCCGTAAGTGCCTCTGGCATCTTGCACACATCCCAGGGAGGCCATGGCCCTGCTGACTATGGGCTCCGGCTGCCCAGGAGCGAGTGAGGGGACACGGGCCCGGCTGGTCCCCTCCAGCCCCAGCTGCCTGCAGGCAAGGCTGTCGGGGAGACCAGAGCATGTACATGTGCCCTGACCGTGGGGTGAAGATCCAAAGAGCCAACCTCTCAGAAAACTGCTCACTTCTTGGGCTTTTTTGTCTCGGTTTTCTTCCAGTTTGCCAAGTCAGACAAGCTCAGATGAGCCCTGGGTCTGGTGCAAATGGAGATGGGGGAGGGAGGGAGGCTGACCCCCGTTCTGGGGTGGAACGGTGCAAGAGTGACGTCCTCCTGGTGTGTGCTCGTGTCTCACTAGATGGTCACGGAGCTCCTGGGCTGCTAAGAAAGCACGCTGCAATCGGAGGCACGCGCTTCACGAGCGGATCGCTCAGCCTCAGGTGGCAACCAAGCGTGAGACACACCAGACAGGTTTCACACACTCCCCTCTTCCTGGAATCGTTCGCTTTGTTGTCCAGGGCAGTTATTTTCTCCCTCAGCTCTGTTCGCTCTGCTGTCCTGCCTTGGCCTCGGTGGTGGTGATGGCCGTGTCCTCCCTGGCACGCCGCTGCTCACGGGGAGCGTGTGCCTTGGGCAGAGGCCAGGGTGTGAACCTCACCGAGGTGGAGCAGCCGTGCGGTTACGCTTGTCCGGATCATTGCCCACGCTGGAGTAAATGCTCCGGCACCATGATGCCCTAGATAGAGCTGGGGCTGAACTTCAGAAAGGAGACCTGGTTTCGACTGCAGGCTGAATGAATACGGTGACTCATCTCAGCTCCTAAAGGCACAGAAGTATTTGTTTCCATACCACAAGAGGCTTTAACTTAACATTCAAGGTCTCCAACTGTGTTTTCACATTTATAGATGGCTGCTGCTGAGCGGGCTTGGTCCCCCTCCCTCTGTCCTGTCCCCAGCCTTGCAAACTCCTGCCCCTGCCCTGGCTCACATCTGAGCCCCCGGTGAGCTGACGTAGGGGATTTGATGTATGAAAAAGTTACCCCCTTCTTTATTTTCAGTTTTCTGTCAGCTTAGCTCCGGTATCAGGAGCGAGGGGATGGGGAAGGGGGCCTGTCCTGCATGTACTCGTTGTTCCCAAACACGGGACCCGCACCACATCGCTGCCGCCTGCCCCAGCCTGGTGTACGTCAGCCAGGGCTCGGGCATGAGACCAGAGGGAAAGAGGACTGCAGATTTATTCCCTCGTCTTTTTGTTTTTATGATACTTTACTTTCCCATCCAGACAGGATGAGAAACAAATACCACCAAAATACTACGAGAGGCTATTCTTGAAGTGTTTATAGCCCAGCCTCGCTGGAGAATGTTTGGCCACCTCCCAAGACGGCCTATTCCTACTGTTTCCAAGCCAG
Organism: Todiramphus chloris collaris; assembly: GCA_025345505.1. Classification (NCBI taxonomy): domain Eukaryota; kingdom Metazoa; phylum Chordata; class Aves; order Coraciiformes; family Alcedinidae; genus Todiramphus; species Todiramphus chloris. The sequence goes on from JANVCC010000270.1 coordinate 5,697,343, forward strand.
TTTCTGTACTTTTGGGCACTTACCCAAACAGAATCTGGACTTTTTGAAGTTTGCTTATCTCTGTTTACGAGGGCCTCCTGCGAGAGTGAGTCAGGGGAGGGCAGCTGAGGCCAGGGGTTGAGGAGCGAGCAGAGCAGGGAAGCTCTGATGACCTCTGCATGTGCTGCACGTGACAGTGGTACCCCTGTGTTCCCTGAACACCCGGCTCTGGTCTGCCCAAGTTAATGGTCAGCCTGACTGTGTCTAGCAGATCTATTGATTGCAAAAGGCTTAAAAACCCCCCCTTTTAAGTTCCTCAAGCTTTTTTAATTTATGAAACTGTTGTGGTTTAAGCCCAGCTGGCAACTGAGCACCAAAGAGCTGCTCGCTAACTCCCCCCTGGTGGGATGGAGAAGAGAATCAGAAGGGTAAAACTGAGAAAACTCATGGGTTGAGATAAAGAGAGTGTAATAGGTAAAGCAAGAGCTGTGCACAAGGATTCCCTTCAGCCCTTCCCATGGTGTTCAGGTGTTCAGACAGGGCCAGGAAAGCCGGGCTCCGTCACACGGAACGCTGGCTTGGGAAGACAAACACCATCACTCTCAGTGTCCCCCTCTTCCTCCTCCTTCCCCCAGCTTTGCGTGCCGAGCACAACGTTACGTGGTCTGGGACATCCCTTTGGTCAGCTGGGGTCAGCTGTCCAGGCTGTGTCCCCCCAGCCTGCTCACTGCTGGGTGGTGGGAGCAGAAAAGGCCTTGGCTGTGTGAGCTCTGCTCAGCAATGGCTAAAACATCCCAGTGTTATCAACACTGTTTCCAGCCCTGATCCAAACCACAGCCCCATACCATCTAATTAACTTTATCCCAGCCAAAACCAGTGCAGAAACTGAAGGTCAAACTGTTGAGGGGGATGCCTGATTAAATGTGGAGGGGATGAGTGGAGCTGGAGCTTCAGAGCAGCACTCCCCTGCAAACTCAGAGGGGTTAAGGTGAGAGCTCTCAGTTTTTGCACACCTCTGCAAAGTAGTGGTTGGCCTGTTCCACTCAGCCTGGCTAAGAAAAGCAGCTGCTGCTCCCACCCTTCTCTACCCTTTTCTTCTCCAGACAGTCAACTGTTACTTATTAATCTCAGGGAGACTCTGCCTCATTAGTGCTGGAGAATAGCAAGTGCTTGCTAAATTCTCCCAGTTTTCTTTGTATTCTGGTGTGTTTCCTGCGATGGTATCTTGGGATCTTTCTGTTTGCTTTCAGATACGGAGTGTGAGAGCTGTATGGGCTTACACTGACTGAAACCCAGGCCCAAAGATGGGTGAGAAATGAGCTGTGTGTTTTAGTGAATGGCTGTGAATTTGCAGTGCTGTAAAACAATAGTAGCAGGAAGTTTGTTTGGTGTGTTTAACATAAAATACAAACCAATCAGGGTAAGATTAAATGAGATATATACTACTATTGATAACATTTGGATATATTAAGAAGTTCTTTAATTGCCTGCATCCAATATCCGTGGTTGACACTCTCAATTACTGACATGACTTCGTCTCAAAATGTAACAAAATATTTCCATTCATTTTAGAGCAACCTAATCTCTGTGGGAAAAAAAAAAAAAAAGAGGTTTTGAGAATGCACTGAGTGATCAGGCAAACACAGGGATTTGATTTTATTAATTGGCCATTAGGGCAAACTTTAACATTTTATAAGTAGCAAGTGATGTCAGTGCTACGTTTGTTTAAACTCATTGCTGTTTGAACTGACTGAGCAACAATAATAAACCCCTTTGTTTTTAGATAAACATTTTTTTTTTTTTGCTCTCCTACAGGGAGCTCATTTTATTTAACATGTGGCACGAACCAAATTCATTGTGTTGCTCCTAGTAAAGCATGTCTGTTTAAATCAAGTAAATGAAAGGTAATTCCTGAGATTACGGAGAAAGCAGCTATATTTTCATTGGGAACAGCTTGTTTTTCCGGGTTGATTTTTGTTACAGTTTTCTAACGTTACGCAAACGAATAGTTTAATCCGGAACAACAGTGGGGGAATCTTAACTTTCCTTTTTCCTCTATCAGTGGAAACGAGTAGCTTGTGTAATAACGATACTGTAATTGTGAAACAACACCGAGCAAAAGATAACAGAGTGACTGTTTTCAGTGCTGGCAACGTGGCCACGCGGTTCAGAAGCAAGGCTGCGATACCACAAAGACTTTAAGCGTGGTAACCGGCCCCGCTGAAGTCGGAGCAGTAACAAAGAGGAGTGGGGGCTTCCTCTGAGCAAAAACTCCCGTGGAGTCCTGGATCAACCCACAGCTGATGTTACAGAGGGTTCTCTGGGTTTCTTTCTCTGAACCCAAGCAGCGTTGGTTAGCTGCAGCCTGGCGTGAGCACGTGCACACCGAGTTCCAAGATGAAGTGCTCTCCTTACGAGCGCTTCTACCGCAGGGAAAAGATGATGGGAGTTGATACGTGACTGATGTCAGTCGTGTTGCTTAATAGATTGGTGGGAGGTGCTGAGATGCTGCTCAGGTAAAGGCCGTGCATGAACCCATGGGTGTGAGCCTTTCAAGGAGCTGTAGTCAGCGCGGTCACTTGTGATGGCAGGAATAGAAATGGATCACTCGGAAACTCTTTGAAAATCTGAAGCCTGTAACCCAGTTCCTGCCTAAATTTAGCTTGGAGCATTGTATGGCAAGACACTGACTCAGAGGAGTTACTCCCAGGCTCAAGTCTTTGTGAAGTTGGTACCTTTCTGGTGAACTTCTGAACTGTCGCCTTAAAAGCCACCTATTGTTAATTTGTTGTGTGGCTTTTCTGAGAAGGTTTTGATGAAGGAAATTTGAACAGAAACTGCTCTTAACATTCTTATGCCCAGCCCAAAGATATCATTTCTGCATCTACTTCATTGCCTCTTAAACACTGTTGTTAACTCATAGCTTTAGCTACGAGCTCTTAAATAAGTCAAATCCTAAATTAAGTAATCTTTTCTCACAGTATCTTGAAGGGGGGGGGGGGGAATGTGTTTTTAAAACCTTCTGTGTAAGTGGTAAACAGGGCCTGTAAGCTTTGCATATGCTCCAAAACAACAACAAAATAACATGGAAAAGGCATTAAAGGTTCTTTCCAAAGTTTTCCTGTATTTTATGTAAGCTTGAAAAATATCTGTGTGGATTCTGATGTCCTGTGGTTTTGCACTAGGGTTCCAGAGGTGAGCTCCAGGCTTTCTTGTCTCATAATCCAGTGGAATGCTAAATCTTGTAGGTGGCTGTTTTTACAGATAGGTGTTCTCCTAAACAAGTTAAATCATAAATAAAGGAGGAGGCTGATGAAAAATTGCTTTCCCTCTGCCTCTTATGGTACAGCCTGTTCTCCAGCCGTCCATTGTATCTTACAGGAAGTCAGACAATCTGGTTTGCAAAGCAATAAAAAAGCAGCACATCTATTTTTCTTCTTATTATATATATATTTTTTAATTTTTTTTTTTTTTCTGGCCTATCAAACCTCTGAAAAAACCAGGAATTCAGATTTTTTTTAATGCATTTGGGGTGGTTGTTTGGATTTTTTTTTTTTTTTTTTTGAGATTTTTATGCTTTATTTGAGTTAAAATTTTCACTTTACCTGAGGCATCCTTACAGAAATCCAGGCACCTTGTGTCCAGGATGTGCCCAGGGTGCTAGACCTCCTTTGCTGGAGGGCACAGCAGAACCTGAACAGCAGCTGTTTTGACTTGTATGCATTAACTCTGTCTTTGGAAGACATATGCTACGTCAGCACTCTACTATTGCCTTCCATCAATCAGTTTAGAGATTAATCTTCCCTTTTGACAAAGGTAATTTTTAAACTTCAGAGCAGGGCAGTCCCTCTGTGCTGTGATGTGATGCAGAGGACGTGGGCTGGACACCAAGCAGCAGCAGCTCCAAGGTGCTGGTGCCCAGGGGAGCAGGGTGGCATTGCCTGGGCACAGCAGAGCTGCTGTGCCACCCCCCAGCAAGGGGAAGCCAGGAGGAGCCAGCCAGGAGGGCCTGGGGACCCCTCGGTGGAGCTGAGCCATCAACTGAGCTGGGAAGAGCTGGTAAAAATGCCTGAGTCCTGCTGGAAGTTGCATTTTCACCACTGCGTTATGGAGGGAAACAACAGAGAAATGATGGGCCCATTTCCCTCAGGAATCTGGTTAATTGGTTTTGTTTAAAAAGAAGAAGCAGCCAAGTGCTGACAGGGTATTGTTGGCTGGCGTAGACAGGATTTAAGTATGTTTTAAATCAGCTAACAGAGCAGCAGAGACACTGGGTTCATTCCCTTCTGCTTTGTGTGCCCGAGGAAGGAGGGGAAGACAAACAGCAGAGCCAAATTTACTGATAGATTTTAATCTTTCCTGGACCAACTATCAGCTAGGCCCCTGCTACTGTTTACCCAGCTGAGGAGCATCTTTAAATGGGTGTCTCCTTTTGCATGGATGTCTTCCCATTGTGAATAAGGCAATGACTAGACAATGAGGCTGTTACAGAAGAAAGATGAGCTGGCTGCAGCCAACAAATCTTGCACTCTCCATTTACAGGGCTATAATTATCCAAAGTTTTAAAACACAATGCTATCTGCTGAAAGGGACCATCTGGGTGAAGACCAAGATGTCCCAATTAAGTGATTGATAAGCAGCTCGTGTACTGGAGGAGCAAACACCACCCATACATTGCAGTTCTAAAAATGCCACTCGCTTTAACCAACATCTTTAAGGAGTTTCTGTGCAACGTGCACTGTGGGAGGGAGGGAGGAGATGGAGTGTGTTTGTGTGATTCAAGGAAAGGCAGCATAAATAAGCTCAGCCTCAGGAGCATGGTGGGAAGGGTTCTTGGAGCACCGAGGTGCAGCGGAGCAGCGATGTCCTCCTGTGCTTTGCAGCCTCCTGTGCGAGGGCAGCGTTGCTGACCTGAGGAATGTCATGAATAAGTGTTAGCATCAGAGACAGGAGGAATGACAAACCTGTGCTCATGGGAAGCCTTTGCTTGCGAGGCAGAGGAGCAGGCTGTCCAGCAGCAGACGAGCACGTGTGAGGCTGGGACGGGTGCTGCGGTGTTGGAGGAGTCTGGGCTGGCTTCCTCCATCCACCACACACGGTTTTTCCCACCTGCAGTGATAGGAAGTCTGTCTGTCTTCCTGTTCTTGACCCACCCATCTTATTTAATTTTGGAAATTCAGCTCTTGCAGAACACACACACGATGCCCGACTCGTTAGGGCCAGCATCTCGTTTGGCACTTCTTCACACCACAGGAGCAATAAACCCAGCAGTTTTGTCCCATCCCACCCTCCCAGCGCACACCGATGCTTGTTTGCAGCTCTTCAAAACAGCGACTTGAGCCCCGGGCATGTTGCACGGTCAGAAATCTGACTCAGGGTACCTGCAGTAAGATAAAGTAGCTGCTGATCTGCTCTACAGTTGCCCAGTGTTATCAATAACAGCCCATCCCTAGATTGTAAAGCTACGTGGGGTTTTGTGTGATAATCTAGGCTGACCATAAGCTTTGACTTGATTACCTCTTTTAATTTTTAAAATGCTTCATCTTGAGTTTAAGGTATTTTTAAGAAATATTAAGAAATTTAAGAAATTTTAAGAAATAAGGATGTATGTTTGCCTCTAAGGCTTGGATCTTATTTTTACTACCACTGTGTCTAGATACACTTTCTAGACTTTGAGCTGGCCTGTGGCCTCTCTTGCTATATTTCTCTTTGGCTATTGAATGTTCTCAACCCTTCAACCCATTTTAAGCTAAATAGATTGAGCCACATTTATCTTTTAACTAGATTTATTTTCTTATTTGTTTTCTCCCCACCCCCCCGCAGCCTTGGCTTTTCTCTGAACCCATCTCGATTTACCAGCACAGTTCCCACATATGAGCATTCATATGGGATGTGGTCTTCATTCTGTATGCCTACAGAATACACATGGTGGCTTTTTCCATCGTATTTAAATGCAGTTTTGCAGAGGGTACTATCTGAGTGACTTCTCATCTTCATTTGTGCATCACTTGCCCTAAATCTTCCTCTTAACTGCAAGCTTTTCAAGTAACTTTTGTTATCTTTTGTTGTCTTGACTGTCTGACAAAAGTCAAACACAGCAAGGACAGGATTCCAGCTGGGTCTTGGTGGAAACAAACCCACTCACTGATGTTTTCTCCGTTTGTTGCCATTCATGAGCCATGTTTATCTCACATTTCAAATGAACCGTAATAACTTCCATTGTTCCAAATTCCCAATGAAAATATTTGTTTGGTGTTAAGTCTCCTGGAAGCCACAGTGTGTTATATTACACCGATGCTACTACTGTTGTAAGCCAAAATTCCAACCTCATCAAACCAAAATTCTAGGTTAGTCAGACAAGGTCTGTTTCATAAACTTAACTGCCATTTTTTATTATCTTCCCATTAGTTCTTATTAATTGAATACTGTATTGGATTACATTGTTTTATTTGGGCTGTCAGGATTATAGCTGGCTGGGTCGTTTCATTTACCCTTTTCTAGTGCTACTAGCACAGCCTTGGCTTTTTTTCAGTCTAACTCCCTTCAGTGTAACGAAGGTCCTTGAAAATTTGCATTGCATAAATATTTTGAAAATCATCAGTCATATCCCCTTCATAGCATCCCATCAGGGGTCACCTGTAGAAGTGGACATTCTCTCTTGAATCAAGGACTCTGCTCTAGAGCTCTGAGCATCTTTTTGAAAAAGTGATGAGATCAAGTCACCTTGAACAAGAGGTCTGCAAGTGTGAACATCCCCAGAATCCACAGGGCTAAAGCAACTGGGAAACAAGATTGTGTGGGGTAGCCCAGATGGTGTTCAGGTCTCCAGGATTGTCCTTGATGTGCATAGGGATAGTACGGGTAAGGCCCTGCCAGGGTTGGATCCCTCTGCCCAGCACATCCTTCAGTGCTGTCCTGGGGGAGAGGGGCTTGCATCTTAAAGCTTCTCTCTGACATGCTTTCATGCCAGGGTGCTGTGTATGCAGTGCAAACACAGCAGCAATGCTCCCAGCACTACAGGAGCATGCCCCCAAACTAATTGCATCCCAGTGTCAGAGGGGCTCCACAAAGTCCCGTGGGGCCAGTCCATGTCATGCAGGTCCCTTTTATGGACCAGAGGAGGTGACAGCTGCTATAGCAAGTGAAGTTTAGAGAAGACAAGTTCTTTGATACCCATGTCCCAGATCACTTAGGAGCTCATATGTCAACGTACTGGACTGCCATTTTACCCCAGGAACCAGCAGAAACCAAGAAAGTCCTCAGACCGTGACTGTACAATATGTTCCTTGTGTGAAACAAGGCCTGATGTCAGTATGAGGTGCTAAAAGATGTTTCTGAACGGTGACTGAATTTAACAGCCTTTTACAATGCATTGCACTAGCTTAATCTGCAGGTGACAAAGGCATTGATTAAGTGTCATGAGACCAATAAAAAAAGATCACACCTGCTTGCCAAGCCAGGTGTAAAAATGCAACCTCATCCAGAGCAGAGGCTTCAATGTTTGAATCAGCTTCAGGAAATATCCTGTGTAACAATCTTGAAAGAACATGTAAGACCTTTGCCTAAGGAAACACCCAGGACTGCTGCGGTGTCTCCTAGGAGCTGTTTTCTCCAGCTACAGCTGCTGTCTTCACATGCAGGATACCCTGTCCTCCCACCAGCCTTTCCTCTCAGCCTCAGTGAGCTGGAGGGACAACAAGAACCACGAGTTCTTCTAATGATGGAGTTAGGCAGGTGCTGCTTCGTACCATTTTCATCTTCAGGTCTGTATATCTTCATGGAAGATACGCGGAAACCAGAGACAGGTTACGTTACTGTGTAAGATGATGATGGGTGGTGGTTTATGGTGCTTCTGTTACAGGAAGTGAGGCTTGATTTTCTTCAACCCTAAAACTTCTGTGCCTCTCCAAAAGAAAGGAGAAAAAGCAACTGTAAAGTCAAATAGAATGCCAGCTATACCTCACCGGAATGGGGATGTCTTTGCTTCCTGCTTGATCTAAACGAAACTTCGTTTTCTTAATTTAATACCAGAAGTAGATCCAATTTGATTGGTTGATCTAATTGGCTTGTTATTCTGAAGGGAAAAAAATATTTTTCATGTTGATTCAATTGTTGCACCTTTCTGGTTTCCAGTGGTGAAAACATTTGAAAACATGGAATTTTCCTTACAGTGGGACACAAAGGTTAAACCTATCTAAAATATTCCCCAAATTCAGGGTCCATGTGGGAGTTGGTTCCATCCTCTGAGGGAAACTGGAGTTGAAAGTGTTGTAAACATGGGCTTCATGTAGCAGCCTTAGTATTTGGATCCATTCCCTAATTCATTAGAGGCTTGCTGATGAAAAAGGGAGAAGTATTTGGGTGTCAGACTTGATGTTTGTCTGCAATTTGTTTGTCAGCCTGTCTGAAGCATTTTCTAAAGGCTGGGCTGTGACCTGCCCATTCTTCATCTGTTTAAGACAACTGCAAGGCAATTTCCTTCTCGGTGAAATATTTTTCTCTGCTGATAGAGCATAGCTGGGCTGGAACTTGTGTTATTTTCTAGGCTGTTTTCCCAGACCTGCCTCAGGTCCTCTCTTTCCTGCAGCAGTCAAAAGGGCCTGTTTTACCTAATCTGATCTATCTCGGCCTTTATGTTGTGCTCATCCCCGTGGTGCCTGAATGTCACAACAGTCTGCCTTTCTTGCCTTTCTTGCCCCATGAGCCCCACTTCTTCAGTCAAGAAAAACCTGGGACAGCCATCAGATAAGACCAGCAAATTTGTCTCTATCTGATAATTCCATGTAATCAGCCTGCCCTGCAGCTTGGTGGTGAAAAATGCCTTCCAAGCTCAGTCCTGGAAAAAAGGCAAAGTCTTTGCGTCCTCCATCTCCTTTGGACAAGTTCTCACATGGCTTGGCTGCCTCTGGAGACTCAAGGCAGCAAGCAGGCCATGAGACCTGCCATGACACACTCTATTCCACCCTGTCACAAATTTGCCATCAACTAAATTCACAACTTGACCTCCTGGAACAAACCCCTGGCAGAAAGGGGTGGTGTTGGCCAAGCATGTCAGCTTGTCTCCCTCTCCTCGTTGGCCAGAGCTGGGCTTTCTCTGGGGTCATTCCACTTGCTCCAGGGCTGAGGGGCTGTGCCAGCTGCTCCAGGGCTTCAGCTGGATCTGGAATGGCCTATGATAAGAGCAGGGAGCTGCTGGCTTTCCTGCTGGAAGGCACTGGAGCTTATGAGGACTTCAGGTGCTTGAATGCATGTAGTTACAACTATGTGCTGCTTTAATGCAATGGAGGTATGACTTCTCAAGTGACCAGTCCCAGAAAGAGAAAGGTTTCTGAGTTTCCTGACTAGAAGGTGACCATCTGTCAGGTGGCCGTCCTGGCAAATGCCTGCTAAGCGTGTCAGTCAGAAAAGGATCATGCTTAATGAACTTGTCAACCTGACAGCCCCCAAATCATTGTGTATGCATCGCTAAGAGCGTGAGCACATTTCCACCTGGGAAATCCCTTGTACTTTTGGAGCTGTAGATCCGTGTTATTTGTAAGCAGTGGGGAAAAAAAAAGCACCACACAAACATTACTGGGAGTCCAGGGCAAAAGCTGAGATGATGGTCCTCTAGTTTTCAGGTAATTTTGTCATGTAATAAGCCAAGACACTGTCTAATCTTTTAAGAGAAAAAATGTCTGTCAAACTTGCCCAGTTGATCTCCTCTTTCCTTTCCTGCATCCTGCAGCATGTATATGTGACTGGGAAAGGGAGGCACACAGCATGGGAAGGGTAATATCTCTACCAGGTAGAGGCCAATCGCTGACATTCTGATTTCACTGAGGAGAAGCAGGGAGAGGTGTACGGAGCATCCAGTCTGTTGCAGGGCTGTCAGAGCTGAGGTGTTCAGTGGGTGTGGAGCATCTTGCTGCTCAGAACTGTATTCAGATCCGATTGTCCACTAAAAACATACTTGCGGAAGAAGAAATGTCAGCACAAGATGCTGTAGAAAGCAACCTTTTCTTGTTTTTTTTTTTTTTTTCCTCTCTTATTTCACCAAGTATTATTTCAGAGAGGGGACCTTATATAGCTATAGGTACTCAAGAATAAAAAGTAACAGATGCATACTGGAGCAGGAGCAGTACTGTTTGATTTAGAGCACAGAACCATTTTCCTCTGCTGCCAGGTGTCTCTGAAGTCGCAGCGCTTCTTGCTTTGTTAGATGTATTCTCCTGTAAACACTTTGTTGCTGCTATTACATTTTCTCATGCTGAAAGTCTATCGCAAAGACTTTTTTTTTCCGAGGCTTTGGCAGATGGCAATTAGCACCCTTCATATTCTTTCCCCATAACTTCAGCAGTTTTTTGCCTGCATCCACTTAACAGCTCCAGGCATGCCAAATCGCATGCTTTTGGAGAACTTGTTGCTAGTAGCAGATCTTTGATTCTAAATGCCTAGAGTAGTGTCTGAACTATATTTAGAGCAAGTACACGCCTGCCTATTCATGATCTTTTGTGTGTAGCCTGGACAGCTCGGTGCCAGCGTGCAGCATAATCAGCTTCTCCTTCAGCGTCGAAATTCCACAGCTCTTCAGAGAGGAAGGGGGAGGAAGAGGGTGGTGGGCAAGGAAACAAGGATGGTAATTAAATATGACTTAGGAAAAAAATCCCTGAATAGCAAATTAGCCTTGCTGTTTTACTAATGTTATTGCTCTCTTTATGAAGTCCCAGCCATGTAATTATTGCACACTCATAACTCCCATAGACTTTCTAGAGAGTTGTACTGCACTGAGTGAGGCTGTGAGCGTCAAGAAGTTGTCCTCCTTTTCCTGGACTGCTAAGAAAAGAAAGAACTGACTGTAGTTTCTGCTTAAGAGGATTTCCATTAACTTGCAAGGCAGGGACCTCTTACAAAATTCTAGGTAGTTGTCCTGTGTCCCTGCACTGGGAAGACATCTGGAGTAACAAGGCCAAGCCTATAGCAGATCTAAGATGATACAAGGGTTCTTGGAGTTAAGCTTAACCACATAAAGCCTGATTATTGCACTTATTTTTGTCTGAACCCATTGGTGTGCCAGAACACGTAGGTAAAGCCTTTGGCACTTACTGGCTTGTATAAACGCTCAGAATTACAGATTCCAAGCACCTGATTTTTCTAAGATAGTTTTGTAGGTGTTTTAGTTCTGCAACATTAGAGCACAGTGTCTTTCCTGTGAGACACAGACAAATTCAACTGATTTGGTCAGGTAGTGGTAAATAAAAAGATGATCAAACCCAACTGCTCATTCACTTAGGTGCAAATAGGTAAATTTGAGTTTACGATTGACTATGCCACTAACTTTTGTCTCGCTTGTGAGAAAGTCTCCATTAAAGTTTTAACTTGACACTTCTTCACAAGGAGATAAACTGTTTTTTCCTCAAAAAGCCTCTTAAATAACAACTGCATCTTCCCCTTCAACTTATGTTACTGTGTAAAGGCAACAAAATACAAGAGAAGCCTTTTTATAGTACGTCATTTGCTACTGAAAGAAAAATAATAAAACTAAAAAGGGTCCCTGATCTGCTTTGCTGTTGTAAATTTTTTTGGCAAGCCTCATTTAGCTGGTCAAGGTGAAAACTGGAACCTACTCAGCTGTTCAGAGTGGGTGGATAGAAAACTGGGTGAAGAGCTTGTTCAGCCACCGATACCCAGCTGCTGAGCATGGGTCCGTCTTGTGCAAGCACACAAATGAAAACCAGTTGAAATGTGCATAAATTCCCAGTAAATTACGCTACTAAATAAGAGAATGTAACATGTCTGCTGGATTTTGGGTTTTTCTAAATGTATTTGCAGTATTTTCTTTGAGAGCCAGCACGGACGTTTCTTCATTTATGCACCGTTGGTTCTCTTTGAGTAAAGGGTGATACTTTTGTTTGCATGTTACTGGTTCTTATTGTTCCATTAAAATGGCTCCGTACTTCCACTGGTTTAGTGGTAGCACTGCTGCTTAGAGATGCAAACCATGTCTGGCCTCTTCCAGAGCAGTGGATTGGAGGTACCAGCATATGCCAGCAGTACCAGGCGCTGTGCCTTCAGCTGTAACAGACAGCTGAAGTTTTTCATTCCCTCCCAACAGATGTGTGGGGGTTTTCCAGCAGAAGGAAGAGGGGGAACAACCTGAGTTTGCACTTTATACTAGAGCCATCTTACCATTTATCCAATCGTTGTCACGTTTGCTTCATTGCAAAATGAAGCTCTGGGAATTAAAGAGGGAGGATTTCTGTCTAGACCTTATTTGTTGACAGCCTCTGTGGGACATGTCCAGCATCCTAGGGAAGGAGGTCACTTTCTTGAGTGCAGATGAAATAAGGCTGTAATGTCTCCTGTTGGCCACGTGCCATTTCCCTTCTGTCCTGCTTTGCTTGAGAGGAGTTCAATTTCTGCCTTCTCGGAGTTCCTCTGATAAAATAATCTTGTTTGGAAGAGATAAGTATAGCCATTTCACTATTAAAATGGACTGCGTGTGATTTGTAAAATTTTTTTGTGTGTCTGAGAGTCGGAAAATTGGACGTGATTTCTGCAATGTGCTTTGGGAACGGCAGGCTATTGATTAATCCTCCGTCGTACAGATTGTATTTGAAAACAAGACAGGTCTATAATTCTTTTCTTGATTGGCATTTCTGAACCAAATGAATGAGTTTTATTCGTGGTTTTGGGGTGAACTGTGAAGTAGAAAATGGCCTGGTGTTTTCCCCAGGAAAAGAACTAGAAACCCACAGCTTTTAGGACAGCAGAGTCGTTTTGTTTAGGTGCTGTATGGCCCAAGATAAAGTGAATTTGGAGCCTCAAAATGTTGGCATTTATGGCTCGTTCCCATCAAGCACGAATGATGAACTCCTCACTTAGATCTGAATGCACGAGGTATTCTTAGCACTGCATGAAACTCTCCATCTGCTGGTAACCAGTAGGGTGATACCACACCAGCAATGGTTGGCACAAGGAACCTCTTGTATTTCTTGTTGGGTTTCCGTGTCAGCTGAGGACTGCAACATCCCCCTGTGCTCCATGCATGTATGGTGGGGAGGGTTTCCTGGAGATTTTAAGTGATGGAGGTTCAAGTTATACCACACGGATACTTGAACAAGCTCTAAACATTCAGAAATGGTTTTGTAAATGTGCTCTGAAGTGTTCCCTTAGCAGCAAGTGTATTTGTGGTGTTCTGTAGCAAACTGCTGTGTTAGACTTTACAGAAGAGGAAGGTGATTTTATTACCAAACAAGCAGATTTTACTTGCTCACATATTCACAAGCCTTTTGAACTCTTCAGGAGCTTACAGTGAATAGGAACTTTAATCTCTCCATCCTTTCCTACCTCTGTGAGTCATTAGGGTTTACTCACAGCCTTTCTGTGTCTGGGTTTCTTAAAGCTCCAACCTTGTTCTTCATCTTCATCTTCATCTTCATCATCATCTCTTAAATGCTGTCCCGTTTTTCAGGCAGTCCATTGTTTCCCCTACCTGGTTCTTCTCAGAAGCTGCTCATGGGTGTGCTGTGATTTTGATGACCTGCAGAGCTGGGTGCCAGCAAAACCTTCTGTCACTCCGTCTGGTGCTTTCCCACCTCGTCATTCCTGCTTGTTCTCCACAGGCCAACCTTAACACTTCTATTCCAATTCTCTGTGCTTCTGGGACTGTTTTGAGTTTGATTTTATTCTTTCTTCAGTTAAAAATTTGCACATAATTTTCTTTGGTAGCACAATACTTTTATGAAATAATGACAAATCACTCAACTGTTTCTAGCATTTCCTAACACTGTGCTAGTAACTTGTTAACACTGTGCTAATAACCCATGCCTCCAAATTAACTGTATCATAGGAGAAGATGTCCTGGTCCTGATAAAAGCAGTCATAAAGGGTGACCAGCCCTTCACAGTAGCAGTTTCAGTGTTCATCCTTCTGCAATCTGGCAGGAAGTCATTTGAATCAAGTCAGATTGGTACATCCAAATCTGAGGACCTGTTGTCTAAGTGGACTATTGTCACCTAGAATAATAATGCTCCCTGGCATCCTTGATAGTTGGTCAATAGATAAGCGATAATTGAGGTCATGAAGTTGAAAATGCAGAGCTTTGGGAGCACATTTTTTTCATCCCCTGGTCATCCTCAGAGCAGACGCAAATGCAAACCGAACACCCTTAAATAAAGCTGAGCTCAGAAGGGGAAGCCTCCAGTGTCTGAAATCAAATGCAAGTAACAAAATGTTCCCTGAGCCCACTCAGCTCAGGTGGCACCAGATACCCATCTGGAAGGAGCTGAGCAAACAAAGGAGCAGCTGCGTCATCTGCCTAGAGCAGGGTTATATGTAGGGCTTTTTGGAGCAGGAGGAGGGGAGGTTCATCCATTATTAAACCAGATAATAGAAACTTTATGCCCCACTGATCTTGCATTAGACAACATGAACTGAAAGATGAGGTCTCTGCTAATTCAGTGCCTGGTACTCCTGAGACTGGTTCCCATGTGAGGGGGAAGCAGACAGCACTTGGCTGTCTTCTTCTGCCCAGTGCTGAGCTCAACCACCTGAGAGGTCACTGCTCCTTCCCTGGCACTGACCTCCCGTGACAGCTTCACTTTGCTGGAAGAATAAAGCTGTCAGCAAGGAGGAGAAGACGAGCACATACATGAGCCAGGCTGTGGCCACAGGATGCAAAGTCAGGCAAAAGGAAATGATCTCTACCTATGCCAGGTCAAGTGTTTAACGTAAAACACATCTCCAGTTCTCTCCTTCATCAGGCACTCAAACAGCACTATTCTCAAAAAGAAAGTGTCCCACAGGTGAGCTCTGTCCGTCCTTCCTTGCCTTCCTTCCCTTCCTTCCCTTCCCTCCTATTTACATTCATTCTTGAGGAAAGCACAAGGATGCCATGGGTCATTCTCAGTAAATAAGAGCAAGCTGGAAAACCTCATAGTTTCTCTCTGGTGCCCTCATAACTCGATATGATACGGGTCTTTTTCCTATTAAAATGTAGGCTTTGAGAAACTCTACCCTGCGTATAGCTACAAACAAGGAGAAGAAAGAAGGCTGAAGCTGATGGGGCTGGCAGTCCGTGTCCAGTGCAAAAAATGTTGTCATCTGATGTGACAAAGTCTGCTAAGCCCCCCTCTCTCCAGAGTGTTCAAGCCTCCCTGCCTTGAAGTTTCTGTTTGGGACACTCCATGACCGTGGAGTGTTTGCAATTCAGGGACAGGGTTTTTTAAACATTTTCTGCAATGAAAGACCAGAATGTTTTCTCAAACTGAGCCATTCCGTTCTGTCCCGTGCAGAGCTAGATTTGTTTTGGTAATCTGTGATTCTGGCTAAGGTTCCAAACCACTGGCAATGCAAGTCCTTAGCAGCTGATTCTTTATGGTAGTTTTGGGTACTAGAAGTTGAAATAATGAAATCCATATTTTTTTTTTTCCTTCAGTAAGAAAAATAAAACCATCTGAGTGGTATTTAAAACAAAGATACATTGAGAACGTCATCTACTGCAAAATTTGAAAAGTCTTTCCCTTATTTTGAATATTTTCAGATATGCTGGTTTCAGTCATTCAAGAAAATGCGAGCCTGATGATCAGATAGTAACATTGTTCATGTTTTTTTAGTGTTAGCATTTCACTGAGGGTGGCAGTGAGAGAATTAGAAGAAAGCATCTACTTGTTTTTATTTCTTACTCGCAGCTCTCTTCTAAACAGCACAAGTCAAGCTTTACACGAGGTTTCACTAAAGTGTTGCAATAAGAGACTTTAATTGTACCCAGTGTATATCCCATTAGAAGCAACTACTATTTGAAGCATTTCAGGATGTAGGAACAGATCTCTCCCATGTGGTTCGACACAGAAAGCCTCCCTTGTTCTCTCGGAGTGGTGTGAAATGGACTCCCACTGTTGTCAGAGCATCCCCGAACGCGCACTTTCCCTTCTCAGGGAAGTGTAATGCCAGAGTGCAGGCATCCAGGGATGCTGCTTTGATTTCAGGAGAAGCAGAAATAAGCCCTGTTGCCCCGGTGGGCCCTTCCTCCCCTCATTCTGTACCTCCTTTGAGTTCTGAAGGATATAGTGTTTTGAATAATTGGCCTAATTTCAAGCTTCCTTTCTCACCGCTCCCCCACAGAAAGAGGCTTGTGCTTACACACGGTGATGACTGCTCTCTTCTAGAATGCATTGCTAGGTGCTCCTCAGAGCTCTGGGTCACTTGAACGTCTTCTGCTAATGCATGGCCACAGCCACCATGTGCTCTTCCTTTCATCCTTTCGCTGGTGGGAGAGCTGCATGGGTGGAGGAGGGGTTTGCTTTTGGGTTAGAGAGAAAGGGGGGAAGGTTTTATCTTTACACCTTTGCCTTTTGGTACTATTTATTTGTAATGAGTTAATCTTGAGATGGCAGTGGACTGAAAAGGGAAAGTCTAATGCTGGTCCTCAGTCCCTGCTGAAGTTTATCCCCTGGTGTGTGATGGCCTCTCCTAAAAGCCTGGTGCCTGCACAGTCTGTAGCTTCTTCCAGGAGGCAGGCAGAGCAGCACAGAGAGGGGCAGTTCTCCTGCATCTGCTCCGGGTGTGTTACACTCTCTCTCTGGGCCAGAGCCCCGAAGGGGATGTCAGGTTTGAGTAGATGGCTTATGGCAGGTGACTTTACAGACCTGCCAGCAGCTCTGGTCGCTCCCCTTGCCAGTGTTGGGAGGAAAACGTGCTGTGAGGAGGTGCACGAGCTGTGGTTTCCCGCAGGTCCGTGATCAGCCTTAACGCGTGGCTGTGGTTGGTGGGTAGGGTGACGAAGGTGTGCTGCTCACCCTAGGGGTGGATGCTGCCTAAAGACAGGGGAGGCAACACAGACCCCGAAGACCTGAATTACTGACCAGCTCAGACAGCAACAGAGGGACCAGCCCAGGCACCTGCACCCAGAGGGGTGGAAGCTTGCTGTCGCCTCGCACCATGGGCAGAGGATGCTGTTGTCTGGCTCTCTGCAGCGTGTAATGGCTTGTCTGCCCTTGGTGAGCCTTCCACTGTCCTCAGGTGGCAGCAGCAGGGACCGTGCTTTACTTCACCTCTCTGGGGAACACTGCAGTGATCATTTTCAGCCTCCCTAATTGGTTTTACGTGTCGCGGGTTATTTCTGAAGGAATAATAATAAAAAAGAAAAGGTTGGAAAGTATTTAAAGCAAAATAAAGGTTAGCCTTGACATGTGGAGAGCTCGCAAAGCAAGGGGAGAAATGCCTTGGCTGGCTTTATCGAGGTCTCCTGCAGCTCAGTGCAGAATCAGAGGCATTTGCAATGATACCAGCTTTGCCCAGTCCCTGTTCCTGACTCCCCCTCCAAGCCACGTGTTTTCTTCAGTACCATCCTTCACACACTAGGAAAAAATTCTTCACAGGAAGAGTGGTGAGAGATTGAGGTGGGTGAGTTGCCATACCTGGATGTTAAGCATCACTTAGATGTGGTGTTGGGGGAGATGGTCTAGGGGTGAACTTGTAGAGTAGGGTTAATGGTTGGACACGATGATCCCAAGGGGCTTTTCCAACCTGAGTGATTCTGTGATTCACTTCTGCATTTGGCAACTGTGTGATGGCAAGCAGATAAAAACCACAGAAGGATATCTCCTGTTACCATCTTCACCTTCTAGCCAAAAGCCCACAGTGCCCACGGAGTCCGGGCTGTGGGTATCCACCTCCAGCCCCTGCCTGCTGCCCAGTGCTTCCCTCACAGCCGGGGGGGTGGCATCCATCACTGACATGCAAGGAGCCCATCTCGGTGCTTCTCGTCAGCTCCTTGTCCCTTCACTCAGCCTGCAGTTCAGCTCAAGCTGTTCTTTCACGTGCTTGTTTGGTTTGGTTGTTTTTTTTTCAGTTATGCAGGTAAGTGGGGAAAAAACCCAAACAAATGAAGTAGATTCCTTTTTCCCCAGCTAGAAGGATGATTAACCAGCAGCAGCAGTTGCCAAGCAGGTGTATACCTCAGAGATGATAGTAGTGTAGAGAGAAGCTGCCAGTGTTGCTGCTTTGCCCATAATTTTAGTATTTTCCATGTGATTAATTAAAGATAGGTTCTTTTCCGTGTGCATGAAATTTCCTTTCATAAACCGGTGAAGTTTTTCCACAGACTGAAGGCCAATTCTGATCTCACTTACACCTGTGTAAACCTGGCTTAACTCCACTGGAGCCTGGCCATCTGATCTAACCTGCCCATTTTCAAGCGTGCCGGGCGCTAGGGTATCTGAGCACCCCTGCTTATCCCCAGGCTTCACCCTGTGTCGCTGGGTTCAGTCTTACTCACCATGCCCTGTCCTTCATATATAATTTATCAGCTAGAATGATGTTGGGTGATTTGCACTCTGAAGTAATCATCACTCAGGCAGCAAGATGATGGATAGGTGGAGGGAGAGCAGATGGTATAAAAGATTAATCAAAAAGCGAGAGTCCGTGCCACTGCGGGTCCACAGCTAAAGATCCTCTTGGGTGTGAAAAATGCTAGAATAATGGCAAGGTATTTGTCTCCTGAATCTGTGCTATTACTGGGAAATCCTGGCACGCGGCGCAGGGCTGAAAAGGCTGGCAGCTTTTTCGGGAGCCTGGTGGGGCTGGTCTGCCCCATGAGCAGGGCTGTGTCTGGGCAGCTTGACCTCCATCTCACGCTTTGGCACATGCTGCATTCTGATTTTTCCCTTCTCACGTACCGTTTGCTCTGGCTCAAACGCATCCCAACCCCCATTCCTCCCTGGCCATCCTTTCCCAGGAATTAGTGCTGCTGTTCTCCACGCACAGAGCCCTCTCTCCCTTGTCTGGTCACCCCTCCTGCTTGTCTGCTTCCTCCCTAGCCAGGTGTCTCCTTCCCCATCCCATCCAACCTCTTCCCTCTTGAAGGACAGGCCAAATGCCAGGCTGAAGCCAGAGACAGGTAAAAGGGAGGAAGGACAGTGGTTAGGACAAGGAATTCAGAAGCCAGCCCTGTGATCAGCCTCACCATCCCCACTATTAAAGGCAGGGCAGAGACTGATGCTGTGAAGCTAGACCCGGCTGTGAGAGTTATGTAGGACCAGAGGAGAACCAGTGAAACTGGTGAACAGAAAAAGCTGAGAGGGATGTGGTGCACTAGACCTCAGCCAGCGGGGTCTGCGCTTGGAAAAAGAGGGGGGGAGAGGAAAGCGTGGAGCTCATCCTGACCCTGCCCGTTAACTCATCAGCAAGCACTGCAACTGCTGCTTTTCCTGCAGCGTTAGGGCAGTGAGAGGGTCTCGGGCTTTGCTCCGGGCACCGGTGTCGTTTGGACTGCTTTCATGCAGCGTCAGTGCCGTGGCATTCCCGGCTGGTGCCTTCAAAGGCTGTCTTCACAGCAGGAAGCACAATAAACTGAAGACCATTACCTGTATTGGGCCACTCATTGCAAGGCCGTTGGAGCTGTTAGGCATTCGTGCGAGCCAGAAACGACTACACCTCCAATTTGGTTTAAATTAAAGCCGCAGTCTTGCAGGAACTTTTTATTGCCTCGGGCAAGAAGAGGGGTGGAATGGTGTTCTACCCTTCCAACATAAACCTGAGCTGGGCAAAGCCCACCGGGCGCCGGCTGCGCCGTCCTCCTGCCGCGCTTCCCGTTCAGATATTTTCTTTGGTTGCCATTGGCTAGCTTTAAAACCTGGGGTTTTAATCTGCTGTAAATTGGTGCAGCTCTACTGAAATGTGGTTTTCGGGCAGCGGTCTGTCGATCCCTGGGGCTCTGTGGACTGCTTCGGAAGGGTCTGCAACAGGGAGCTAAGGAAAGCAAACCCTGCTGTCAGTAGGCTTAAATTGCCAGTACACGAGCCTTTTTTCCTCTGCTAGAACCATTTTGGGGTGCCAAAAAAAAGAAAAATGAAGATCATGAAAAGAGTGCTGTTTTACACTAGCTGAAGATCTGTCCCTGCCTGTTCAGTGAGTAAAAAGTTAGTTTTGAAGAGGTGACCAGGGTGTAGGAAGCAAACAGCTTTGGCTCAGTGTTCTGGGCGTATTTATTATTTATTCTTTATTCAGTCTGGAGAAGAGAAGGCTCTGGGGAGACCTTATTGTGGCCTTCCAGTATCTGAAGGGGGCTTCAAGAAAGTTGGGGAGGGACTTGTTAGGCTGTGGGGCAGGGATAGGACTGGAGGGAATGGATTAAAACTAGAGATGGGTCGATTCAGGTTGGACATCAGGAAGAATTTCTTCCCCACGAGGCTGGTGAGACACTGGCACAGGTTGCCCAGAGAGGTGGTGGAAGCCCCATCCTTGGAAGTGTTGAAGCCCAGGCTGGCTGGGGCTGTGAGCAACCTGCTCTAGTGGGAGATGTCCCTGCCCATGGCAGGGGGGCTGGAACTGGGTGATCTTTAAGGTCCCTTCCAACCCTGACAGTTCTATGATTCTATGATTAAAGGATTTTGAAAGCAGTCTAAGATGCTATCACATACACCATATATATGTTTTAAGCTGGTCTGGGTGAGTAGCAGGGGATGGGAAAAATGCAACTGGAGTAATTTGAGCACGATATTTGGGAAAACTTGCTCCAAATATTGCTTCGGGAGGCCTACAGCCATCTCTCCCAAATGAAAATGTGCAGTTGAAGTAAAGTTTTAATATGGTTTTATGTAACATAACCTCAGCTAAAAAAACGCATATAACCTCTTACTAACTTCAAAGCAGTAAAAGATCTTTCATTCATTTCCAGTAGCGTCACATTAATTTATCTTTTCCTGAGTTCTGAGAGTTTTGTATATTACATAAGTAGGTGCAAATATGTTCTTTGCAGTATTTTATTTTTTCTGCTCTCAGAAGTGGCCAGACAATGCATATGCACTGAGGGTTTTGAGATTTAGTGTTGTCCTGCCGAGCAAGAAAAACTTCAGAAAGAAAACTCAGGCTTTCTGAACGCAACAATTTCCTTAAAGATGTCTAAGCAGCTTCCTTGGAAACACATATTTGCTTGTGTTTCTTCCTAACTGTAATTTTAAAACATAGCTTGCTTTTGTAAAGCATTTTTATTTTACAGAACTGCATGTTCCAGTGGTATAGGGTTCTATAAAAACCTCTTTTAACAAGTCCCTTCCATTACAGGAGTCTCACAGGCTGCTGTGAGAGATTTGGAGCTAGATTCGGATACCGAACAGAGGCTGGAGACGTTCGGATCTGGAATCTAAATTCTGTTTGCGCTCAAACTCAGGTTATTCTGCTGATATTCCCCAGCACCCAGAGAAGAAAAAGAAATCCTTCTTGCAGCAGAAGCCTGTGAGCCAAGTCCTGCTTGCTAGACTCCAGCAAGTCCCAGGGATGCACTAAACCCCGTGCAGGCAGGCAGGGTCTAGCCTCGTGTGTGGGAACGATGCTGCCTTCACAAAGCTGGATTTCCTCCCTCCCTCAGTTAGCACTGGGTTGTGACTCCCTGCTTTGTCATTTGCCCCAATCTTTTCCATTCCCAGACTTGAGGGAGAAATGTGGCCTCCCTGTAGCCAGTCATTAATAACTAAATGCACTCTTTTAAAAAGCAACTGGAAAATTACCTGAGTAGTAGAACCTGGTGTGCTCTGCCAAAGGAGGGAAAGCAAATGAGGCTGCTGCAAAGCGAAAAACATTTTCTAGCGATGATTTCATGTCTTTGTCCTTTCCCCAATCTGAATATTTGCCATGTACAAACAGCATGCATTTCATATAGTTCTAAACCAGGCCATATTTTTATATAGATTACCTATGTGTAGCAAGTACTGTCTGTGATGAAAAGCAGAGGTTTTTGTTAGTTCATATCAGCATACGATCCCAGTAATATCTAAAACATATGCTGCTTAGCATAGCATTTGCATGTTCACTCATACGTTTTTGTTCCACTCGGGTTATCTCAGAGCCTAAGGGCCTACCCCATTTGCACATGTTTGACTTAGATGGATGCAAAACCACCATATGAAACTATAATTGCAGAGGAGAGGAAGGGGGACATTTCAAAAATATGGATTATCTCCCTCCTTTCCTGCCAGTTTCTGTGTCCACAACTGTGTTTATGTGCACGTGTTGCTGTCACATGCTCACTTCTACTTATTTTAGGACAGTCCTAAAGCTACATCTTGCACAACTATATAAGGCAGTTCAAAACCAGGGGATCTAAGTGTCTTCTCTCACGTGAAATACAGCTGGGGATTCCTGTTTTCCTCTTCCTTTAATGTAACTCCTTTCAACGTCATATGTGCAGCTACAAGGTAATTTCTCCTTGACAAACCGGTCTGTCTGTGTGTACGTGCATATTGACTTTGGGGGTTACAGTGAGGCAAACTCATGGTATTTTCTCTTCGTGGAACAGATACATTGACAGTTCATAAGTTATTAATTCTTATTGCCCTCAGGGGTCCATTTATATAAGCTAGAGAGAGATATTGGGTGCCTGCCTGTCTCTTATGGCTGCCTATCATATGGCCCCCATAACCATCATCGTATCCCAATTTATACTGTGTAATTGTCACAATATGCTTTTGATGAAGAGAATCGAAACTGTTCCCAGTTTTTTCAGGGCAAAAAGGGCCCTGGGGGACTCGAGCTGGTTGCCCCACATCTCAAGAAGTTCATCCTGGCTCTCTGAAATCCCCTCTGTCATCTGTTGGACCTCTGTCCTAGCGTGTGTAAAATCTCCGATCAAACACCTCACCAACAGAAACCAGCAGATCCCAGCCTGGCTGCCACAGCTTCTCCAAGCACCAACCTCAGCTCTTTCTTAAAGGAAGGCTGTTTCTTCAGGATGTTCCACTCAGCTTTTGCCTCTCCTTCAGCCACCACTGCAAGTAACGGGCAAGGGACAGGTCACAGGTTTTAACATCTCCATCACTGGACAGAGATATCGTTATCAAATTTTCGGGTTCATTTGCTTTGGTTTGCATTTCATAACAACTTGAATGCATTATGTAAAACAAACGTATGCCCGGGTGCCTCCTTACTTAATAGATGTTCTGTGTAACGTGCATCGTCCCCTCTGCTTTGTGGACTGTCAGGTTTGCCTGCTTGTCTCTATCAGTTGTGGGAGTCTGTTATACAGAGCAAGAGATGTACTAGTTATCTCTGAGCATAGCTCGGCTGCTCCTGTGGAAAAACTCCAGGGAAAGCTGTGGATGCTGAATTAATCAGGAGGAGGAAGTGTTCTTGGAAGAGGCAGCACTTCCTTTTATGCAGGATAAGACGTGGCCAGATGCCAAGGGTGGAGAATGGGACACGATTAAAGATCCAAATAAAGCAGGAAGTGCTTTTCCCTGTAAAGATGTGGCATTTTTCTAAAACTTGGTTTCTTATGCTGCTTGGAAATCAAGCTGTTCCACCCTTTTTTGGCTTTATCTTCTGCGTCAGTTGCAGATTTTCCCTCTTACTCAGCAGTCCAACCAGTAGAAATGAAACTTCCTTCCTCTTTGAAGCTTGCAGATGCTAGACTCAGAAAAAGGCAGATGAAGAGCGCAGACCATGCCCATTTTTGTCTGCAATTGATCCCCCCCCCCGAATGGATGATGGAGAGAAACGCCATGACTCTTTCCAGCTTTATTCTCAGTATCACACCACTGACATCATCCGAATTCATTCCACACTCAAACTGAGCCTCATCACTGGTGTCTGCTGAAGATCACTAATCGGTAGGTGTACATCACACACACACACACAGAGGGATTTATGGAGACAGCCAGGGTGTGTTCATTCCTCCAGTCACTACCAGGTGTTTAAGAGTAACAGGGTTACAGTCAGTTGGGTATTTACGCAGCAGCGGGACAAGAGTTCTCCTCACCCGCCGTGTAAATCCATTTGACTTTGTGACTGGATGACCATAGATCTAATGATGTTGCCTTTTCCCACACCCCCCATCGCCTTGCTCTCGCTGCCTGGATATATTTCCTTTCATTTTCATGCAGAGTATGTCACCGTTTCATAACTCACTAAATCAACCAGCTCATTCGATTCCTCCTGGTACATCAGAGCAGAGGCCCGTGTCTCCCGGGGTGGGTTGCCTGCTGTGGCAAACGGACAAGGAAGCCACCCCAGTTCTGTACTTCTGTTTACTTAGCCTCTGTGTAAAAACACGTATGCATGGGTTGGTTTTTGTTGGGTTTGGGGTTTTTTTTTTTTTTTTTTGAAGCGTGCAGACATCCGCCGGAGCTAGCATTGTTTTCATTGATTGCTGGAGCTCTGGAGGCAGCAGTACTGATCCATATGGAAACAAGGTTTCCATAAATCTGTCAGACTTGAATTCTCTTGCAGAGCCTCATCCGGTCGCTCGCTCCTACTTTCTTTTCCGTGTTTTCAGTTCCTGATTGAGTTGAGTTCAAACGAGCCACTTTATTTGGCAGTGCCCTTGAAAATATAGGTCTGGTTTAATTGTGCCTCAGAAAGCCTGGGAACCTGAGGTTTCCTCATGCACTCAGGAAAAGTATATTTGCAGGTACGCCTGCATCTGCTGCCCCATGGCCCCTGGCACACACGGGGTAGAGCTCTCGGTGTACCTTTTTTTAGCATGCGGGGGCTGAGTGCTTTTCAAAGCCCAGGATTAGGCTCGCTCTTCTGCTAAGCAGTGGCTATTAGCATTTGATGCCTTCTGTCCTGCCTGCTGCTTTTATGCTCCATTGGCGCTGTTTCAGAAATGACATTATCATGGGATGGAGCGGCTCTGGGGATTGTGAACTGACAGCACAGAGTCTTTCCCCTCCAGGTCAGGAGTTCATCGCTGACCTGGACTAATATCAGCTGAACGGCATTAGCATCTGAAATGAATTAGGGGTCTTCTTTCCAGTCCCCAGCAAACACGTACCCAGTTGCTCCCCAGCACAGAATTTTGCTTTACTGGGCACCCGCCAAGGGTGCTGCAAAGACACCCACAGCTAGAAACTGTCCTTTCAGAGACAGAGTTGAGGCAGACTGGCCAAGTGGTGTGGTAATGTGCAGATGACTGGCCAAGTGGTGTGGTAATGTGCAGATGTGCTCTCCACCATTGTCTCCTCTCTAGCACCAAAGCTACTTGCACAGACTTGAGCTACTGGGGAAGCCTCAGCGTGACATTATCAGGGGACACGATGAGGAGTAGGAGACTATGCTGGACTGAGAGTGTTTGTTCATAAATAGAGGTATTTGCAAGTTAACTAAAATGTGGCTGGTAGAGGAAGAGAGTTTAGATTTTTGCTGTCCATCCCTGTGTTTCTGAAGAAGGTTGTCACTGTGAATTAGGAAATGATGTTAATTTGTGGTCACCTTTGGCGATTAGAAGATGATGTGGTGATAAAATCAAAAAATACTTTTTTCTTCACATGAAGCAAATGGTGTGAAAGAGAATTTGCTTTCCACATGATACAAGATGCTGTATAGATACCACACGCCTGACCTGCTCTAAAACCATCTGTCATCAGCTCTAGGCACCACCCATTTACCTTGGTGGAAGAGTTCCTCTGGTAGGTTTAGTGGTCTGCTTATGTTCATAAGCCTAGCAGAGCTGCAGCTGGCTTGGACAGCTGTTGAGTGTTGTTTACTGCATTTTGTTGTTTAATCAGGAATACTGGTACGTTATCTTAAAACTAGTGGTTTTTTGAAACCTTTCAGGTAAGAGTGGCATTGGCCTGGAAGTACAAAATAAAGACTTGTAAAGAAGAAGCTGAGGGCTCCATCCTTCACTCTTCCCCTTATCTTTGCATTTTTCTCCTCTTGAATATAGAGCAGCATTTGAGTTTTTTGGCTGTAGTGGGTTTATTATAATGACCTGTTTATATATAAGGAGATTTATTCACTTGATTTTTATGAAGCATTCATATTTCAGGTTCCCTTCTCCTCTGAAAACCATCAGGGTGTTAAAGCCAGTGCATCCTACTGGGGCCCGTTCCCACAGCTTTTCTTCCTTCCCCTCCTCAACCCGGCACGGAGCACTGAATGTAGAGCCAAGCTTGCTTCATGGCCCATGCTCGTGGGGGTTACTGTGTCCACGTGTGGGGACCTACCGAATACAGTCTGTCAAGAAACCTGTAGCTCAGTAGGAATTGGCTGGTGGCAGAGCTTGAGGAACCACTGGACAGCCATGTGAGCAACTGCGTTATTAATTCCTGGCACGAGGGAAGGAAAGGGGAGGAAGAAACTCAAAGGCTTTCTCCAGGCTGTGTCACACATGGCCGTACATGTTGTTGCTACCCGGGCGACACCACAGCTATTTGCCTTCCCCCTGCCTTTTTCTGTAATGCTCTCTCCATGGGCAATATTTGCCTCCCTCCTTAGTTGCCACGCTACTGTTCCTTCCCTTTTAATCCCCATTAAAGAGTCAGTTCTCCTGTGATTTCCTCAGGAAATGGAACAAACTTGAGTAAGTTCTCAAGTCCTCAGCCCAACCCCTTCCCCTTCTGTATTCTGCACGTCTGCCTATTAGATTATAAGTGATTTGTAGAGAGGCTTAGCTTTAGCTGGAGTCTTGTACATTGTCAGCTTCATTGTCACCAGTAAATGCACACTTTACTGGGCTTCTTGCTTTCTTCTTTTCCTTTTAAAAATGAAAAATCCCTTGAAGCTCTAAAATAAAACTACAAATCCACAGCGGTTTAACTGCAGTGCCTTAAACAGGTGCTTTATCTGCTGTGCTGTTTGAACTGTGGATACTAGTATTTGTGACAATCTAACAGCGCTGCTTTGTGCACCGGAGAAAGCCTAATTGCTCTCCATGACGGCAAATAAAGCCATGGAGATTTTTCAAGTTAAAATTTGGATTTCAGACTAGCTGCATCATACGATGCTCAGCTCTGTCTCCACGACGCAGGTTTGTGTGCTCATCCGGTCCCCTGGACAAAGCAATATATCATCTCTTTTTATTGATATTTATTTATTTGTTTTATCTAATTTGGGTATTCGTTGAAAGGAGATTTGTGTGTTCCAAAATGGACAGCAGATGCTCTACACTGAGAAGCTGGGGCATCACTGGGAGAAGCTGGTGTGACCAGAGACGAGAGGCCAGGACGTTAATCTTGATCTTGGAAAATGTGTTCCACCAGATTTCCTGTGTGAATATAAAATAATCCCTTATTCATCAAGTGTCTTTGGGCACTTCAGCAAGATTTACAGTTAGCTCCTAAGAAGTCTGGAAGTCTGGGCCTCAGTCTCTAACCATGAGGCTGACTCGTGCCACTCGAGGCAGCCAAAGCTAAAGCAGACCCGGCAGTCTTGAGACCTGGGCTCTCCTTCACTCTTCAGTGGAACTGAGATGACTCTGGGCAAGTCTTATAATATTTCTTTTTGTGCATCAGCAACTTGACATCGTCTCCAAAGGAGGTGAGAATAAGATGCTGGCGGTGGGTTTGGGGCTTACCCCAAATCTGTGCGGAGCTCACCCAGGAATCAACGCGCTGTGAACTTTCGCGTGAAGCAATTTGGCTTTGCTGTAGAGTTGATGGACATGACCCACACATCCTGTCATCGCTTTGGAGCAAACGTGTAGGCTGGCCTGGTGAAGGAAGGCCATACCTTCAGTTTGTTGAGGTGCGTGGTGTGTTAAAGGGCCGACATGCAGAGAGCTTGCCCTGCTAATGGATCAGGATTTTTATAGACAGAAGGGATATGCCGTAGTCAGAGTGGTAAATCTGTAATGACAGACGTTCGTTCTATATTTGTGAATGACCTGATTTGGCAGGCATGCGGTTCATTCTCCTGACAATAATGGGAACATGGTGTGAGACAGGCAGAGAAATAAAGCTGTGGTTAAAGTGAAGCTATAAATTTATAAACGTTTTGGTTTGAAGTATTTTCCCCACCTTAATTTCTCTCCTTGCGGTGTTTTGTTTTGTTTTCTTGTTTGTTTGTCGGATTACACAAAAAAGCCCCTGTTTGAATAGTCTTTGAAAAGCTTTCAGCTCTCCTCCTCCTCCTTTTTTCCCTCCTCCCTCACCTCCCTCTTAAGCTCCAGAGATGAGTGTAAGACATCTGTCAAAGCTGTGGTAACGGATTTCTTCTGATTTGCAAGGACCCTAGGAATCTGTCAGAGCATCCCCAGCTGCTGTGGGCCTGTCACTGGGCTGCCCTGGGAGGTGAGAGTCAGGCACTGCCGGGAGCCAGATCACTTCATCCTACTGTTAATTTGTCCCTGAACTGGAGAGAGGGGAAGGGGGGATTTCCCTACAAACAGAGAGAGTTTGGAGGGGAAGACACTGGAAGC
Organism: Todiramphus chloris collaris; assembly: GCA_025345505.1. Taxonomy (NCBI): domain Eukaryota; kingdom Metazoa; phylum Chordata; class Aves; order Coraciiformes; family Alcedinidae; genus Todiramphus; species Todiramphus chloris. The sequence continues at coordinate 5,725,439 of JANVCC010000270.1, forward strand.
TTCAGGACATATGAGCGGAGGCTGTCGTGCCCTCGAAGAAGAGCCCCCCTTGCCTTCTGCTCCGCATTTCTCCCTCCCTCCTTCAGGAAAAATTCCTAAACTGCTTTGGCTCGGTACCAACTGTTCCCCTGGCCTCCCAGCCAGAAAAGCTCGCTGGGGATGGAGAAATTGCCGTACACAATGGTTTTTAGAACTAATAACACATGCGTGCGGCCCAGCCTTGAATTATATGAAATATGGTGCGTAGCTTTCAATCCTGTTTTGTCGGAGGCCTTGACTGCTTAAAAGCCTTCCAGTCCCTCTCTCCCACCCCCCCAAAATAAAATAAATCCCACACGTTTTCTCTCAACTTCCAGCATGTGTGACCGTAATTGTGTCTGAGACGCTGGCAGAGCTCCCAATATGTCAGCCTCAGCCGGGGACGGGGAAGGAGCGGGGGAAGGATGCCTGCTGGAGCAGCTCGCCTGGCATCGAGCCTCTGCCCCACGGAGGAGTGGGAGGGCAGGATGCTGCTGACACGCCGGGGCAGGTAGGGACCTGCCTTCACGGAATCACTGCGGCTCGACAAGCCCTCTGAGATCATCCAGTCCAGCCTGTGACCCAGCACCACCGCATTGGCCAGACCATGGCACTCAGTGCCACATCCAGCCTGTCTTTAAACCCCTCCAGGGACGGAGACTCCATCACCTCCCTGGGCAGCCCATTCAATGGCTGATCACCCTCTGCCAGGAAGGGCTTCCTGATATCCAACAAGCCAGGATGCCACTGGCCTTCCGGGCCACCTGAGCACACTGCTGGCTCATGTTCAACTGGTTGTCAACCAGCACTCCCAGTCTCTCTCCACCAGGCCACTCTCCAGCCTTGGTGGTTTCTTCTGGGGGAACTGCTTGGGGCCAGTGGGTATAACTGGCAGCAATTAGTTAAATCAAGGGGCTAGCTACAAGTGAACTAATTACTTTGATGCATTGTACTCCAGCAGCTTGTACTTCTTCTACCCCCTGTTAGTACAGATGGGTCCACCCTCGGTAAACGAAGACGCTCTCTGCGTTAGTTATGGTGCTGGATCAAGAAAAGTGTGGCATTGGCTTTGCAAGCAAGAGATATCAACCTGCTCAGTACCTGGTCTTTTTTGCATGGTCCCTACCATGGCTATTTATGTTAGTTAAAATGATAATAATTGAAAAAAAAAGTATGGATTGCATAGATCTCCAGAGAGGATAACACTTGGAAGTTGTGCAGGAATGGTTATCTGTCCTGATTATGACCTCTAGGAACTGATGTGAGAGAAAAATCAATTTAATTCTAGAGGAGCTCACCATTAAAAAACAATTCATGGAATTTAATTGCTTGAAATAATTTGAACCTGAAGTAAGCACAATTCTGGAAAATCTATCAGAGATAGCAGACACATACCAGTGGGGGTAGCATCTTCCTCTAGTTCTTAAGATACTCAATTTCAATGGAAAAGGCTTACAGGAGGCTTATGCTGTGATCAGCAGTGAAATAATTAGCCACTGTTATCATTAAGTGTCAGTACCCACACAACAGGAGTCCTCAAAGTGAAGGTTACTGAGCTGTTACTTCCCAGGTCTTTAAGCCGACTCCTGTATCAGCTTACGTGGTAGGTGCACATTTCCTGCTAGATGAATATTTCCCTCCAGATTGGCCTCAAAAAGCAGGTAGAGGAGCAGGGATGCAGTGTGAGGGACAAGGGTACAGCGTGACAGCCTGGCTGGGCAGAAGAGGGTAAGAAAGGACTGGCTGTGTGCAGCAGGTTTGCTTCATGCACCAAAAGAGGAACGGCAGGAGAGGTGCTGGAGCTGTGCTGGGCCTCCAGGTCCTCTTCCTCACACTCAAAACTTCCAGCTAAATGAGACTTGGTGACATTTTTGTGCTCCTGCTAAGAGAACAAGGGCTCAGCTCCATCACTGCCATCACCACTGGCATTTTGCCTTGGTTTACTGGGGTTGCAGGAGATCCTGGGTGTACACAAGGACACCATTATGCCAGGCACTTAAAAAGCTCCAATAGACTAAAGAGCTCACATCCTAAGGAAGCATCTTTTTCCCTGAGGACATCCAAGCAGTGGAAGAGCTTGCTCACAGAGGCTGTGCAGTCCCCAGAGGTTTTCAAGACCAGGCTTGACAAAGCCTTGAGCAACCTGGTCTGATCCCATTGATGGCCATGCTTGAGCAAGTGGTTAGGCTAGGGACCAGCTGGGTTCCATCACCTTGAATTGCAATCCTATGATCCTTATCTGGGGTTGTTTTTATGTTAAAAAACCAATAAACACTGCTCCATCTGTACGCAGGTACCTGCCTACGAGCTAACTTACTGCTGGTGTTTTCTCTGTGCAGGGCCTTTTGAAGGAAACACTCATATGGGTGCAGGCAGTCTTGGTTTCTTCTCACCTGCATCCTATTGACCAGGGCAAGTCAACATTAATTGTGACTATTTCTTAGGAATATTATTTGTTATCTTAAGTTCATTAACTCATTACTCAGTGTTCAGTCACACCTCTGATGGTGGTCGAGTGCAGCAAAGCACTTCTTTTTCTCCGCTGGTACTAAGTGCGTATTTGCACAGCCCTTTTTTGTTATTTTTTTTTGGATGTTATTTTCTTTCCTCACAGATGGATGCGTCCTCCTCTCTTCACCCTACCTCCTCCTCGCCTTCCCTCCTCCTGAATGCCTCCAGTCCCAGGATGACAGCTCTCAGGCTGCTGGCAGTTCGTTGGCTATTGCAAATGAAGGACTTTAATCACAGTGTGATGCCATCATGTGAGCAAATATGATATTGATGGTGTTTGCTAATGTGCTTTGCTTTTCTTTTTTTTTTCTTTCTTTCTTTTTTTTTTGGTCAAAAACTGGAAATGTTAAAAATGAAGTCTTTTAGGGGAATCTTCCATATTAATGTGTGGTAATTTGAATATGCTAATACTTTTTGCATTTGGAATGCTTAATTGATAAAGGTTATGTGGATAAAGATTTATAATTAACTGATAAACATTAAAACATCAACAGATAAAGATTTATATTGTTCCTGAGGAAAATGATAAGAGGTTTCCCTCTCGGCTGCAGCCTTTTAAGGAGTGATAAAGGAATTAAAAGAGGAATATGGCATTTAGTGTGGCTTAAATGTAACTTGCTTTTTTGTGCCATTGCTGAATTAAGGTAATTAAACTTTACACAAACTTTTTTTTTTGTTGTTGTTGTTTGTTAAATTATTTGTGAAAAAGAAAGAAGTTAATTTCAGCCTAATTGTAATAGTTTATTTTCTGGGAAACTATTCTAGACCAAGAATTGCCATAATCAAGGATCAAAGCAGCCAGTTTTCCTTCTGTACTCCTCACCCAGAACTTGACAGAAACCACAGCTTGCATAACAAAAGATCAGAGATTAAAGGCTGTGCATCCTGTCTTCATGAGGCTAAAAGTTTGCTCACATATGAGGAAGTCCATCAAAGCTTGTCTAAAGGTTGTATGTGACAGGAAATACACTAATTTTACAGGCAGAGTGGTTAAACGGATTTTCCTACCAAATCAAAAGTAGAAGTAGAATTAAAGCCAAATCCACCCACCAGTGGGAATTCAGTGGAAACACCTTCCTTGACTTTGTGTCTGGGATTAGTCTGTCAGACCTCAGGACTTCACTCCTTATCCTACCCTGGACCCACCAGACTTGGCTGCTGCTCTGCTAAGGAGCCCGCAGCCCTTAACTCCAAAGGGCCGAGGGCTTGGCTCCTTCACTGCTCTTTGCTCTAGCTGGGACACTGAATCGTCCTTATTATTGTGCCAGTGCCAGATCCAACCTACTTTTTTAATGGTTGTATACAACCATTTTTGATCACTGATGTTTTCTGTTTCTCTGCTTTTTTTTTTTTTTTTTTTTTCATTCTTATATTATTTCCCTGAGAACAATGCTAAGATCATACAGTCCTAATGACGCTGCTCACGCTGCTCCTTTAGGCTCTATGCATTAGATATTTGCAATGTAGAATGTATTTATGATCACTTCTCCCAGCAAAAAGAGGTAGTAATTATTAGTAATGTGTAGGCTGTACCAGTTTTTTCTAAACATCTGTGTCTTTTGCTGGGATAATCTGCTTTTGAGTCAAGACTTTTGCATTCATCTAGGTGAGTTCATTATCTTTCAGTAGCTATATTTCAAAATGAAATTCATGCCTTGGTAGTTCTGAATACAGATCTAACGTATCTCTGACTGCATGCTCACCTGCAAGAGAAGGGCCCTTCCCATGCGAGCAGAATAAATAGAAGTGCAATAATCATCCGATCGTACCCAAACTAGTCAAAACCAGAGTCCCAACATATCTGAACATACACCATGGGGACCCTTCCCCCAGACTCTTGGCTCTCCGATGACAAAGGAACACAACTCAAACTTCTTTGATCTTTTTAAGCTCTTTTGCCTTGGAACATTATTGTGGCATGAGTCATTTCACTTAGAAACATATATTTTTTTTTAATTCTTGGTAACTGTATGATTATCTTTATTTGGAAATCACATCTAAAGCAGGCAGCTATGTTACCTTGGATATCCCTACCTGTACTTCAGCCTATTTGGGCACACTCAAGTTTAGCTTTCCCTGGCTCCCCTGGCTCCAGTAACTTTTGCTGAAGAAATAGCTTTAGGAAATGTTGATTAAAAAACATAATAATAATAATAATATCAGTCAAACAGCTCTGCTAATTATGTTGGCCATATTAATGGCACAGACTGCTCATTTTCAGGCTCGGTTGGAAAGATTACCCAGAGAGGTGTTATTCTCTCAGCACAGTGTCAGATGTCACCCCGTGGGATATTAAAGCCAAGTCAAGATTGTGTTGAAAAATATTTTTTTTTTCCTCTTCTGTACAGTAACACATACAGCACCAGACTGCATTAAAATCAAATCCCTTTGCAGAAGAAATGTTAATGTGGGCTGCCAAATGGGAGAGATTTTCCATAGTTCACTGTTAATGTAAGACCTCAGCTCTTGTGGAACATGCTGTCCTCTAATGAACAGTTCCTTAATGAGAGCGGAGAATCAGGGTTTCATGTCTGTGAGAATGACAGCAAAGTTTGGAAGGTGTTGTTTCTGTTTTCCTTTCGTATTCTTTTTAACAGAAGCACTAATTGGCCTTAAATAAACCTGGGTGAAACACAACGGATTTACAATACTTTTTGTGAAGCAAGACTACAGCTCAAGCACGCAGAGAAAGAGGTTCCCCTTTTACGAGATAATTCTGATCTAGTGTTCTGCTTTATGTTGCTTTTTTTTTTTTCTTAAAACAGCTATAAATTATCCCCAGTGGACAGGTTGCTGTATCATCAGCAAATGTTTGCTTTGGAAGAGTCTGAGAAGGCTTCTAAGAATGTAGGTATTTCTTCTCGTAGCAGCAATAGTCATCTTCCGAGGTTCACTTCTGTCTTCCACTTGGAAATCAACTTTTAGTCAATTTAAAAGGGTGTAAATTAAGTAGAGAAGGTGACAGCTTCACACGGTCTTGTTGTTGCGTTTGTTTCTTGGTTTTGGGAGAAGTCTTGGGAGCAGGCTGTCTGTGCTGTTTAGTTTCACAGGGCTTCGACCCAGCCCCGGGAATTCAGTGGGAGCTCATTCTGCCGCACGGTGCTGGGCCAGCAGCATCATTCTGGAAGGGCAGCCGGACAGCTTGCTAACAGCTCTCAACCTGAGCTTTCCCAGAGGTCCAGGGAAGTGAGTCCCCTTGCACCCTCTGCTCTTTGTCCACTGAATTAAGCTGCACATTCAGCAACTCACCCTAACGACACGCGGGAGCTGCGTGCTAAGCCATCCCAGCACCTCGCTCGCCTCTGCGCAGCTCACAGGAAAAGTCCCCCTGACAAAAACTCTCTGATTCTACACCTGCATAATTTACTCTTTAAGTCCCTTCCCCGCTCCCAGATTCAGAAACATCGGGTAGGATTTTGGGAATGGTTTAGGAAGAAAAAAAATGACAAACAATGTAAAAAAAAAATAAAAATAGAGCTCGCAAAGAATGGTGATAGCAGGGCAGCACACCCCGCGTGCTTCAGCTGCAGTGCGGGATGGATTCTGAGCTCCAGCTGAACTTGGCAGGGCTGCATGTGTTCAAATCATGTGTTTGTGCAGTCTAGGGGATTTCTTCTACTTTACAATCTTCCAGCATACAACGTCTCTGAAACCCGGCGGCATTGAAAAAATGTGTTTCCACCCTGAGAGAAAATATCAATAACAAGTGCACGAAAGCCATTATCCTTCGAAACAAAGACAGAAATGCAGAGAACGTGGGCAAATTGTGAATCTGCATCACTTCTTGGTTGCTCAGAGCAGAGGATGAATCTAGCATAAGATCAATAGACCGAAATACTGACTCATTAAAAACCAGTGCAAAACTCAAGTGTTTTTTTTCCGTGGAGATCATATGAGGAAGCCATTGATCAAAAAATGTGCCCGGTGCAGATGGAGGATGAAAATCAGAGCTCTCTCCCCCTGTGCTCTGGTATCATTTGGCAGAAGTCACTGAAAATGTGCACAGCATTGCTACACATAACAGCAGATGGTCAATATAGCCGAAGGAGGACTCTTTTGGAAACCCACGCCACCAAGAACCTTTATCCCTTCAGGGGAGAAGTGAATGCCAGGACTCAAAGCTGTAAAACACAGCCGGGCACCCACCCACAAAACCCAAGGGTATTGAAGACTTATGTGGGCCACACCTTCACTAGCTTTCAAATAGAAGGGCATGGGTGGTCTCCAGTGCTTTCAGTATGACGAACCTCGGTGACCCTCAGTAACACATTTACCCATCCATCTATCTCACCCAGGTGATCTGCACCAAAACTCTCAAGTTGTGTTTTTCCGCTACCCCAGCTATGCAACTGCCAGCCTGAGGAGTCGTTGCTAACTCTAGACCATTTTATTTGCAACAAACATCGATGCAATTACTTGGAGTGATGAATAAGGCAAACAAGACACCGGTCGAGTGAGTTTTGGAAGAGTTTCAACGTTTGACATGTCTTGGAAAACATTCTTGCTGCGTGGGACTCGATAACCAGCAAGACAACTAATGGTGTTTGGAAAGCAGCGCAGAGAGGGCACCCTCCCAGCTCCAGAGGGTCTGAGGAAGAAGATGATAGTGTAGCTCAAAGACTAATAAGCCTTGGATGGAAGGAGATGTGTATTCAAGAGAGTTACTGGAGGTTGAATGCACTGAAGAGGAGCGGAGGAAGAGAGGAGGTGATACAAACATGAAAATTCCAGTTAACAGCTAAAAATCTTTCTAAATTCTTACTGAAGGCATCCAACTAATTTTCTTTGTGTTAGAAATAGCTCTGGACGTGAACTGAAGCTTGAACATAAAGATTACAGAAGAGGAAAAAGATTATTGCGGTTCATCAAGAAATGTGTAAACAAAAAGCAAATTAAATCATTCATTTCATGTGTTGGTTTGGTTTTTTGTTTTTTTTTTTTTTTTAAATAGCCCATTGACCTCTGGTGTTGCCTTTCCTGTTTCAAGTGGAATTCAACCTGCTGCACCTGAAACAGGTTTGCTTCCCATTCCTACTCCACCTGTGCCTAATAATGACCCAGATGAACCTATATTGCCATCCGATATCACCTCCCAGGAGTTTCAGTGGTACCTTTCCCATCTGCCTGTAAGGTGTGTATATGTTTTTTTTTTCCTCCAGGTAAATTATTTCTGCCTTACATTTATTTCTGTGTTGAGTCATTGTCTTACAATTAATTGTTGTATTCATGCTACCTTTTATTTCAATACATTTCCTAGTGATAAGTGTGTAATGGGCTGCATTAGGGAGTTTGGTGAAAGGAGCTGAAATATATTCCCCTTCCTTTCTGTTGAGATAACAGTTTGCAAATGCTGACTTTGGTACCATGGAGTTCTCGTAAGAAGGCCCATGTCAGGATTGTGGAGGGAGTGATGTATGCTAATCCAAATCTTACTGAGCCTTACCCGTGACTCTCACCCGCCTCTTCCTGGTGACCCATAATTATTTGAAGTTTCTGGGAATTTCAACAATATGGGAGGAAAAAAACCCAAATCTCATGTGCTCTTCCTGTCTTTATCCCTATTTGGATGTGAGGGGGTAAAATTGAAAGGCACTGTAGTTATTTCTTTAGTTTTGTTGTTCTTTTTTAAAATTCTTTTTAAATTAATCTTTTATTTATTTCCTAAAGAATCTGAGCTGTGTTACATAGTTTTAGCAGTGGTATATAATAGTATGTGCATCTACTATGTCAGTTCTTTACTTCCAAATAAACCCAAAATACTTACTCTAGAGAGACTACTGGTTTGTGCAGTAGTGTACTTCAGGGGTACTTTTGGTCACTGAAATACAAGGGGAAAGTAAAATCCTGAAAATATAAAGTATTATAGGGTTCATATACAAGCAAAAAGCAAAGGCTAATAATGCAGCTGCTGTAAACCCTCAGGTTTCTCTGGAGGAGTTCTGGAAGGTCAGCATGACGTTCATAGATGTCTCTGTAGTGTGTTGTTGATGATGTAAAAGCAGCATCATATTAAGGAGCAGCACTGAATTTCATCTGTGACATAAAGGAAGTGCAACGACAATTTAAAACCATTTGGGAAAAAGTAACTCAATTTGATGTCCTAAGTATAAAAAAATAATAATTCAGTGGGCAGCAGGATAAGTCTGATTTCAAAACATGCTCTAAATATCCCTACAGATACAATACTGTTGTTATGCAGTTCATGTACCTTTGGGTTTTTTTTTCATTTTTATCCTAAAATTTCCCTTTATTTCTGTATCAAGCCCAAAGTACAGGTATGTCAGGGGGGAAGAGAGGGAATATTTTCTCAAAACAGCTCTTTGCTGGCTTTGACATCTATAGCCAGCGTAGGATAGGTATGAACAGACCAGTGAAACTGGATTATGGCAGGAGGACAAGGAAATACATTTTCCTGGATGCTTAAGACCCAGCACACCTACATTTTGGCAAAAATGGCAGAACTATAGTGGGGGGGAAGGGGCAGGGAGGTACCTTAAGGGCTATTTAAATAAAGGCAGCTCGTCTAGCTGGAAAGATGGGTATCCCCATCATGTGTATGGCAGAAGAGGTGACAGTCCCAGCTGCAGAACACAAACTGGGGCATGTGAAAGAGGCAGAAGTAAATGAGATTATATAGCAAATCAGAGAGTCAGAGGAGAGCTCTGGAAAGCGGGTGTAGAGCATTTGGAGATGTACAGAAGGGGGTGGTGAATCTGATAGGAATGAAAATGATGCGGGAAATCTTTGTATTCCTACGTATAAAACCAAGCAGAACCATAACCATTCGGCTGTGTTTTCTTATAAGCAGGGTTTGTACCACAGTTCCACCAAAATGAATAGGCAAATAAAGTTCCCTTTGCTCTGGTAACAGGAGTCTACTAGAAATAGACTTCAGCATTATGCAATAAATACTCTCCCTTCAGGACTGATGTCAGATATTTCAAGTATTCTGCCAGGCAGAGCGTAACTGAGGTGAGTGTGGCAATTCAGCTGTGCTACTTTTAAAGATAATTTGGTGTGGAAGCTCTTAAATCCTCTTTAGTCTCTGACTCCAGGACTGTCTGAAATATCTTCAGGTTTTTTTTTCTTCTTTATTACTGATTTTCCATCAGGAATAATTAACTTTAACCTCCCTAAGCCTGTGTGCATGTATGCATGTGTGTCTTTCCTCCTCATAAGCCAACATCCCTGATACATAGATAATTTATGAAAACAGAGTAGATGCTTTTTAATAATTAAGTAATAGATAATAGGAGGGGACTTTTTCCAACAACGTACAGTGGCTTTGAAGTAGAACTCAAGCCTGAAAGGTTAGCGGCTGTGGATAAATCACATTTAGAACACGAAAAACTGGAGAAAGCTGCTGTCCTCACATCGTATCATTAAGTAAATTAAAACCCTGCAAAGGTTCATTTCATTTTGCAGCACGTGCGCTCCGTCGCAGTTAACGTGCGAGCAGTAGTCCTGTGGCAAAAAGCCAGCTGACTGCCCCGGACTAAATCACACAGCATCACCGTGGCTCATTCTCTCTAAATTACAGGGCAAACAATAACACAGGTAAAATTAGCCCCGTCTGTAATTACACGGCAGAAGTGTGTCGAGGACGTAGAATGATAAACGGAGGACGTGGAATGTGTTGTGTCATATCGAGTAATCTCTCCTGCTGCAGAGTTGAAGAAACAAAGGCAGAGTTGTGCCTTGTTTGTCTAACATGCTCTGTATCACAAATTAGAAATCCTTCCTAATTAAGATATTGTTAAGTTTCCTTTGTTAACAAATTTTTAACAATGTTAATTAGCGATCATTGATGACATTTTAACAATGTTAATTAGTGATCATTGTTCATCTAACAAACAATTAGGGTGATTTGCGCTGCAGTTCTCAGGCGCAGAAGTGCATCCCAGAGCCTTCCTGCCTTTTTTTACCCCCAGGCTGCTCGAGCCAAGGGAGGGCATCTGGGAATGCTAATGCAATACGTAGCCACTCATTTAGCAGAAGCATTGCAGGGAAATTGTGTCTGGCTTATGAACGTTTAATGGTTCAAAACAGCTGTAGCTTCACAAGGGTGTTCTCATCACACAACTGCTCCGCGAGGTCACTGGGGCCAGTTTTTCTGCACTCATGTGACACAATACAAGGTAGACACGAACACTCGCTGCCCGCTGTTCCACTAACTCTCGTCTAGCGGTGGCTTTCGGAGGCCTGAGGTTCTCAGGGTGGTCACATTTTTCCTGTGGTGTCATCTAACTCCAGCATTTTCTGGTCTACGTGCTGGTGAAAGGAGTAGCAGCAGCACTGTGTGCTGTGGCCCGCATCCCTGCTGCCTTGGTGAAAATCAGGACCACAAGCATCCGAAAAAATCCGCTGTCACCTTTACAACACCAGCCTCGGAGCTGCAGTATCGTGTTGATTTGTAGGAAACACCCCTGAGAAGGGAGGATATTCACATCGAGAGCTACAAAGGGGCTTGAGAAATCAGCTTGTCAGACCACAGGAGCATGGAAGTTGGACTGTGTTTCCTGGCACAGACAAGCGGAGGGCTGCAGGCTCTGACAGATACCAGGCTTGATGCACTCTTCTTCTCCACAGGAGTCAAAGCATTGTCTCTGGACAGAGCCAAGACACCGATCTCCTACCCAACAACCTCGGGGGAAGTTGGGTTAGCTGCTAGCGCAATTAAAAAATCAAATCAAATAAAATTATGAAGACTTGCGCTGAGGAAACCGGATAGTCTGGAGGTTGAGTGGTAGGATAAGATTGCTCCAGAACCCTCCTGCTGTTGTCCTGCTGCCAGTCAGAGCAATGCTGGGGCTACCAGAGGCAGGGCCAGCACTGGCCAGTGACACAGATGGGGTGTCAGCATCCCACATTTGTGCTTCTACTCCAGACAAGGTTAGCCTGGGTGATAAAATACCAACGTATGGTGTACGTCAGTGCTCCTGTGACAAGCGTTGTCAGTGGACCTCTGGAATAGCTGGGTAAGGTGGAAAGCTCCTAGCACGGATTTTGCTGCTGGGGGGATGTTCTCCCGCTTGCCACAGTGCTTAGCAAGCAGCATAAATGCATTTTGTTGCTGAGGCAAACAGGCTTGAACCCAGCTGCATTACAACTGGGTTGTTTTTTTTTTTCTCCTCTTCTATTTGTTTACGGCACGGATGCCTGCTGTCCTCCCGCCCTTCCCTTGTGTAAATTCATCCACCTTTTGTTCACGTGGGGAGTTTATCCCCTCTGCGCTATGCGCCCCGTGTTGTTTGCGTGTTGCTGTACATAAATGTTTCTGCAGCAAATGGCAGATGAAAACGAGTGCCAAAACCCACACAGCGTCTTCTAAATGTTAACTGTAGACTGGGGAAAAAAAAATCATTGCTTAGGCAAGCCTGACATAACAGATACGTTCTTCCATTGCCCGGGTTAGTGGATAGCATTGATATGATTAGATTATAAGGGTGAGCCATTAATCCCTCTTTTTCCTGATTGTTATTGACAAAATTGGAGTGTAAACTAACACTAACCTGCTTAGTTCCAGCTACGTTCTCATGAATATAAATGTATCAGTCCATCAAATTTACATTTATAAAATGCCCTTCATTCAAGGAGCTCAGAATGCAGAAGGCAATCAATAGAAAAATAAAATTGTTAGCCTCGATTCGGTGAGAAATTCAGCTTAGGCACGGCAAGATTTTCTGCTGGCACTGTCTGTACTGGAGTTGAGTGGGATACACCTGAGTTATGTCTTTCACCTCACCACTTGGTCTCGTCGTTTGTGTGCAAATCTAAGTGCTGACTGAAGCCAAGGGTTGGCAGCGCTTGCTGGGATAATGCCCTGCTCCTGTTTCACCAGCAAAGCAGCGCTCTTTGGACTCACCCTTCCCTGGGAATGGCCGTGTCTCTTTGGCAGAGATTGACAGTTGCAAAGAGTTCGTGTTTTATCGGTCTTCCAGTTGCTCTAAAAGGAACAGAGGTTTAGAGAGGCCACTAAATGGTTGCAGGGAACGGTCGTGAAGCCGCCCGCTTCGCTTTCCGCGCAGAAATCTGCTGCCAGCCCTCGGAGAAGCAGCCACATGTGCTACGTGTTATGACAGGAACGTGTTCCCAATTTTCCTAGTCGAGAACCTGCAACTGGGAGCCTAAAATCACATTTTTAAGAGCAAATGCATTTAGGTGTTGCAGGGCTTGTCTACAGCAGGTTTGGGCAAGAGCATCTGACTTTAAACAACCAGCATTTGGTGAGGTGGGAGAGGAAACTGATAAAAGCTTGCTTGTGTTTCCGCCTACCTTTTGTCATAGGCAAGGAAATTTTATTACCATTTGTATTATGGATTATGATTGTCAGCCACAGATGTGAAAGTCAAAACATATTTTGACTTCTATGGGGACAGATGGAAATTGTAAACTGATTTTCACCTTTAAAAAAAATGACCAATCTCGTCGTTAAATTAAATTAATTCGTTCTGTTGCTATGACTTTACTGCGTTCTAGATTCCAAGCGACTGCGATTTCCTTCTCCAAAACAGAAGGAGGTATTGCTATGGGCAAGTGGAAATGTTTTGTGAAGCTAATGCTGGCAATATGTTAGCTCTGGAGGAGTGGGCTGTGATTAGAGATCCGTTTGCACCCGGGAGTTTTCTGTTAGCATCTGTAAGTGAGAGTAAGGTGCTGCATCCCATGGATTTGAACATTTGCTAATTCTTTGAGTCTTCGCTCCTAAAGTCAGTTGTTCCTGGCATTGTGGTGTGTCTGGTTTCTAACCAGGATATTCCCCAGAGCAGCAGCAGAAACATGGGACACCTCAGCAGCAGAGAAAGGCAAAAAATTCCCCTTGCGCTCAGACTAACTGACTTTGTGTCGGTCAGAAGTCATCAGTGCTACCGACACAGCACCGCTGTGACTGCTGCCTTGCGTTGTAATATTGGACTTCTCTTAGGTAAAGGTAGCAACAAAAGGTAGTAAGAAAAGAAAGAAAAAGGTTCCTCAGTATTTGATCTGCTCCTTTCCTTTTTCAAATATCTCACCTAGACTTGTTGAACTCTCTTGCAGCTGTCCTGAGGTTTGGAGATTCCTGGGTTTGCAGGGGGTGAAGAGTAGGATGAGAGAACAGCGTTTTATTATTTTTTCCTTAGTGTATCTGCCCTATTTATCTGCTTTCACGAAAGAAGGCTGCCACTGTCCATGTCTTTCCAGGTTACACTCAGGGCCAAACACATTAAGAGTGAAATTCTCAAAGATCTGCAGGACCTGGGTATTTTCGTGAGCTGTGCTATGTGGATGCCAGAGTGGAGATGTGCCACCAGCCAGTCTGCTCAAACATCACTGGTTGCAGGCAGACTGCTGGCTGGCAGCTTAAATTGGAGCTTCCCGTGACGCTTGCAGGTCCACTGGGCATGGCTGTCGTGCTCTTCCATGCAAAACATTCAGCTGAACTGGAGTTGGTTATTTTCACTAAAAACTAGCAATTCAGAAAATGAACTTATAAACAAACAAATAGTGGGAAAAAAACTAATTCCAAAAAAACCCAACCCAAAATGTGCTGGTGCAAGTAACTTGCCCATTGCAGTTATTCTGTGATAAAGCTTACATCCTCAGTCATTTCTCAGCTGGAGTATAAAGAAAGCAAGCACAGGGAAAAAATGCAGTATTTAGATCCACCTCACAGTGAGAAATGCTGATAAATGGTCAAGAAAATTCCAGTGGATGTCTGTATTTGTTTTCTTAAATGGGGATAGATAAATAGTGTAATGTAAGAAACCTAAATCAGCTATTTTCTATTTGTGCAGAGAGCTCCATCTCCTTCCAAATTCAATTCTTTAATCAGTGGCAACTGTACCTCATAGCACAATCAAAAGATGTTCTGTGTTTTTTTTATTTAATGCTTGATACATAAATAAACTATCTGAAGTATAAGAAACCAATTTGAAGCACACAGTCATGTTGTCTGCTCTCCCCTGTTCATTCTTTTCTCTTAGCTTTCAAGGCTGCTGCTTGGGAAAACATGGGGAGCTTTCTTCCTGACTGAAATATTGGTATTTTATGTTGCCATGAATTTGAGTAGATAATTGACTTCTCATTCCTCCTGTTCGTCTCTCTTCTGCTCTACTCCCTCTTCCCCAACTCTTCTACCCTTTTCCTCTCCATTCCCACTGTTATTTTTGTCAAGTTTTTATCTCTTCAGATCCTGCTGCTACTTTGTTCACCTTTCCTTATCCATTAGTGTCCCACCTTCTAGACCTTCATGTGTGATGATGCCTCCTCTTCACCACTTCTTCCCCTGGCCAGTTCCCAGCTCCTTCCCTCTCTGTCTGTTGCCCTGTGGTCATCCTTTCTCTGCTTATTTCTTCTCTCTGCTCTTTATTTTCCTTCTGCTACTTGGATGTAAGAGAGATAGCTAAAGGCCACCCACCTTATCAAGAAGAGAGGTGCTTTAGGAAGGCCCTATTTAGCTTTATGGTCTACGGGCTGCCTGGAATCAGCCCATAATAGGCTTTACCAAGCTAGAAAATTAAAATATAGCATGGAAATATTCAGTCGATCAGATTATTATGCAAAGTGTCATCTAGTGGCTCATTTTATCAAGAAAATTGCCCACCACCATCACAGTTTTCTTCAGTCTTTACAGTCCTGGTCATTGCCTCGTTTCCAGTCAGGAAGGATTTTCTTAAACAATAAAAATATCCATAATGAGTCTGCACTCTAAATTATACTCAGGCATGCAATCTCTCAGTCTAATTTTCAAACCTGCTTGTCTAAATGAAGGCACCCAGTTCTAAATTTTAATTTTCAGACAGGCATTTAGGCACCCAAATACCTGTTTTAATTTGCTAAGTGCCAGTCTGAGCACTCCAATAGAGCAGGTGAATGGGCATCCTCACCTAAGCCTCCCAGTTCAGCAACGTTGTTCTGTATCATTGAGTGTGGTATGTGGCTGCTCATCCTACCGTGCTGCTGGTGTTCTCCTCCATGCAACTGCTGCTCCTCCAGCAGAGCTTGTTGTTTGGCTGCCTACTGGGGCTGTGTCCCCATGTGGCATCCCGCTGTCCCCAAGCTCCTTTACACCCCAAGCAGGAACAGGAGGAAATGAAGGATAAATGAAAGATGGTAGGGGTTGGAAGAGACCTCTAGAGATCATTGAATCCAACCCCCCTGACAAAGCAGGGTCACCCAGGGCATGTTGCACAGGATCTCATCCAGATGGGTTTCGAAAGTCTCCAGAGAAGGAGACTCCACAACCTCTCTGAGCAGCCTGTTCCTAGGCTCTGTCACTCTCACAGTGAAGAAGTTCCTCCTCATGTTGAGGTGGAACCTTCTATTCTCAAGTCTATACTCATTATTCCTTGTCCTGTTGCTGGATACTACAGAAAAAAGACTGGCCCCTTCCATTTGACACCCATACTTCAGGTATTTATAGACATTAATAAGATCCCCTCTTAGTCTTCTCCTGTCAAGACTAAACAGCCCCAGTTCTCTCAGTCTTTCTTCCCGGGGAAGATGCTCAAGTCCCTTAATCATCCTTGTAGCCTCCATTGGACTCTCTCCAGTAGATCCCTGTCTCTCTTAAATTGGGGAGCCCAAAACTGGACACAATATTCCAGGTGTGGTCTCCCCAGGGCAGAGTAGAGGGGCAGGAGAACATCCCTAGACCTGCTGGACACAGTTTTCTTAATGCACCCCAGGATACCTTTGGCAAGTGCTTTGGACTTTGCAGCAAAGTTGCTGCCTTTGGTGGCAGCCTATAAGAAGGGACGATGCTCAGAATGTCACCCGGGAGCATCAGTGTACCCAGGATCTCCTTTGCTGGACTTTGACTTGCTCTGGGTGTGTAACACGGACCGCTGCTCTGCTTTGAGCACCTCAGCCAGCTTCACGGCCTCTCTAGGACCATCCCAGCCGCTTCGCCAAAAAAAAGGAGTTTATAATTAGCATCCTATTGCTCCCAGGGAACTGGGCCTGATGGACTCCAACTGGGATTGCAGAATGGGCCGTTTCTGGCTCGGGTGGAGGGCAGAAGAGCGTGGCTGTGCTGGGCAGAGCAGGGAGCCAGAAGCAGCCCCCAGATGAAGCTCTGAAGCGCATTGGGGGGCTCTTGCCACGATCCGTGCGGGGAGATGCGCAGGCGGCGGTGCGGTGAAAGCAATCGAAAGCAATCGAATTCTTTGTTTCCCTGTTTAATGTAAGCCTCTTCCACAGCACCCAGCGACCGTTTTAAATCACAATAAAGTGCTGACTCCAGCTCACAAAAAGAAAAAACCAACCCAACCCAAGGAAACAGACATTTATGGCTTAAATCTGGTCTGGCACCTGACCTTAACTGTGACTGCAGTGCCAGCAAACAGAAACAACAGGGAAAAAAAAAAAAGGGGGGGGGGCTCAATTTAAAGCCTGTTTTTGTTAACTGGGAGTGTTAGATATAACTGTGAAATTCCGGCTTTTGTGGGGTTAATTGCATAACTCTTTGCTGTGCTTTAACAAGATGTTTTGTAGCTGAATAGCTGTGATTTCCTTTGTTTCTTTCTGTGGGCCGAAGGTAGTTTAAGAGGGGAAATTAGCCATTTAATTATTATGAGTGCAGGAGAAGTAAAAAGACCATATGGTTTGCTGTTGAAATTAGTCACAAGAAACTTTTTTTTTCTTCTTTTTTTTTTTTTTTAATAATATGTGATATTTTTAACAAGCAGATGTGAAGCCACAGCGTCTCCCACAAGAGCTTTGCCAGGCTTATCTGTTGTGCTGCAGGGGGGTATTTTTAGCACAGGGGGTCACTGTGTGGAGTAAGAGGGTAAGGAGGGAGAGGGTTGCAGGGCAAGCTGGAGGCACAGCTCTGAGGAAGGGGTGGACAGCAGGGGCTGGCCACTGAGCCCAACACTTCTGTGGTTCATCCGTGAGGCTCAAGTTCCCAGGCGATGCCAAGCCCAGACCTCTGCTGCAGGGTGTTTGCTCCGTTACATGGTGACTTGAGCATCTGAGCATCTCTTCTCTGACCTGGGCCACTGCATGGTCCCAGCAGGCATCCATTAAAACCAGCAGCATTTCTCTATCACAGAATGCTAAGGGTTGGAAGGGACCTTGAAATATCATCAAGTCCACCCCCCTGCCAGAGCAGGATCAGCTAGAGCAGGTCACACAGGAATGTGTCCAGGTGGGTTTGGAATTTCTCTAGTCCACAGCTCCCCTGGGCAGCCTGTTCCAGAGCTCCATGACTTTCACCTTGAGAAAGTTTTTCCTTGTGTTTCTGTGGAACCTCTTATGCTCCAGCTTACACCCATTGCCCCTTGTCCTGTCACTGGACATAACAGAGCAAAGCCTGGCTCCATCCTCCTGACACTCACCCTTTAGATATTTATAACCACAAATGAGGTCACCCCTCAGCCTCCTCTTCTCCAAGCTAAAGAGCCCCAGCTCCCTCAGCCTCTCCTCAGCAGGGAGATGCTCCGCTTCCTTTGTCATCTTTGTGGCTTTGCGCTGGACTTTTTCAAGCAGTTCCTTGTCCTTTGTGAACTGAGGGCCCCAAAACTGGATGCAGTATTCTGAATGAGACCTCACGAGGGATGCCATTGGCCTTCTTGGCCAGCGTGCCTCCTATCCTGATTTCCCACTCCAGTCCCTCATAAGCAACCCTGGAGTCTATTTTTCCTGTCTTTCCCAACTCGCTCACCTTTCCAGGCTGGTCACCAGCCCCGCGGGTTGGTTGTTTGTTTTTTTTTTCTCCTCCATCTTAATCTCTTTTCCCTTTCATCCTTTTCTTTGTTTCTAGTGCTTTGTTTCAAGTGTTTGGTCGTTGCATTGCTTGTGCTGCAGCGCAGGAACTCAATTTACTGTGTGCAAGAACACGTATGCTACTTTTCAGGGCTCTGACACCGGAGAGCTGTGACTCTGTATTGAATTGTAGGCAGCTGCTTTTTCAGATGGGAACTTCAGGGAGTTAGCGTGGCTCCGACGATTAATTTAAATCTTCTCTGCCAAGTTCATATTCTCCAGCATCTCTCCTCTTCTTTGCTGCCCGAGGGCTTCTGGTACTCCTGTAACACAGATACTAAAGGGGCCTGGATTGCTTTTCCTTGAACTTCAGGAATTATTCAAGTCACCTTATCAAGATAATTCAATAAGGTCTTCCTGTTCCAAATCACCCAGTTGAATGGCCTGCGATGTCTGTTCCTTCCGTTCCTTTCTTCCTGCCTTCCTTCCTCCTCCTTCTTCTCCGTTCCTTTACACCAGTTCTAATTATTTGACGCTCAAATGATAAATGAGTTTCAAATAATTAGAGGTGGTATAAAGGCCCACAGCCAGGAGATTTACGCCAGCCGAGCCGGCCAAACAAAGAGCCTTCTGTGGGTATCGTTTTTCTCTCCGAGCTTTGAAGCCCTGTTCTGCTGTCTCCACCTTCAAAGAGCTCTATCATTTTTAACCCACATAATTTTATTTCCCTTTTTCATACCTGGGCAATGTCACAGGCCCTTATTAAGGAGCAGACCAAATGTCAAAGTTTTGTTGTAAATCAGCAGGAAGCCAGTAACAAGTAGGGGTGAGAGGGCTCAAGGGAGGCCTTGTGCAAGGACCCAAGTCAGATGTGTTGCCAATTCATTAGAAAGGAGAGCTGTAAAAGATAAACCACCTCCAACTTTCGTTAGGACAACTTAGTAACAATAACAACGCTGGATTACTTCTGCGTGGGCCCCTGGCCAGACCAGTCCTGTCATCTGGAAATAAAGGCAAACCTGCCCAACTTCTGCAAGGTTCTTGTCTGCTGCTAAATCGCTTGTGAAAATGTATGAATTTTTCAAGTCAGGTAAATAAATGTGTGTCCAGGGCAAGGACATGCTGAGAAAAGACCTCTGAGAGAGAATACGTTATTAACAATTCTTCCTTTCTCTTACTCCCCTGTTGACTCCGTATAAACTTTGTAAGGAGCCAGACCTGCCCTATCATAAAAGAACTCAGCTGAAAGCCCTGCTCCTTCCCTCCGAGGCTCACGTGGGGCTTCGAGTTCTCTCTGTGAAGCGCTTCTGCTGAATCAGACTGATGTTTTGCTTGCTGCTGTCTAAAAACAGAAAGACAAATTACAATGCAAAGCTCAAGTGAAACCCTTTTTTTTTTGTTTTTTTTTGTCTTCAGAGCAGGCCCTTCAGCTATGCGCTTGCATTTGGTGTGTGACTGCGTGAGGGGAGGGAGGCTGAAGCTGGGGAGGTGGGTTTTGCACACAAGTACTTTGGTGCAGACCTGTGGAAACTCTTCCTTTCTCTGGGGAAGCCTCGTGGGCTTTCTGGTTCCAGTGATGGTAATGGCATAAATTCCTGTAATGCAACTTTTCTGCAAAAACTAAGGTGAAAGGCCACGATTGATGTTTAGGGGAATGCCTAACGAGATTTCCCATACCTCATCTGAGGAAATAAGTGAGGATGGCTTCAGCTTCTTAGACAGGATGGCAGGATGTGTGCCCAGTGATCACACTGGCTCTTTCCCTTAGGGCATTTGCTTTGGTTTTCTGTCTGGTTCTTTGGTTTTTTGCCTGTAGGTTTGTTAGCATATGTGCCAGGTTCTCCCTCCAAAGCCTTTTGTAGATGTGCTGAGTGTGGCGCTGCTTTGCTGCAGCGTGGGAGAGGCCACTGCCTGCTGCAGGATAGGGGTCAGTGGCTATTGGTATTTTCGTGGTGAAAAAAGTGTGTCTTAAGTTAAAAGAGTTTATTTCTCTATAGCACTTTTCTACCGTGACCTGCATTGCTTTGCCAGCTGCTAGAAAATCAGAACTGAGAGCAGTGACTTTGCGAGAGGGATGCATCCTCACTCCTCCTCCGGGATGAAGCCACAAACTGCCTCTCAGTTGGTCTGGAAATGCTGTGTTTACGCAGCTTAGCACAGGAACACAACCAGGGCTTTTCCTCTCATTTTTCAGCCAGGAGGGATGAGCAACCACACATCGATACGGTGACAGAAATAGAGCATTTGTGAATGTTGACTGAAACACGGGCACTATGCACAACGGTTTCGATCCCAGCGAAACCATTGCCATGAAGATGAGCCATCAGCGTTTGATGGACATCATCACTTTAAATCCTTTAGTAGAGTTGGGGAGCTGTATGACCAGGCAGACAGTTGAATGAAGCAAAGATGAACCTCTGTTTTCAGACACAGCAATTTAATAGCCTGTTGCTTTGGCATACAAAACTATGGAATCTGGAGAGAATGCAAGACAACACTATAAACTAGAACAGGCAGAGTGTTTCTTTCTAGACAGTGCAAGAAATCCAATGAACACAAAAAAAAGAAGAAAGTTCTCCTAAAACAAACCTGTTAGAGGATAACTGTGAAAAGAAACCTAAATTGTAAAACACAAAAAAAAAAAGGAATCAAAGTCAGGGGCCTATGATTAGCCTGTGAACTCTGCTGAAATCAAGAATTAATTTCACCCCAGGGAAGGGATGGAGCAGCCTGGCAAACTACACCTGCACAGAGGAGGCAGTGGTGATAAGGTAGAGGAGAAAGGGATAAAAAAAGGTGGGGGGGGGGGAATCTAATGCCACACTGGGAATACTGCTGCCTTCCTTGGGAAAGTTATCCTATACTTTCCACGGCTGAACTACGTGTCCCAGTAAAGGGCTGATTTGCCACAACTTTGTTGTGTGGCTCAACTGTCTGTGCCACACTTAACTGTTCAACAGTTGCAGTTTTATAAATGATGAAGCTCCAAGAAAGGTCATTTGGTTGCACAACGACTTACGAGCAGTGTTAATTAAACCCCTTATTGAGCCTGGCTCTCAATCTCCAAACCCTTTGCTGGGGTGATGTCCTGTCAGTTATCTTGAGGGGTACCCAGGGGGGGTCTCTAAAGTGTCCGTGTCTGGCAGACACTGCAAACACCATCACTGAATTAGGGTTTCTGTGAGCTGCTGTGCAAGCACAAGACCACCCTGGCAAGGTGTGATCTGAAAAAAATAGGAGGACACCGAGGAAGTTTTATTAACAGAGCAGTGCAAAATGATTTTTAACTCAGAAGTTTTTGTAATCTTGGCCAAACACATTTACAGCATCCAGCTCGTTCTCTAGTTAGGTGGTCTGGAGACTCAATTCATCCCGGGGGCCAAAATATGAAATATTTGGGAATTCTGGCAGACTCCTTGCAACAGTTCAAACTCCTTGTTTATCTCGCAGGGTTTCTTTGCATAATGAATGGGAAGGGTTGAAATAAACACAGTGATGTTTAAAATAATAGAGTGGCTGGGATCGAGACATTACTGACCCCCATTTAAATTTTCAGCAACCTGGCAGAGTGGTTGCTGTAGAGATAATAGTGCTTTATGGGTTGGCTGTGTGTCCAAGAGCTGTCTTTCTGCTTGTGGCATCACTTGTAGCCTTTCCAGGCTCAACTCCTGCCCAAGTCTGGGGTTTTTGAGCTCAAAGTGCTACTTCTCTTGCCCTCACAGCAGACAGTGGGTACCCCAGACAAGAGATCCATGGCAAATTCAGCCTCTTGCCAATTCAAGACAAACTTTCTGTAATATTTTCCAAGTCAGTGGAGGTGGACTGATTTTGGTTATGGACAAAGAAGTGTCAAAAAATGCTCAGCTTCTTTGGGGACGTGTACAAGGCACCCACGAGGCTACACACAGCTTAGCTCAGATGCACAGGGGGAACACATAGCAGCCTTCTGGGTCCTCACAGAACAAAGGGAGTTTATTCCTGGCACCAGCAAACAGTGTCCTTCCTGCACAACTTTTGCCCTCAGCATTGCCCTCCTGCTCATGGGGTTTCCATGCAAAAGGGACAGATCTATTATTCTTTAAGTCACTGTCAGGGGGACAGGGGTCCTCTTGCCTCTTTGATGTCCAGGTGCTTGGGCTGTTGGTAAGCGGGGACTCAAGCATCTTTGTTTTCAATTACTTTCCTTCAACTGAAAGGGAGTTTCAGTACTGGTTTTGAATGTACAGAAAACCATACAGTACAGTTTTAATACAGATCTGATAGGCCAAATTCTGTTCAGACTTTGATGTGTGTGTGCACACTGTGTAAATCAGCATGAAACGTGGCTCGCTCGCTCTGCTTATTCACAAGCCCAGTGATAGATACGTTCTGCATCCAGGGAGAGAATCAACAACTTGCATATGCATCCAGGGATTTAGCTAAGCACGTTGCCACGTACAGGCACCAGAGCTCACGTACCCAGCCTGGGTTCTAAGTGCACAATTAATGGCAGCTCCTTGCCAGATTTTTCCCTTGCAAGGAAATGAAATTATTTCCAAAATTGCAAATGAATAATTAATGTTCTACCAAGAAATTAGTGTCATCCTCGAAGTGCTCTGAGGTAGCCCCTGATGCTGCAAACAACTGGATCCTCATGTAAAGCAGGTTGCAGGTTCAGGGCATTCCTTGCCATGTCAAATAATCATTAGCTTTTCAACGATATCAGGGGAATCTTTTTTTTTTCCTGTTCATTTTTGTGCACTGTAGGGCACTTAGATGCTCATTAATATACATGTCCCTTCCAATTTCACTCTCATTTGCACTAT
This sequence comes from Todiramphus chloris collaris, assembly GCA_025345505.1. Classification (NCBI taxonomy): domain Eukaryota; kingdom Metazoa; phylum Chordata; class Aves; order Coraciiformes; family Alcedinidae; genus Todiramphus; species Todiramphus chloris. The sequence goes on from JANVCC010000270.1 coordinate 5,748,460, forward strand.
GTTAACAGCTACTTTTTCATCTTTGCTCAGACAAACGATAGCCTTTGTAACCAGGAATAAAATTAGTCGCAAATGGAAACCTGTTTTAATGAGGCCAAATTGTTATTTAACTCCAAATGTGTACAATATTTTTTTTTTCTCTAAATCTCCTTTAATTCCTCCCTAGTATTAATTATATCTTGTCATAAACAGGCCTCAGAAATTCCTCTTCCTCCAGAATAGTTCAAAATAGAGCCTTATGCCAGAGCACCCTACTAATAAGGTAAAATAAGGAGGGGTGGGGAAAAGCTCCTTTTGTCTGATTTTCCCCAAACTTCTGATTAAATTATCTGAGGCCCCTGGGATTTGTATAGGCAAATTTGGCAGCTCCCCTGTACTTACTGAGACTGTGACATAAACCAAAACTCCAAGAATGCATTATTTGTTACCAGAGTAAGTAGGTGTGAGTGACTCACACGTCAATAAGGTGCTTCTGTTACAGCTGTTTATTAGAGGGTTTTCTTGCCTTCCATTTCTTGCTCTGCCACTGCCTCACTTCATGACCTCGGGGAAGTCTCCCCTCAAATGATGTGCACGCCTATACATCCGCACATCGGTATGTATATGACTGTATAGTTATTTCCTGCTAAAAGAATGTTTCGAAGTGCTGTAAAAGACAAAATGAAGACAACGTAGAGACTCTGCTTGTTAGGGTGTCTTCTTTATTTAACTGTAGGCATAAGCCAGAGCTACTTGAGCAACACCCAGGCAGGTACAGAGTTACCATTTTTGGGTCAACGTGAGGTTTTTAGGTGCAGGCAGATCCGAAGTAGAGACCGTCTATCATAACTCCCTTTCTCACTACCACCCCAAAACTACTTACTCACAGTAGCAACAAGAAGGTATTGTTTCCTCATTAACCCAGCAGTTCTTGCCCAGTTAGAGAAAGAATTTGGGAAACTCTGTTGTTACAGTGCCATCTGGTGATTCCCCTCTACAAGGGGGTGAAGCTCTCTCATCAGGCACTCCAGCAGCTTTATTACTGTTCTGCATTACTTAGCATACTTCCTTAGGCATCTTCTCATGCATGATTTTTTTTAATTTATTTTTTTTTAAACTCTTTAGCATTTTAATGTGTAGGAAACTTCAACAAACAGCAATCAAAACATTTTCCAAATGTACTCTTAATCAAGTTTATCAGCAGCAGTTTGATTTTAAGAAATGGAAGGCAAAGCAGTGCTAAAGAGAGTGTTTCCTTTTATCATTCATAATTCATCAGGAGCCTGATTGTGCTGGAGCTGCACCCCTGGGCAAAGGCACATGCTCTTCCTGGTAGCTAGAAAGCACTGTAGGTATGTTGTTACCATCCCATATGTATTTGAGTGGCATCTGGCTTTTTGAAAGTGCTAAGCAAACATTATCAACTGTCGCTCCTCAGTGAGCTAGGGAAGCCTTGTCCCTGGGTTACTCATGAGAAAATAAGTTGAAGATGCTTGTTTGAGATGAGTCTTGAACAGAGGTGGGGTTAGTGCCATGGATGCCCGTTTCTCTTCTCCTGCCTGAGAGCAGGACAGGTTGTCCCTTGGGATGTACCTGTTTGGGGCATAATGTGGTGGTGGGATGCTGCTTTGGGGCTTGGCATGGCTCTGTCATCGGCTTTTCTGTTCACTCTGCTCATTTCCCCCTTTTCAAAGCAGGAAGAATGATTACCTTCTCTGTAAGAGTTCAGTATTTGTGTATCATGTTGTTTAACAGACAGGGATTTCCCCTGATCTGGGGGTCGTTCGAAGCTGTTCTTACATGCGGTGTGTAGTCCTCTTGCAAACCTGGAGTATGAGCTTCTGAAGCTTCAGATTCTTGTCTGAGATGTTTACATAGCTGCAATGACTGTTTCCTCCACTTCAAAACAGATCAAAACAAAAAAAATCCTCTTGCTGGCAGAAGACCAGTTTGCCCTCTAAAAACATTGTGTGTGTTTTATTAATTGAGGTGTACAAAATTCCAAACGTCGAGTTTAATTACTGAAAAGCAGTAACAAATTCCTCATTTCCCTCCCATCTTTCGGGGAAGATCAGTCTGTAGGGGAAGGAAGCCATTTCTCTGTCCAACTTGCTGCCTTAGCCCAGAGGAAATGCAGTTCCCTCCTCTTCCTTTCAGGTGTTAACCTTTGTCTCCTCTGAAAAGTAACAGAACAGTTCATTGTGGACATTAAGGACCATTACTGTTCAAGGCCAGCTCTTTTTCCTCACGGGGACTTGAGGCAAGAGATGTTTCTGGTCTTTTCCCAAATCCTTCTGGGTCTATAGGTGAGGACATCACAACTCAGTGTGACAATTCCCACTATTCCATGGAAATGGCATCCAGTTGAACATACTGTTCATATATTGTGAGCAGTATTAACCAAAGGGCATTTCTAGAAACACATTTCCAAGAGCTAATATGAATATATGGTATATACGCTTCAAAAAGTGAAGAAAGCAGTCAGAAGCAAAGAAGGTGTGATATCTGCAGGCAGGGCCAACTCTGAGAAGAGTTTGCTGTTTAATTGGCCAAGTTAAACAAGATACAATTAGGGCTAACCTGGTCCCCATGGATTCATAAAGCCTTACTTGGAAGTTTTGGGGAGATGGTGGGGAAGCAGTGGCTTTAATTGTATCTTGTTTAACTTGGCCATTTTAATGACTTACACTTCTCTGACTTGGCTTCTTTCGCAGATGTCACACCTTTGAACAGCTGACTAGCCTTTCCTTTTTTCCCCTAAGGTAAACTATTTCTATATATTAACTGCTCTGAACCAGATAGAAACCATATTTGTACAAGGGGGAACGGTTTCAGTTTATTATATAACCAGATATGAATAATATTTTTAATGTAATGTCTCAGGTTCTCTGCAGCTTAAATTGTGGAGAACTAGAGAACAGAACACTGCTCTGCCAGTCAACACCAGCCAAGAAGCAACTCTGCTGCTCGTGTGGAGACTCCTTGCATCCTTCTGCTCTACCCAGGGGCAAAAGCCACTTTCTGTACTGCTCAAGTCATCCAGTGACTGAAATTACTGATGCATTAACATTTCCACCAGCAGGAGACTGTGGCAATCCAGATGTGTGCTAGAAGGTGAGCACGATGGGCTTCCTACCTGTGCCTACCTGTTAGATATGGCTGAGATGGAACAGTGGAATAGGCTCCCCAGGGAGGTGGTTGAGGCCCCATCCCTGGAGATACTCAAGGTGAGGTTGGACAAGGCTCTGAGCAGCCTGGTGTAGTTGAGAGTGTCCCTGCTCACTGCAGGAGGACCTCTGGAGGTCCCTTCCAGCCCAAGCCATTCTATGATTCTATGAGATAGTGCTGGAAAAAGAGAGCTGGGTGTCAAACCCCGAAAATATTTAGGCTGTTCCTCCTGCTCTGCCACACTGCAGATTCCTCCATATGCCTGGGCTTTTACTACCCAGGTCTTCTCTGATGCTCTTCACAGTCTTTTCCTGATTAAACTGTCTCCTGTCTCCACTCACAGCAACTGCGGGTAGTTTGGGAGATGCAGTCTAAACAGCTTAAGCTGCGGGGAAAAGTGGAAGTATGAGACTTTTGGCTAACCTCTTCCTAGGGCAATGTCTTCATCGTTGGAGGCCAGAGAAATGTTTGTCAGGGAAGACTTTGAGCACAGCTGATCCTGCCTTGGAGCAGAGCTCTGGATGAGGGTCTCTTGAGCACCATGTAACTCTGCAGTTTTAAGATTTCTGGATAGAAGTAATTTGACCTGGGACTTTTTTTTTTTTTTTTTTTTTTTTTTGGTACAGTCTTTCTTTTCAAAGGAAAACTGATAAATGCAACCCTCTTTTTTTATGTAAGGGAATTTAAAAAATCTTTAATTTTTCTCTCTGGCTGTGTTATATAAGGGAGTGACAAATTCCCTTGCAAGAGCAGGGATCCGGTTTATCAGTTCTTCATGCCAGACACCTGGTGTGGGCCCTTTAGGGCTTAGAGTGTCATTTAAGGCTGTAGCTAAGCTGAACTAATCACCTATGGCAGTGTTACTCCTCCCTTACCTCTCTTGTCCCCTGCTACCCATCACCTCCCATCTGGCTCTGTCTGAAGCAGCACCTCAGAGGGCTGAACCAACCCCCAGTGCTTCTTTCTTGTAGCACACTTGGTTTTCTCCCAGCTGAGCCCCTTAAACCAGCTCACCATGAGGCCAAAAGAAAGAAAAGCCAGCAGCCTGCAGATGGAAGCAACGGGGAGGGCAGAGAGGGCAGCTCCACGGGTTGCTGCAGCATCAAATAGGTCTCTTCGCAAAGTCTGGTCGATAAATTGGGCCCTGACTGTTTGGCAAAGTCCTCAAAGGTCTCTGTCCTTCTGAGCATGAAGCAAGGCTGGGCTTGCTGAATGCCCATCCATTTATTCCACGAGATGTAGGACAGAAGCAGCTCAGGATGGAAAAAAAGTGAGGTGTTTGTTCTCATCTCCAGAGTGGCTTTTTTGTCCCATGCGGCACGTCGGTCGTGTGAGCCAAATAGCCAAAGGTAAAAGAATTTACAAGCATCACTGATGGAACTGCGTTTATAAAACCAGACTGTCTCTGGATTTTTCATTTTCTCTTCTTTTATGCCTAGGGGGAGAGGGGGGAGTAGAAGGAATTTAAATAGAAAGCTTCAGCGATTGTGAAATTTCGCACTCAAAAGTGTTCCAAAAGTTAAGATTTCTCCTGCAATGGTCAACTGGCTACGTGATAAGCAAGGAGTATTTGCTATTATTCCCTTGTGTTTTGATGGACAGGTGTGGTTTTGGGTAGATTTGTCATTCCCAACGGTCTTACAAGAGCAATGTGTGTGGGCAGACGTGTTGCAATGAAAAAGAAAGGCCAGTATGTGTATAGTGTGTGTGTGTGCAGCTCACGTATCTCCACCAAGCCTCCCAGGAGAACGGGGTTTCATGCAGTTCTAGATGCACCTAGATAATTCAAGCCCATAGTTTTGTACCATGCTTATTCTCAGGGAGTGCTTGGTGGCAGGTTCCATTTTTGTTGAACTCAAAGTCACAGCTCCCAGCTCTTTCTATTGCCCCTCTTGTCAGTGGCAAACTTTGGGACCTGACTTAAGAGAGGAGAAGACAAGCACCCAGCTGAAAGCTCCTGCTCGGTGTCTGGGAAGGGGGGAGGATGGGGAGGAGAGGGCTTTGAGTGCCTAGTGGTGTTCATCTCTGCTTTTTCTTTCTGTTGTTGTCCTGGTTCAGTGTATCATGAAGTGGGACGAAAGGAGAGGAGAAGGGAAAGGAGTAGAGGAGAGTGGGGGTCAGGGAAGCATCTTTCCTTTGCACCGTTACCACCCGCTCCGGAAGGGCCTTATCTCACCAGCCCCGGATCAATTTGACTAATCTATTTTATCTCGCCATCTAATCTATCTGTTTCTGCTGAGCTATCCATCTGCCTCGTGGTATTGATCCCAACAGTTTCGTAATTGTATTTATAAAATGCCCTTTCACCCTCCTGGGAAGAGGGGTTTTGTGTAAAGGCAGATGGGGGGGTAAGGGGTGGAAATCGCACACTCCGCTGCTCCTGATGGCAAAGCCCCCGGCACCCGCTCTAAGCCCTCCAGCCCTTCATTTCTTCCTCCTCGTGCAGCCCTTCCTCATCCCCCCAGGTTCAAATCACCGGAGACCAACGGGTAGGCCAGGGGAGCACAGGGCAGCGTGAGGCAGAGCAAAGCCCTTGGCAGAAAGTGGAGTGGTGTCCATCTCCAGCCTCTGGCAGAGGAGCTTGTTCCAAGCCAAAAATACATCTGTTTCCAACAGTCAGCTCGAGCAGGCTGAGACTGCCAGATCAACTGAGGAGGGAAAAAAAAAAAAAGGGTGAGGGAAGAAAGCAGGATATTTGTGATTTGGAAGAAAAAGGCTTTTTATCCACACACAAAGCCAAATTTAATCCAGAGATGAGCAATGGCAACTTCCAAGCATAAACAGATCCTTAGAGATGCTCACGAACATCCTCTGGATAAATATCTGCGCGGCAACGGAGCCGCAGGAACTGGCTGCCTGGCAGAGTCCTCCGTGGTTTGTCCTGGTTCTTTCTTTTTGTCCCTGTTTAGGCAGAAACCTGTTCTCTGCGTGGGGCTGGGCATTGTCTCAGCTGCATCTTATTTAGAAAGCAAGACCTGTTTGAGTCCTGAATTTACCTACCTTGGCCTCCACGCTTTAAGCGTGGAGAACACTAAATGCTGGCAAAGTTTTCTGCATGCTGAACGTCCATGTCTATGTCTTCTCCTCGTTTTCCATTGCTGGAATGTATCATGTCTCACCTCTGAGATATGGGGGGGGAGAGTAAAGGAGGCTGGGGTCACACGGGTCTCTGTTGACAGACTTCCTTCCAATTTCTTCATAAGCAGGAAGTGCTTTGTGATTAGCCTCACTTTTTTCATACCAGTATAATGCTTTTAGCATCTCTTTGTTGTGCATGAAGAATCAGCTAAACGGCAGAGACCTGTCGCTTCCACTCAGTGGCATTTCCCCGTGCAAAGCACAGGAACTTCTGAATTTCACATTGGATGGATACTGAGATTGCAAGGAACTCTGTGGGGGAAAACCCAAACGGTTCCCAGTTTGGAGCACTGGGGAAAGGTTGGTTTGCAGGGTTGCCAGAGCACCAGGATGCCTCGGGCAGCGGAACGTGTTTGCCACCCTGTGCTGCTGCTTGCTCACTAAGAGAGGGAGAGGTGGAACTGGCTGTGTTAGGAGACAGCCTTTGACTCTAGGCTGCAGCTGGGCAGCGTCCGTACGAGACTCTGCCGCGTGGTGTAACTGCTGCCTGGGGATCTGGAATGTCTTAGTTATTGCAGCAAGGCATCCTGAGCAAGCTAAAAACACTTTCAATGACCATAACACCTAAAAGCCCCTTTTAAACGCTGGCAAATTCCTTTGCTCATGGAAAGATTCTGTACCCGTTAAGTAGCCTGTTACCCCAGTCCCCCATCTCAGCAGCACCCCAGGAGCTGGCAGCCAGCACGGAGCCAGCTATGGGTGGGGGGCTGCTGCTGAAGGGTGTCTCCAGCCCCAGAGAAGAGGGTCACAGCCCTACATCTTTTGATTACTTGATCGATCCTCAGTTATCCACCCCTCATTAGCAAGGCTGAAAGTGAGATTGTGTATAAAAACATTATTAAAATGTGCTGGTTGTCTAAAACTGGAATTTATAATGGAATTTCATAAAGTTTTATATTGACAGTGCAACACTTTAAAAGGCCGTTTCTGATTAACAAGGCTCAATATTGCTCCCCTGGTTATGTTTTAAGAGGGAGAATAAAATGCTATGGATCTTGAAACAGCTGAAATAATAATTTCCCAATATTATCAGCGGCCTTGTTGGTCGGAAAAAGTGGAGGCTGTGATCAGCAGAGCCACAGCATCTTCGCCTGGTGACTCGGCAAAGCCCGAGGGCCGCTCCCCTCCGGAGGGGATACAGATGCTGGGGTGGAACCGCTGCCAAATGACACTGTGGCTGTTCCTGCTCTTGTCTGAGCTGCGGGGACTGTGGCAGTGCCAGGCTCCCACCTGAGCCGTGTCCCACGTGCCCATGCTTGCACCACCTTTGCTGTCCCCAATGAGTCCAACAACCCCCTCGAGCTGGGAGTTAGTGTTCCAATTCTTACCACCTCTCCAGGAGACAACAGGTCAGATGTGCTGCATTTTCACCCAAGGCATCCCCTTGCCTCATGTCCTGACAGTTCACCCACAAACACCAAGAAGAGCCCGTCAGGATGCCTGAGCAAAGCTCAACCTCTCCCAACAGCAGTGTTACGGTGAAAACAACAGATTTACTGACCAAGGGGGAGAGCAGATGTAGGCAAAAAAAACCCCTCGTTACGTAGGCTGTGCGGTGGAGTTGGTGATGTTGATGCTGGGCTCTTCTCAGAGCCACTTCTGTGAGTGTGATGTGAATTGCACCCACCCAGGCACGTTGTGGAAAACGGGGATTATTTCTGATTTTGTTAGTTAGAAATCTATGGCATCCCCTGCATCCCAATCCCACTCTTCTCTGTGCCACACATACTGAAAAACCGACAGGAATATTGGAAGTCCTCTCACTGTCATACCCATCGATTTACCTGGAGCTTTAATGGCAGGTTTCTCTTTTGCCTGAAGTTGATTTTACTGGTTTGGTCCCCTTGACCATCATCAGCACACTCTGCAGGGACTAGCAGCATGTCACTGCGATCGTGCTGGCTCACCTGGCTCACCAGGGCTTTGGGAGCTGAACACTGAAATACATAAAGCAGCGTCTGCTCTCTTGCTTGGGCAATAAATCTATTACTTCATTATTGCTGTTGGGAAACTCGGAGCCAAATTCTTTGCTGGCAAAACATTGACTTCGGTGGAGTTGGGCCAGCAAAGAGTTTAGCATCCTGTTTTTGTTCCAATTTGTAGAGTGCGCTCAGCCTCATTGTTGTTGTTGTTTTGCTTTTTAGCCGTTTTAATTTAAAATAATTATGTTTTGTGGGTTGGTTGGGGTTTTTTTGTTTTTTTTTTCTTTTGTCATTTCTTCTTCATACATCACACAGTTTGTAGCAGTCGGAAAGAAAAAAAATAATGCTATTGCTGCATAGCCCCTGCTTTGGTCAGGAGGGGTGGAACTTGAGGAATGGCCCAAAGGTGAGGCTGAGCCTGAGCTGAGTGTGGCTTGGTGTCACCCATCACCCAGGTAAGTGCCAGCAGCTGCCTTCACCCCGGGGATCCCCTGCAGATGGTTCTGGCAGGAGGCTCTGGGCGCTCAGCTGGGTTTTCCAGTGACACAGCAGCTCCCCAGTAACCCTCAAAGAGTCACAGAAGTGTAACTTGTGACTTGTCCTGGTGAGTCCGGTTCCTCAGGTATCTGGCATGAAGACACCACGCTGCTCGCTCCAAGGGCTATTATTAACCTGCTCTTTGTGCAGGGGCTGGCACCAGAGAGCCCCAGCTTGGCTGGGGCCTGTAGCTATTCCTGCAGTATAAATGTTATTTATACAGTGCAATTAAGCTGAGGTTTAAAGTAAACTGCTGCCAGCACTGGGGTATGTACCCGAGTGAAAGGACGTCTTGTGAGACGTTTTGGAGAACCAAAAGCACGAAGTTTTAAATGCCTCTTAAACAAGGAGACAGCCTTCTGGGAGAGTCGAAGCAATCCAAATAGCAAACGATCCGGTTTCAAGAAGCAGCTCTCTCCTGAGCAAACTAATTAAACATGAGTGCAAGCCAGAGATGGGAACATGGCCACCTTGTCTTGTGTGCTCCCAGCCCGTGGCAGTGCTGCGGGCTCCCCTCTTCCTCATCCTTGCATCCTTAGAGAGAACAACTGCCTGGGTTTTAGCACACCAAAGTCAAAGTATCTATGCTCTGTAAATGCATGTAGGGGAACAACAAAAGCAAACGGATGTAAACATCACACCCTACTATTTGTGAAGCTCTTGCTTTGTACTGGTGGCTGGATTCCCCCAGGGCTTTCCCCATTTCCCCCCTTTGTCCAAGAAAGGACTCAAAGGAGCAAGTTTGACCCTGCAAGGTTCTGAGCACCAGCTGAGCTGCTGGCCTTCTCCATCTTCCTGCCTTTTGGAACAAGCAAACAGCTGGAATCCCATGACACAAGCTACATGAACTTTTGGAGTATGTTCTAACTGGTGCAGCATTGATTTTACTAGGATCAATAGAAATATTACTTTAGCTTGCAACTGCTAATTTTATCAACGTAAACTTAATTTATAGTGATGATCACGGTCCTAATGTTGTGTTGCTGCCAACCCTCACAACTGATGCTTTGAGACATCATGTAAACCCAGCCATTAGCAATCAAGTGAGTGCTCCCATTACACGTTATGGATACTGGCTGAAGAACTTTTTAATTGACTTCTTACAATTTATGGCAGATGGTGCAGACTGCGTGCTTCAATTCGGAATTATTTTTCATGTTTTCTATCTGCTGCTGCTTAGATGCTGGTCTTATACTATATAATGTAACATTGTATGCTTGAAATTGAAAAGCCTGAGCTTGTTTCACTTGGGAAGGAGATAAACATGAGGGCTCGAGATAAAAGTCAATGAAAGACTGAGCAGCATAGGAAAAGGTGAAAGGGAGCATCTCTTCCCCATCCACTAAAATAAAAATGCCAAAATGCTCATCAAAATCAAAAGGTGGTAAATTGAGAAGTGGTAAAAGGGTTTTACCTCATAAACAGAATGTGAAAACTTGGTTAACAAGAGAAGATCACTAAGGCCAAGAATTCATCAACTTTCAGATAGGGATTGCACATCTATATGCAAAAGACTATCAAGAGAGGGTATACTTAAAGCTAATGCTCCCAGGAAGAGATATAAAGCTTTAGGGTCCCGTGACTTAAACTGCTCTCTAACATGCTGGAGTTAGGATGATATCTTCACAGAGGCTTCATGAGACAATCAGGGTTTCCTTCTCCCTTTCCACTGAAGGGTCTAGCAAGAGCAATATGGAGAAGAAAAAAAAAAGGAAAAGTCAAATGGTTTTTAGTCCTGGGAGTTTCTAAGTTTGAGATAAGGTACTGGAATTTCAGATACTCCTCTATTGAAGGAAAGCTAAGAAAAGGTTATTTTATGGGGGATTTCCAGTGCCCCTCTCCACAAAGAAACTCTCAGAGGTATCTGTGAAATAGGGTTCTGGAGTTTCACAGAGAACATGGCAGGGAGCCAGTAGGCAAATTGTTGTAATGAACTTGGGATTTGAAGGTTAGGGGGATGGTAAAATAGTGTCCAGGCTACCGTGGGCTAGAGGCAGTGATGAGGAGTGGACAGAGCAAGGAAAACTTCACTGGGTGGGGTGGACAGCAGAATTTCAAGGGGTTTATTTCCCAAATAAATGACAGTGACAAAGTTTCACACCTGTGAGCAGCACTTGGATCACAAAGTGCCTGCACCAGGCTGATGGAGATTTTGGGTTGGTTTTAATGATATTTATATATCCATAGATATAAATATATATGTGTTGCTTATCTAGAAAATGTTTCTATTTATATATGCAGAAAGATCTGTATGTGTATATATATTGTTTATAGGGCATCACTTTTATGATGGATAGTGATCAAAAGGTGGTGCCCAGGCCAGAGGTTTAAAATGGTGCTTAAACACAGTTTTGGAAAGCATGCTGTGTCCTGGCTGAGACATATCCATAGCTTTCTCTATGCAAGACATTTGTCAAAGGACAAAGCTCCAAATAAGCCAGTGGGCTTAAGGTCACAGTATTTTGAAAACCACAGGTGACTTCTGAGTATTTTGTTAACTCTGAAGTCCTGGAGCGGAAGGAGGTCATCTCACATCTGCACATCTGAGATGAACACAGAGGAAGGACTCTGCCCCTACCAAGGTTCTCCTGCCCAGAGTTCAGCTTTCCCTTTTCTAAAGGGATGTTATAAAATGTACCCTTAAAAAAGCAGCACTGACTTTGAAAGCTTCCTTGCTAAGGAGCCCCTCTTAGATTAGCATAAATCTTGATTCCCTTCTAAGATTTATTTCACCTGCTTATAGGGTGTTTAGTGATCTATATTTAGTCTTGTGGAGGACTCTGCTAACTGTGGTTTCGTCTACAATTGCAGAATCAGATGAATTGATTAGAAACGCAGCCAGATGAAGCTGTTGGCTTTGCCTGGTTTTGTCAGCATCCCTGTCACACCAAATAGGCTGCGTGCTAAACGGCAGCTAGATCTCGAGATGATTCTGTTTTGGCAGGCTTTCAAAGAAAGGTTTCTGTGTTTTGCCTACCTGATTTGCCATCTGTAGAATCTGATGACATTTGTCAGTGTGCAGCTGGAGGAATTTTAAAAGGCTCCGATTACAAGTACATGTGCTGCTCTCAGGTTGGGGGGGGCTGTGTGTGTGTGTGTGCTCCAGATACAAGCTGAATCCTTCCAGAAGTGTTTGTCTTGCTGACTGGGACGCTCAAGTATGTAAGCACGTGACCAGCTTTTAACGTATGATTTTCTCCCAATTTAATTGTCCAGGCACTGGCATTCAGGTCATGTTCTGTGCTGGGGTTTAGAGCTAAAAGTGGCTGCCGTGGATAGGACAGCCTCTCGAACGCGATCATTTTCTGTGTAGCAGGATGAAATTTATGCTTCAATTATCTGATTTCCAGGTTCCGTCACCTGTTGGTTTTGAGGTCTAAATACCCTCTTCTGGCAAAAAAAAAAACCAAAGCAAACAAGGAGGAAGTAATCATTGTAATGAATCATAGTAAGCAACATAGAGAGTTTTAACTCCTTCCGAGTAAGTTTAGCGATGCTCAGCAGCCCATTTAATGGCATAAGACATTTGCCATTACAGTGAATTTCCTGTTCTGCAGACATAAATCTCTGCTTGCGTGCAAAGCGACAAGGTTAAATAGCTCTTCAGATCATTTGGCGTTGAGCACAGGCTGGCAAGTGGATTAGAAGTATCATGCATGCAAAGACTTAGGACAATAGCCTTGAGAAGAAAATGTTTCTTAGGTGTCTTAGCCCTTCCTAGCACCTGGCCCACAAACCCGCAGTTTTGTGCAATCTGTGGGGTTTCCCTTGGAAATAAATGGTACCTTATTTTCCTAAGCTTGAAAGGGATCCAGCACTCACCTTTTCGTGCTCTTTGGTCAGTCTCGTGACCTTCCTAAAAGCTGAAGCTGCAAAATTGTGTCGCATCCTCTAGTTGTGCTTAGCCACTGACTGGATCAGAAAGTGTAATGGGCATAAATGTCCCTCCTGCTAGGCAGCCACTTCAGAGTGATTTGGGCTGCAGATTTACTCCGTGCAACTGAGTGATTAAATTATGACTGAGACATTCTGTCGCAAAAAAAAGAGCGGCACCCTCAAGGCTTTAGGCTGATACATTCACCATAGAAACACAAAGAGAGAAAAATATTTGTTTCATTAAAATTAAGACTGTTTTTCACCGTGACATAACCTTAAAATGAAGAAATTCGCTCATTAAAATAGAATAATTTAAGAACAGTTTGTTCCACAGCATGATGCACCCCACAATATTATGCCAAATTATAGGTTATGAAATGTTGCGATTGAAATGGCTTAAAAAGCTTTAGCATAAAGATTAATTCCTGACTTTCCTTGTCTTCATTCAGAAGCTCTGAAAGGTTACAGCTGAGTCAAACAAAGCCCTTAGTTGCAGGATAATACAAATGAAATACAATGGCCAAGATAGTGTGACGAGAAGATATTGTCCTAAAACTGGCTGCTGCTTTTATGTTTGTTTGCTTTTCATAACCTACAAAAACCGAAACGAACTGCAGTTGAATTGATCTGGGAATTAAAAAGATAAATTCTGAAGTGTCCAGTTGGACCTGCAGCCTAGTGTGAGAGTGAAGCATTTCTAATATTCACAAGGAAACACTGAAAGCAGAGCCTGCAAATCGCCAGACCTTTCTCTTCTCATCCAGCGGTGATCCTGATGCACACTCAGGCTGGTGGCACAGAGTAGGTTCTCGTGTGGCTTTCGTGGGAATGAGTGTGGCACCGTTCTGATGTGAAATGAGCTGCCCACGTTTTCACCAATTCATATGTGGGATGATGAGCTCTAAAAGGTGCTGGGAGAGGCGTTCGCTGTAGCCTATGTAGCCTCACCAGACTGGTGAGTTCGTGAGACAGAGGTCAGATCAGATTGACTGCTGCTCCTTCTTTCCTGTTGTTTTTACTGACCTGAAGTTCCTCCTGGCAAGAGAGAGACTGAAAGCCTGGAAACGAGCTGGGGGTCACTAGCACCATGTGATCTCTCAGCTCTTCAGACCCCATCAGTGAATGGCCTATGGACCATGACTTGGGACCTGCAAGGGAACCGAAGGGAAAGGAAGCCAAAGTTTTGTTTATGCAGAAAACTTGCACCACTTTTAAGAAATCAGTTTAACATGGATCTAGTTAAACCAGTACAAACATCTTAATTAGATGCACATAAACCAATTTAATCCTTTACTTAAATCAGTTTACAGTGATTTATCAATGCGAGCTAAAAACAGTGCGTGTAAGGATTACACTGGTTTAAATGTCTACATTAGAGGTATGCACTGATTTAATTAGATTGATTTTTAAATAGATTTGATTATGTAAATGCAACTTTCCGTAATTTCATTGGCTTATTGATATGGTAGTTAATTAAGCAAGAAAGGTATGTGGAAAGGAAAGAAACATAGACCTTGATTTAGAGTATAAAGGCATTAATGAATAATTTATTCTGTTTATTCCATTTATAGATATTTGATAAAAATACTATTTTGATTTTACATCCCCTTTTTCTTTACAAATCTAACAAGATAATTTTCATGCCAGTTAGACCCACTCTGCCAGCATTAGGGGCAGGTCTTGTGTTTTTATGTCAAGGTGGCTAATTTGAGACAGCTCTCACAATGTTTGATACCTAGAGGTGACAGGCACAAGTAGCTGAGGTCAGAGTGCGGGCAAAAGATTGGCACTGTCCTGAGAAGCTCACGGTGCAGGTACAAGATGAGGCAGGTACGGGCAGATGCCACAGCCCACACAAACCATTGCGTGGTCCTGGTCAGCATGGCAGGCAGAGACCTCACCCACAGTCTACCAGTTACCAGAGTTTGTATCAATATTGTGATAAGGAAGAGTTTGAAAGAGTAGAAGGGGGCTGCTGAGGTATCAGTGTGGGGTTTTTTTGTTGGAGAAGGAGCTCCTGACAGGAGAGCTGGTGTGAAAATTTACAATCTTTTGATTCTGAGCATGGGACATTAGTGTGAGGATGGTCAGCTTGAACATTTGAGACAGTCAGCCCATGTTACGTGCAACAGGGAAATGGAAAACAGCGGAGGAGAAAGGGAGTAGCCTGGGCAGAGGCTAACACAGCAATAACTACAGTGGACCAAAAGAGGCTATCTAAAGAGTGAAGGAACTATTTTATTTTATTTTATTTTAATTTTTTTTTTTGTAATTTGAGTTTGAAATGGTAGCTGAGAGGTGTGAGAGGCAGGGTGTCTATGGTTGTGAGGCTGGCAGACTGGGACAGGAGATACCAACTTCAATCATGTGATTTATGGGTGACTGATGGGTCAAGGAAGCTCTGGGTGGAACAGCACGGTGACCTTTGGCCGAGACCAGGTAGCTGGAGACTCTGGCAAGAAAGGTTTCTGTTGAGTGCAAGGCAGGAGAGCATCCAAGATGCAATTAGAAGAAAACCTCTCCAGACAGTGGTTGTCTGGATGTATAGGTGACTGTATTTCGGGTGGGGAGGAGAGAGGGGCCCTACTTGAAGATGCAAGAACAGTCAAGAGTCAAGGTGCTCCCTAACGTGGGGTTACTGGACATCTTTCTGCAAGGAGAGGAAAGTGCCAAGAAACAGTGAGAACAGGGTAGCCAAGATGGATAGAGGAACTGGAGGGGAGGATGAAAATCTCCTGTGATTTAGAAGGACAGAAGGTTGCAGAGGAGGAGACGGAAGGGAAGGTCAAGACAGGTGAAAAGCTGCTCTGTTTTCACCACTGCTCCAGAGGGGCTGGAGTGAGATGCTGAAAAGGCAAGCAGGAGGAAGGGAGGGTTAGAGAGGTAGGTCAAGACACGAGGCAAAGGAGCAGCAGAGGTCAATCTACAGCAGTGGAATGATCTAGCTGGGCAGATCACTGATCTTAAGAGATGGGAGGATGGGTGGGGGGTGGTGGCTTTAAGGGAGGGATGTCACCTAGAAGGTAGTTTGGAGCAGGGGCAGGGGACGACAGCAAGGGTACAAGCAGTAGCTGGGGGCGGCAGGTGGCCCAGGATGGAGGGTATTAGGTCTGGACTTGACACAAATGAAGAGGAATGCATGAACAGATCCTGTGAATTTGTGGTGGTGGGAGGGGGGAAGGAGCACACGATGGGTTTATGGGAACTGCTGGTTGGGTAGGACAAGAGGGGGCTCTGCCAAAATGTGGGCTGGCATGTGGACAAGGCTGAGAGGAAAGCAGCTGTGAATTTGTAGCTGACGTCTGTGGCCACGGATCTTTCCTCTCCCCTGCCTACACAGAGATGCTAACACAGCGTGATTAAATTATTTGAGATTTCCTTGATTTGGAAGTAGTTTCCTCTTCCTTGGCAACAGCGTGCAAAGTCACCCCTCTGATTACAGCAGCAGAGCTGTCGTGGTCTGTAGGCATGGAGCTTGCACCCTTTCGAAACACAGTGGTGCTCCAGGGTCAAAGCTTGCAAGGGTCCTTTTTAATTACTTTATAGTTTGGTGGTCTGTCTTCACATCTCCAGCTTTAGCCAGCTGTAAATAAACACCCTGGAATCCTGGATTTGGCAGAAACACGGTTATCCTGTGAAACAAAAGGTCCGAGGGGTGTGGACTGCTTTCTATGCTCCCAGGAGTGGCTAAGCCTGAAACTTAAAATGGCAATTTAAAAGTCAGTCTTGGTCTCGGTCAGAGCTCATCTGTGTAGCTGAAGCCTGCAGTTAAAACAGGTCCCCCGCAGCTTCATGCTGCCATCCCAGGAGATAAAGGCCCATGTTTAATGGCTCCAGCCCAGCTGTCATAACCTCCATCTTCTTCCCAAGCACTCCTGCACGGAGGGACAGTCACGGCTCCTGCAGCACGCCAGAACCAGGGCGAGAGTGGAAACCAGTACCGAGCACTGGGACGCGAAGAGCGACGAACTGGTTGCGTTTCACAGGTGAAGGCTGGTGGCAACCAGAGCTTCAGGGGGGGACCTGCAGGTTCTCCCAGAGATGAAGAGGAGCTGCACGAGCTGACCCTGGCTGCGGGTGCCTCCCCACGCTGGGGTCGGGGCTGGACCCACAGAGGGGATGGAGCGGAGCGGTGTCACCCGCTGCCCAGCTCCAGGTAGTGGCAGCTTCTGGTTTGTTTTCAACGGGAGTTTCATTTTCTCTCTTTGCTGCTCTTTCCATCTCGTGTTAGGATGCTGTTTTTTCCCACGTGCCTCCGTTAAGGCTATATTTAGGGCTTGCTTTCTAATTTGGCACTGCTTAGCCTCTCAGATTTTCCTGGTTTGTTGGTTTGGGTTGTTTTTTTTTTTTTTATATAATTTTTATTTTAAGCGTGTGATACCTTTAAACGTGTAAATATCCAGCCTAATTGGAATGCCTAAACAGTCACTTTCCAAACTGCCAACACGTTAAAATCTGTTGATGTGTGCAATCCCGAAGTTGCCATGGCAACCGCCTCCATCACCAGGGAGACACGCCAGATCTCCTTCAGCTTGTGGAGGACATCCCTCGGACCTCAACTTTAAGGAGCAGGTTTATTTCCAGCTCCTGGGCCCCAGCAGCCCTTTGCAGGGCTGGAGCTGTGTCCTGCTGGTGAACAGAAAGGGGAGGGAGCCCTGTCCTGCTCCCATGCTGGGAAGGATGCTCATACCCCCCAGGTTGTTCAACCTGAGCAGCCCAAGGGTGGTCTCACCATCCATCTCGCTGTCTGGGGCAGAGCGTAAGTGAGAGTCTCGTGGGATAAGAGAGAGCTAAATTCTTGTCACAAATGGATGGGAACCACCTCGAGGAAGTGAGAAAGTTGGTTCCTGTGTATTAGTGGGTGCTGGACAGTGCAATGGGGAGAGTCTTTAATTGCTGCCTGGGAGGTGCTGTGTCCATCACCGTGCTGCGTCCATCACCACCACTGCTGCTGGGTGGTGGCTTCAAAGTGTCACGAGGGATTATACCTCACCAGGGCTGGTCCACCTCTGGTACAAAAGGATGATCCTCCGGAAAACCCAAGGACATTGTGGAAGAGATGCTGTTAACTCTTTATAACAAACAGCGATCACTTTTTGTCCTATGGTGTGTTCTCCGAGGCAGCTTCTCCTGGAGCAATTCCCACGAGTCTCTGTTCATTTGCCCCACAAACTATAGTTATATAGTACAGTACGGGTGTATGTGTGGAGTTGGAATTTTTTTTCCTTTTGTGGTAAAACGTTAGGAGAGGAAGATGATGTTTGCAGTTCATTTTTCGCATCTTTTTGTCCTTCTTTAGTCTCAGGGTTTCTACCCCCGAAGGGTCCACGACTCCATTGCAAGAAAACATTTGGAAAAGGGCTTGAGCACACGCTGAGAGTTTCCTGGACTGAGGCTTCCATCGAAAACACACAGGGGTGGACTCAGAGCTGACATCCACAGTTTGCCGCAGCTTCCTGGGTATGGGAATTTGTTTTCATTTTACATTTGAACGAAATCCAAGAAAAGCAATGTGGCTGTGCAGAAAGGTTTGCCTTTTGTCTTATTGCTTCTGTGAAACTTGTCTGGGCTTTCCACAGAGAGTGAACGGCTTTTTATGACTTCAGTGTCCAATATCGGACAAAATACATGAAAACTTGGTGCTTTTAATAGCTTTGGTACTCCTGCCATCTCTGCCAGTTGCAATCTGCTTGATCATTAGGTTTATATTTGAAATACCTTATTTCTATATAGATGCATGTATATATGACCCCTCACTTTCACAGCTGGACAGATAACAGTATCAGTCATCGTGAAAGTATGCTCCACAAGCAGTCACTCTTTGCTCCTGTTTAATATCCTCTCAGATCAGTTGTACTAACATCAGCATTCAAAAACCATGTCAAAAATCCTCCCTGCAAATCCAGCCGTTGCTTAAAATTCATAAACATTTGTTTATTAAATAAATATCAGACCGGTTTTGAAGTTTGAATTTGAGTTCTGCTGTTTAAAACTAAAAACCAAACCCAACCCAACACGCAAAACCTGCACTTTGAGCTTTTCAGGTTTGTGTGGGTCAAGTTTAACTCCGTAAGAACGAGGGTTAGAAATGTAAAGACCTTGTGAAGAAGCCGTTCTCGAGCCATGAGTTTGTTACGGGCAGCTCCTGATGGAATGCTGGGGTGGCATTAAGGCAGAGACCAGCTGATGACAGGGAGGACTGCAACACCTTCAGCATCGCAGCAGCTCATGCTTCCTGTACCAGTGCATTCCTGTTAGTCTATTTTATATGATGTTTATTACCCCAAAACTCAACAATGCTCAGTAATAATTAACTTATGTTAAGGATTATGGCGGGTTCTTGACAAATTAGCTCCCTATAGAATGGTCACATCAATATACACTGGTAGGTAGCACATAAGGAGGAGCGTGTGAGCACTGTCCCTTGCAGCCTTATCAGCTCTGCTCTGCCTTTTGACTCAGCGGGAAGGGAGAAATCTCTGCTGGGTTTCAAAGAACCTTTTCAGCTGCTGTGAAAGCATTAGCTAAGGTTCATGGGAAGTTTTTCATGTGATGTTGGGTTGGCCATTTTACCTTTGGTAGTCTCAGCTAGCGAGCTCTCTTGTGCACTGTCCTCTTGGTGGTGGTTAATCAGAGGTCTGCCTTAGGTCCTGTAGCATTAGTAAAGCATTGATAAAAAATTTTGTTCAAAATCCACTGAAGGCGCCACTCCAGTTGAGAATTGCAGTGCGCTGTTTTCCTAATGGGATCCCCAAAATTCCAGCTGCGTTCAGGAGATGTTTTCAGAGTAACGGGGAGGCCTTAGGGGTTGGGACGTGGGATGTGCTTTGTTCCCCTTTACTCCCAAATAGCTGTTCTTATTTTCTTCAGGGTCAGGCCTGCAGTTCCTGGCTCTTGCAAATCAGGGTACTTTGGAAGCCTTTCAGCTAGTGAAGGGGGAAAATCATCTGTAATTCAGTTAAAGAAGGAGATGAAAAGAGCAAAGATGTTTCCCCCCTTCACTAGAAATGATAATTTTAACTGTAGTTCTAGTCCTAAATATTTTAATGAATGATCTGTAGGAGCTCAACAGTCTGCTGACTATCCCTGTTCCAACAGTTGGTTGTCTGCACAGCCATGCAAAGGGTCCCCCTCTGAAATGGGTGTCTCTGTTTTAGAAGGAGCTGGTTTTTGCCCTCTGTTTAGTCTTGATCTCCCTGACATAGGCAGCCTGGGAAAAGGAAACTTTGCTGCCAGATGCCTGGCTTTTTTGAAAAGCCATGGCTACTCTTTTTCTAGCGTCTTCTCCTTAAGCTCCAAAAGCAAGAAGGTTGCATGGCTGTCTAAGCCCAAACAAGCCTACAGACAGTTTTGTTTGTCCATCCATTACTGGTCATCCATCATGAGCTAAGGCAGGACAGGACGAGCAAGTTTGTTTTCTATTCTAGCCCCGTTACTTCCCTGAAGATTTTCACTCTGGGAGGAAATGGAGCATGTTTCCTCTGAATACAAGTTTCAAACAAAAAGGGAGAAGACAGTGCTCTTCAAAACCCTGGGGACGTGTCAGAGATGCCACGCAGTCAGGATGCATCCTCTCCAATCCCACGTGGGTGCCACTGCCCCGGAATCCCCACAGCCCCAGCTCAGCTCTTTTGGGCAGAGCTGTGCCTGTACCTGTCTACTGCATAACTGTGAAGTTCTGCCCCAGGCTAGCGGTGGGGGAACACGATGGGCAGTGATGTTCTATGTGACCTCACAAGGCTCAGCCCTGTGCTTTTTCTGCCTCTTGAGTTTCTTCTTCCCCCCTGTTTGGGCTCCTCTCCTGATCATGCTGCGTGTTTTGCACAGACGTGGCTCAGTACCGCAGAGAAAACTTATTGTAGTGGTGAAGGAGCATCTGCAAGCCTAGTCAGAATGAATACAGCTTATTTTCCTCTGAAAAAAACCAAACCCAACATCAAAGGATTTTAATAGTGTTTAAGTAATGCTTTTTTAAATGCGGAGATAGTTGTTTTCTCACTCATTTGTAACAAAACCTATTACATGTACGACAGTGCAATCCATCATAAGCGCAATGAAACATGGAAGGTGGGAGGAGGAACTCATGACATGTTTTTAATAGACATTTCTTCCCTTCCCCCTCCAAACTGAAGGTATTCGTTATGACTTTTACTTAAAATGGGGAAAGGGGAGAGGGAGGGGAGTACATTCTGAATTCACTGGAGAAGAAGGAAGATTTGTTTTATTTTATTTTCGTAGCTCCAGGCAGCCTTTGAGTAACTGGGTATTACAGTCCTGGTGCATCTCTAATTAATAAGATCAACTGCCCCTGAATTTTCTTTTACAAACTAATTTAGGTATGTCAAGGCTGCAATTATTTTGAGAAAGATCTGACTCTTTGCTTATTCATCTTTCCTCCTACTCCCTGAGAAAATAAAACTGTCAGCTTAAATGCCCTTTGAAGTCTGTTTTAGGTACTCGACTGAAAATTAAATACTGCCCTGCTGCTGTTAAAGTGGTCAAGGTTCCTGTTCTTTCTTTTTTCCCCCTCTCCCCCACCCTGCAATTTGGAAAGGATAACGAACCCTAGGACCTGGACTATTTCCAAACACAACCTTGCGTTGCTGTGGGCAGCTGGGCTCCTGCCACCAGTTGGGGTGGGTGTCACGGGTGAGAGGGTGACACGCTCCAGGACGATGGCAACGCACCCAGCTCCAGCTCTGCCTGGGGTGGGGAGGGTCCCAACCCTTCGAGGTGCTGTGTGTCCTCTGGCCTCAGCTCATTTCTCCACCTCATTCAGTCAAGCTCTCCCTTAGTCCCAGAGAGCCCTTAGGTTTATGGGGAACGTCTCTGAAAACTCATAAAGATCAAACTGTTTATTGGCACGAGTGGTTTACTTTTATTTGGCAGTGTTTGCGGAGCCCGGGCGGCGAGGGGGTGCTGGTCGTCAGCCCAGACTTGTGTTATAGAGGTTATTGTATGTCAGGTGCCTCCCAAAATCCTACTGTAATAATCCCAGCTTGCTGGAAGCCTCTGGAAAGAAAGAAATGAGGGAGGGGAGAGGAGAATTTGGGCTTCCACTTGTTAAATCTGATCGGTCAAGCTTTCATCTTCTGAGTGAGGCTCTGCAGCTGGAACAGTCCTCTTGGGATGCTGAAATAACAGGCCTGGGCTCTGCATTTGTGCTTTGTAAGGATGGAGCGATAAGGCAGGGCAGCAGTTCCCTAACCAGCAGAGGGAATGGGATCAGCTAGCGGAGAGCAAAGCTACCCACATCTGGCTTCTACAAGAAAAGCTAGTTCTTGGTACAAAACAAGCTGAGCCCCGTTCAATGAGGAAAAGCTGCCAGGTTGTGGTTTTGCTTTACTCAGGCTGGGTTTCCTATTCGGGCAGCGTGGCTCTGCAGTGTCCTCGAAACCTTTACCCCCTTCCTCCCTGTCCCTCCCAAATTGAAGCAGGATCAGCAAGAAGCCCAGCAGAAGGGATGCTAGCAGGGAGGCAATTCTCTGATGCCTCGTTGCGCGTCTTCCACCGCAACACCTGCCCGATGTGGTTTACGACTCAGAGTTTATTTGCTTTTCACAAAGACTTTTCTGGAAAGCAAGGTGGGTTTGTTTTTTTTCCAGAAGCTGACGGAGCCTGACCAGAGAGTAGCGAGCTCTCAGCAGAGCTTTAACTGCACCAATTCATTAATTTGGAGGTCCCAAGCTAGCATTGCATTTGAGGTGCTCATAAATGCTGTCTGGCTGGAGCAGCGGGATGGGAATTTCTAGCCCAGTCCTGTCTAGACCAGAGTTTGCTATGGAGTGTAAATCACAAAGGGGGGACTGTGGGATTGCTCTGCACAGTGGTGCTGTTGTGGGGGGATTCTGGGCACGGCTGAAGTGCAGGCTTGGCATCAGGCCCCCACTAAAGCTGCTGGAAATAACTGGAGAGCTGTCTTTCAGGGGGCTCCAGGAAGCTCGTAACCTGAACACACATGGGCTGCTGGTAGCCAGATACCAAAACACTCTAGATCTTATTTTTCCCCTCCACACCTGAGGTTTCAAGGCTGCATTCAGGTGAAGAGCAGGGATGTAAGAGAAACATGTTTTGTCTTTGAGCTCGTATTGGTATTTTACTTGTGTCTAGCTCCATGTGGAGCTTCCATAGTGGAAGAAATAGATACAAAATTAATATAATATACCTGTATATTTGCATAGCGGTGTATACAATCAGCTACCTACCTAGCATGCCCATACAGAGCAGGGTTAAATGTAAGGGATGTGCTGTAAAACGCATTACCAGTGCAGATGGCACAGTGAGTGGTTTCCTATACCCAGACCATAGCAGCTACACACTATGTGGAAAAACTTAATCTTTGACGTATGCTGACAGCGCTGGGCTCTGGAAGAGCAGCCAGCAAAGTCCTTGTAGGATGCTGTTGCACATTTAGCTGTTGAGTCTGTCTGTTGTTGTCATCATCATTTACTTTCACTTGAAATTTTGTCCCCTTTGTGCTCCGTATTTCGAACGAACAGCGTTGAGAGTGCCAGCGGTGTTTTGTCGTGGTCACATTTTATAGCTGAAACTGTATTTTAATTAAGAAGGGGACAGACAAGGGAAATGTTAGGACGTAATGTGTGAGGGCAACCTTTGGGAATAGCCACCCTCCCATTCCACACTTTGACACTGTAGCTCTAGTCCTCTCTGTTGCCTAGTACCCCCATCTCGCATTTCATTGAAGTCAAAGTTTTGCCAAATGAAACACAAGCTTCTTTAGATCCATTTTCACCAGTATTTGTTTCCAATTATAACAACATAGCTACTCTTTCAAACATGCCACCCTATCATGGTTTCTCAGTGAGGCTAATACTTTTATGCCTCCATGTGAATAGAAAATGATGACTTAGATATAGGCAATTTTCAGTGTGAAGAAGACTTCAGCTCCCTGATAGTTTGAAATGTTATTTTCCCCCCTTTCTGACTTAAACTCTAGCAATGTGGCATTTTCCTGTCCTTGCAGATGGTAGTTTGCCTGTCGGATGGTTACAGAGCAGGATTCTCACGCGGGCGGGTTGCTGACGCAGACCTGCCCAGTGCTAGAAGGAACGTGGCAGTGCAGTTTATGTTACTTGCAGTCATTTGCAGCTTTGGGTAAACATTTTCCTTTTTAACTTTTCCGTGTTCATCCAAAGCATACTGGGTTTTGCTAGGAAAAGGTGAGAAAAAGCATGCTAATTGAGGTGAAGTTTTTATTCTTTCACCTATTTGTCTCCACAGTTCATTCTCCCCCTCTTTTTTTTTTTCTACAGGGAATTTTTTTTTTTTTGTGCACTAATATACATGCCCTAACAGCTACACTACAAATAGTGTGAGGCAGAGGAAACTTCCAGGAGAACCTCAGCCTTTCCAATTCCTGAAGCATATTTAAGTTCAGAAACATCACCAGTGCTTTTGCATTTAACGTATCTGCCTCAACAAGAGGCGTCCAAACTTTTTGTCACGTAAAACAACACGGTCATCAAGGCTGCCACGGCTCACAAAATAGTGCCTGCACACATGCACACACACATCCCTTTTAACTTTGCTTTTAGGCCATCCGTGATTGAAAGTGAATCATCTGAAGTGACATTCTTTTAAAGACCTTAACAGCTCAGCAACCGCCATAGAAACAGGGAGGAGAGTTTCTGGACACGTGCATCTTTTAGGCCTGTAGGAAGAAGCACATTGCTCAGGGCTAGACCTTGAAATGAGCTGGACCACCATCCAGCCAAGTACTGTAAGCCTGGGCTTGATTCTCCTTCAAGCAAAAAGGGAAGGGAGTGCTCAAAGCCTCGTGAAAAAGGTCCTTGTGCACATCGCTTGGTTTTTATTGAAGGTGGGTAAATCACTCCTGAGCACAGTTACTCCCCTGCTTGGAGGAGCAGGATTTTCGTGCTTCTTGTGCATCTAAAAATAATGCATAAGTAAATATACGTTTGTGTATTCCCATAATCTGTGTCTTAGGCTGTCGTGTATATTATCTTTGTACATCAGACCGCACAATTTATTTTTAAGTCCAAATTTTCGTCTTTTTATCCCATTCCAAAAACAATAAACAAAGCTCACAAGAAGAAGGAATAGCAACATCTAACCTCCCTATAAACAGATGGGTATCGTTCTGCCTGAATTCCTCTCCTTCCTAGCAGCCACCCCAGAGCTCACCTCCTCTCACAGCTCACGGCTCGTCCATCGGACTGGGTTTTGCCTTCAAGTGGGAACCCAGTGGATGCTTATTCATGTCGTACTGCACTACCTTGCACAGGACTTTGTTTGGCTGAAAGCATTTTTTAAAATCACCGAGACACTTCCACCCACGTGGTCCAGCTGGGGTCACAGGCATGCCATGCAGGATGTCCATACAATGGATGTGATGTTCCTGCTGCCAGCTCTCACCTCTCAGGGTTGGTACTGGAAACCCCAGCTGCGAGTTATTGGTCAAATGTTTGACCTCAAGAAACAAAAAAATTTCTATCCCTGCCAGTTGTGGGGAAAAAAATTGAATCACAGGTTAGACCAGTGGGACACAGTCTCAGAGGAGCCAAGCACCCAGTAAGAATCCAGAGAGCTACATCACATTCCTGACTTGTCCGAGAAAGGTGAGGTTTTGAAGCTGTATTTGGCAGATTTTGGCTACAGCATTGCCAGGAGATGCGTGCAGGACAAAAATAGCTGTGATCATATTTCCTCCTGTTTGCCTCCCTCGTAGGTGGGGAGATGTGGGAAGATTTCTCTCTCTGCTGGGGTCGCAGCAGTACAATGTTTGTTGTCTTCTGCCTACTGTCATGTGCCCCATAAAAGCCAAAAGAGGCCTTCTCTCTATTGAAAGAAGTACTTGGCATATTGGAGCACATGCTGACACCAGTTGCTTTTCAAAGGCTCTGTAAATTCCAGCTCACTCTTCTATCCCATTTTCCATTCAGAGACGCAGCAAGGGGCATTTGGCAGACCATGAAATAAAACTGCACGTGCTGTAATCCTTTTCAGGGTGAGGCTCCAGCTCTCGCTCCCTCTCCTCCCCTCCCTTTCACTCCCAGTCTCTCTCTGTACCAGTGTGACCAACTACAGGAGCACCTTGCTTGGATTAGACAAGGTCACGGAAAACGCTTGGAAAATCTAGGGCTTGTTATGAGCTCAAGGAGCAGCGATACTGACCTTACTAGTTTTAATAGCACGGGGATCTCATTCCACCCTACGAGCTGTCTTTTGCTTTCTCCCCCTCCTTCTGTTGCTAGCCAAGGTTAACTCTTTGTAGGCTTAGTAGCCTGACAGAGTAGCTGGAACAGAAAAATACCCAGCGTCTCGATTGCTGCATTGAAGACAGGCAAGAAAAGGCAGCGCTGTGATTTGTGGCTGAGCTCAGCCAGGTTTGCAGTAGGCATGCTGAGTGCTTCAGTGCATTCCTGGATTAATTTTTGGCACCAGAAGAGCCCACTGCCCCATTTGGAAGATAAACCATGAGCGCAAAGAGAATGTTTCTCTGCTTCAGTATCCGTCGGGTCTTATTCTGCAAGGGGACCTGTGGAGTACACTGGTGCAAAAGTGGTGCAGAACGAGGCAGTGGAAGTCATCCTTGGGAAAATCAAAGAGGTGGAGAGAGAGGGATTCGTGCCTATAACTTGTGAGCTTTAGGGACCAAACCTACTTAATTATTTTAAATTGGCTTTGTTCCATTGACTTGGTTTCTCACTTAGGCAAAGCTTTGAGTGTTTCCAGATCCTTTAATTTTAGGCTTCTGAGGGAAAAAAGTAAAGCTACATGATTTCCCAGTGTCTGTTTTTCTCTGCAAGGTTACAGTTCCATTTCTGTCGTGGGTCAGTGCTGCTGGCTTGCTCTCCTCTCTCCTCCTCTCCGTTCGTGCCTGCCTCCAGCCACTTGCTCCCATTCCCCTTCTCAGCTAAAACGTGGGCAAAATGGGTACTGGAGGCACCAGCCAGGTAGCAGGAGGAGGAACAGAGAGAAGAGGTGGGAGAAGGGGGACGTTGCTTCCCCATGTGGTACTGCTCAGATGTTGTGTTGGGTCATCCCACTGGAGCCATCCACTGCAACGTTAATGATTTATCACGGGATAATCATTTGCATTCACGGAGCCTACCCATGAACAAAGTCCCTGTTATGCAGGGTGATGAAGAAGATCCTTGCCCCGAGGAGCTGACATCAGGGGGTGAGAGGTGGCCACAAGCTCACTGATGGGTCGAAGTCACGTGTGGGAGAAGCAGCTGCTGGGGGATGCACCATAACACGAGCAGGGCGGCCAGGAGGTGAAGGCACAGATCAAAAGAAAATGCAGAAATGCCTCTGAGGGAAGGGAAGACTCAGGAGGGAAGGATGAGTTAATTACCTTAATACCAACCAAGTTGTGTTAGAAGGGGCGCTTTTATTTTGAGTAAGTAGCTTTTTTGGTATATGACCCTGGCAAGAGTTCCTAGCCTTATTTCTCTAAAGTGAATGAAAAAAAAAACTCCATTCTTGATTTGCTTTCAGCAGCTCGGAGGGAATTCATATCTAGATGCAAACTTCATGGCTTGGCCCAGTCCTTTCTGCCTCTATCCATTTATTTAGATTACACTTTATAGCTTTCAGATGTGGGCAACGGCTAAGGCAAAGTTATTTGTTAATTTATGCCCGATTTAGCTGTCTTCCTGTAGAAGTCTTCAAATATTTATTTGTACGTGCGTGTTTTGGTTTAGGAACTTACAGAAATTTAGCAACTATGAATACATTAATGAAAATAAGCCATATTTCTCCACGTACTTCTAAACCAGTCTTTTTGTACCCAGAAGTGATATAGTCTTTAGCTGCCCTGATTTTTAACCCAGTGACATTAGAGGAGCACAGGAGGAACAGCGCTGAGCCCCAAGGTGTGTTTACTTAACGTCTTTGGAGATGCTGTAAATACGTGACTACCACTGTCTCCTGAAATTCAGAGGAGCTGTGTAGAAAGGGCAACTGAAACTGCTGATCTCAGCAAATCCGGTTCAAATTTGGGCAAAGGATCAAAGATTCTGGTTTTATGGAAGCCAAATCATCAATCCTTATCTCTCATGAAGCAGATCTTTTTTCCTTTTCTCCTTCTTTTTTTTCCAGTCATTGTTGTTAAAGACATGAAATATAAAATAACTGCTTTATCACCGTCCAGAGAATGATATCCACCATCACATGAAGGCTTTTTTTTGCCTTGGTCTTTGCCAACAGCCAGCAAATACCCGAACACATCATTGTGTCAGATAAAAGAACATGGTAATAATACCGTATGAAATCAGCCCAAGCAGCTAGCTAATGAGTTGGCTTGCTTTTCTTTCAGAACTACAGGAATCAAATTCAGTTCTACACTGGTATTTACTGTCAAGTGGCCTACTTCAGATTTTAATGATCTCTTGAGACCTTGGCCTGACCCAAAATGTTGTTAGAACTTGGCCCACCCCAGTATAATAAACTATAAACCTGTCACGTGGTGCCCCTCATTCAGTAATTAAAATGTCCTAAGACCAGTGTTAAGCACTGTGCCTAAAACCAGGCTGAGCAAATACCCATTTACAAGGGGTTCATGGTCAAGGTGCTGAGTGAATTGCTGGCTGAAGAGGCCATCCACACAAAAAAAAAGAAAAGAAATAAAAGAAACCTTACTAAGCTCCCTTTGGGAAAACTGAAGCAGCCTCCCCTCTGCATAATCAACAGCTGCAGGAGCAAATGCATTGCTCATCTGTTTTCCTACCAAGTGGAAAATATATACTGTATGCATCATGGAAATGGAGAAGATATATAGGGGTGTAGCAACACTATAGATAGAAAACATTTATAAATGGCTAGTTGGATGTTACTTTTCAGGCAAAGAACCAGGGAAATAAGAGATTGTCGTAGAAAAAGTGCCAAAATATGCTTAAAAAATTGAGGAGTAATGAATATACACTCTTGTGACTATACATTATGAATGTTGAATTAATTTATATTGCAGTTCAGCAACGTTATACCCTACTCCACACTCAATTATACTAGATAAATACCTGGAGTGAGGAACACATTGCTGACACTTGCAGCTGAGAAGGTCTTTTGTCATAAGAATAAGGACTACAATTTTGCAAGGTGGAGACAGCTTTAAGTATTTTCATAGTTAACCCAATTTCTCCTGCCAGTTCGAAGTAGACTATTAACACTCTGCAGTTCTAGAGGCTTTTCTGCTTGACGACCTTGACACTTAAACCCCACCTCATGCTGGTGAGATCAACACCAGTTGGTGATGCTGCATCTTTTTTACCCTCGGGGGCTAAGCCAGCCCTGTGTGTTTTTGTCAGACGAGGTGATGTGTTTAATTCCCTTGCTGTTCCTTTTTAATACCTCCTCAAGCCACGGAAGTGATCCTCCATGTGCAGCAGGGTGACCTTCTGGGGGAAGATGCTCCTCTTCCTCTTCCCTGCTGCCATGTCTCGCAGGGGTAAGCTTCCACTGCTCTAGCACAAAAGCAGTCCCCAAAACCTGCAAGAGTTTGAGTAGAACTGCTTTCCTATGTTATGTCCTCATTTCGGGAGGTTCTGTGGGCTCCCAAGTTGGGGGGATACCCCGGGTAAATGGAAAACCTCTGGTAATATCAGCAGTACAGCTCTTGCCCTGGAAACCACGGACGTGCCTTCGCAGGGCCCTGTGCAAGCTGTCGTGTCCTCTGACAGCAGAGAGTTAACTGCATTTCTGGTATCATTAACCCCATTAATCCTCTAACAAAAAAAACCAACCCCAAATGCCCTGATAAAGATGCATAAGGCTCTTGCACGTGCAATTTCTGATGCCGTTTTCGGTTGCGAGCGAGGCGGGCGCAGTCGTGGCCCTCACCTCTGCGAGGCTCTCGAGCAGAGGGGAGGAAAAAAATTGGAGGGGGGAAAAAAGCAGCTTTTAAAGCCTTCGCTGTTGGTTGTCCCCCCAGCTCGGTGAGCGAGGTGTGATGCAGAGCAGGGCCATTAGGTCTGGCCATCGTTCTGCCACTCAGCTTCAGGGAGGGGAGGGGAAAAGACCAGAAAGCATCTGCAAACCATCAGCCAGGAGGCCCAGTTGGGTACCATTTGTTGAGCTGCAACACAGCATCACTAGTTTGAGACCCTGCCTAGCCACACTGGTCCTGGGGAAAACTGGGGAACCGTGGCCGGGCGTGTTTGTTCTCACTGCCCTGAAGAGCAGAGCCCGTAGGAAGGAGCTGCTGCTTTCCAAAGTAACCCCGTGAGAAGCGGTTACCAAAACCAGCAGATAAAATAGGCGTGTGATAAGATTCACGTAAATCTCAGCTGACTATGTGGGGGTGCAGCGAAAGAGCTGACTTCATGCGTTGAAATATTTTTTTTCCCTTAGTAGCAGATTGTGGTTTGAGTGACAAAATGAAGGTGTAAGTGTGCAGGAGATAGAAACCAACCCTGAAATCTGGTCTCGTAAGTTCCTTTTGTTGTGGTTTTGGACCCACTGCGCATCTCTGCTGCCCTGGCACTGATGGGATGGGTTTGACCCCACAGGCATGGGATTAGAAACCTTTCCTAAGTTTCCAGACTTTTCTCCTGGGGCCTCTGGGTGACTGTTTTCTGGGTCTTTGTCTTTTACAAAAGAGCTCATACAGTGACACAAAGGTGAGCTGCTGGTTTCCCCTAACAGGATTCCCTTGCTGTACAAACGTTTAGAGCTAGGTTTTGATGTGATTTGATTATAACATGCTGCTTGTTTTGGAACTGGTATCTTTTATATGATCTATTTACATTTATTTTGTGATAGTTGTATGAATAATGTTAGAATTTTTATCCAGCAGATTGGTAACTGCCCGGGATAGAACTTAATCCACTTTTAATTTGAGTGAGGGGATTTAAAAACCCGCTAAGTACATTTTACACCGTTGCCCTCTGGGTTTGGTCCCTTTCCCAAGGACATCACTCAGTGTGGTATCAGAGACTGAAAAGGTCACTGGTAGGACAGCTCTTGTCTATTGGATGACAGTGAGGTGGTCCACAGAGACTCCAGGCTTTAGCTGACTGAAAAGAGGGCAGACACGGTGATGGAGGCTGAATGAATGCCTTGAAATAAACCCAATTCAATCTGTAGTTGTCATCAGCTTCAGGAGTTTGCTTGAAGCTCTATCCAGATAACCCACTGAGAAGTCTACAAACTCAGTGGTCTCTTCAGGGGAGACGACCTCAGGGATCTTATTTGGGGATCACCAGAAACCCAGCACAGCCAGAGGATAACCATGCAAGGGGAGTTTGCCTCCTGCCCTTCTCTGTATTGTCTCTCTCTCTGTTAGCTCCCTGAAAATAGCAACGTGTGTCTCCGGGTCTAACCCTCTGCCATCCTTCTCGGGTAGAAATCATTTGCAGAAATCCTGTTTAAGAGAAATACCCAGTTTTTCTTGGGGTTTGAACGCTCTGGAGTCGGAATTAGGTGTTCCACCATCAAGTAGGTCAGACGTGTCCCTAGCTCACAGATCCAAATGATAAGGTGGATAGGAAAAGGAAGCAGGGGGTTACATGATACGTGGTTTTAATGGATGTTTAGATAGGCTGTAAATGTGCAAGCACATGTTTGTTTAGAGTTACCAGGATATGAATCAAAGAAATAAAAATAGCAATGCATTAAGGCTTAGAGAACCTCTTGGGAAGAAGCAAATTAATATTTTTAAATGTAAATATTTTGACCCAACCTATTAGTCATGTTCTTGTGCTACAGTGTGGGAGATCTGAGTTTGATGTGGTAACTCATCTCCTGTTTTCTGCAGGAGCAGCACATTGTGCTTCATCCACCAGCACCTTGTCTGGCTGATTAAGTGCTGCTATTGTCCAGGTGACAAATATTTGTCAAAAACTCGTGCTTTTCAGAAAACACATGTATCTTAAACTTTGCAGTATTAAGCAGCACATCAGTCTCAACCTGGTTTATCATGTTATCCCGTAAAAAACATTAATTCAAAAATACTTTTTCCCTACATTTTCTGTGTGGTACTGCCCTCAGTCAGCCAGAGAATTCCTGGTCTTGGTTATTCTTTTAATACCTTTGCTCTTGTGAGAAATTAGTGGAGACATGAAGAATACTACCTCATTATATCAGTGAATTTCCTCTTCCCTTTCTCTCTACTCTTTATAATTCTTATGGACTTATTTAGCTCAGATTTTTAAACAGGAGTGATGTTTAAAAAGTTTAATAAATTATTAATAGATGTCAGGATGTTGCAGGCATAAGAAGTATGTTACAGATTGGTGAAAAACATTGCCATTCAAAGATGTCAACATAGTCCTCTGTTGAGTTTTCACATACTGCATCATTTTATAAAAAGAAATAATTTTCTAACATTTTCCTAATATATTTACAATAGAAAACTAATACTAAATATGAATTATATTTGCAATGACTTATAAAATGCTTAGAGCTGATGATAACTGGAAAAATAAGTTGTTTGAACAGATGTTCATCAAGCAAGGTGATTGCAACAACTTTGCTTGTTTGTCTCTGGCCAGCTTTTCTCAAGAGCACTGCAGAACAGGAGGAATCACCGAGAGGTAGCACAACATTGTAGTTGGGGGAAGAGTGAGTTTACTGGTTTCATGCCTGCTCCTTATCCTCCAGGTAGAATTGAAGTCCAGCCTGAGTGCTGTTTCCTCCTGCTTCATCCTTCCTTTGCAGCTTACTGCTTGTGATGCCTACAGCTCAATTGGGGTAGCACACTCTCTTACTTAGCACTGTTAATTAAAGAAAGTCTATTAAATGAGCACCCCAGTGTCTGCACTGGGCTCCTTATCTCTATGGGAGAAGTTCAGGCTGTGGGGGATGTCTGTCTGTCTGTGATTGTAAGCGATGGCAAGAGCTGGAAGTGCCTAGAACAGCGATTGTAACCATAAGCATTACAACTTAGACTTAACTCAGGGGCTGTAAAAGAG
Organism: Todiramphus chloris collaris; assembly: GCA_025345505.1. NCBI lineage: Eukaryota > Metazoa > Chordata > Aves > Coraciiformes > Alcedinidae > Todiramphus > Todiramphus chloris. The sequence goes on from JANVCC010000270.1 coordinate 5,780,975, forward strand.
GCATTGCTGGGGTGTAGAGGCCCCAGTTGCTGGAATTTCCTTTTACCATTGGTCTGAAATAAGTACAAGCCCGTGATACGAAGCCTCTCTGCTTCCTCCATTTCTGCCTTACAGAGCAGCTATTGTGAGGAATGTCAAGAGTTTTCTTCCAAGGAAGAAGTCTAAACAGGTTTCTAATGCTTGTAGATTTACATTTTTTATATGTCCCCAGATATGCTGTGAAGAATACATTTTATAAATGCTAGAATAAATAATGGGACTGCAAACAAAAAAAGGCGTTGCAGGCGGCAGCTGCGTGCTTTGCCAACCTTTGTCTTGAGTGACCCATTCAAGGAGCAATGAAGCAAAGACTCCTTTGCCTGGGCTCACTTCCAGTCATTTGGCATTTTAACTATATTTAGGCTCTTTCTGAAAGTTTTAAATCTGACAGAATGTGTAGACAAAGAAGCAGCAGTAAGCAGGAGAATAATACGCTAGCTATATCTGGCAACAGAGTGCTACCAAAATTCGTGCCTGTTTAATGACTTTGAGCTCTCTCTAACTTTTTTTTGTTGTTGTTTTGGGGTTTTTTAAGTCTTTCTTGGGTGCCTGAAAAGAAAAAATGCAGGGGGAAAAAAAAATTTATGTATTTATTGAGAATCTTGCTGTAGTAATAAAAAATATTTTATTTCCATTGTCTACTTCTGACCATCTGTTAGTTGATTAACAGTGGAGTGACTGTTTCTGCCCCTTTTTTAGTCTTTCTCAGAGATGCAGAAAATTATTTAACTTACTTTATGTGAGCTTAATTTTTCAGCTAAGAGGCTAGTGAACTGTACAATAAAAGTACTGGTATTGAAAATTAGATTGGAGATGAAGAGGCAGTTGGATGTCGAGCCATATCACATGAGGAGACAAGGAAAGGACAAGAAAGTTTCAAAACTGGGCTTCTACAGATCATTACTGACCAGTGCAGGAAGTCAAATGTGTCACTTAGCTCCAGCCACTATGTCAAATCATAGGAATTCTACTACAGCCCTGAAATCTCCTTCCCAGATCTCCTCTGTCTCTTATACTGGCCCCCGAAGACTTTGCCTGTCTTTGAGGTGACATGCTGATTTCCCCGTGGAGTTATAATTCAAAAGAAATCACGGCACAGTGACACCAGCACAATTAAATCATAAATAAAGGCCATGACATGTATTTCAAAAAGCCATTATGAAATATATGGAGACATATAATGAGCAGTAGATTGTTATTTAAAAGGGTTTTATTAAAAGCTCAATTTAAGTCGCAGTAGATGGCCCATATTTACTACCCTTCCCTTCTAATCTCAGAGTTTAGCAAACATGAGCCTGTGTTACTCTCTCTATTATATAAATAGGAAGACTGAGATACAAAACATGACTTTTTCCTGGTCAGAGAGCAGGGAGCATGGGAATGTTTCAGATCTCAAGCTCCTCAACTCCTCTATTCTCTCCGTTGCATTGACGTGTCTCCATAATTCTTTATTTAGCTATAGGCTAGAAGTGATCAGGGCAATCCTTTACTAAATTTAAAATTCTACTGGTTCTATTCCCACTAGGGCTGTTCTTCATCTCTTACAAGCATCCTTCCTGTCCATTACCTTCCCAAAAGTACCTAGGCTAGTTGGAGGTTATACTGTATCTGAAGCAGATTCTATTAAAATTAGACATGGAGTTTGTAGGAATGCAGCTACTGGCATTAACGGGCATTAATTTTGAGGGATGGAGGTAGCCAAACCACACACTGTGCACAGCTCAGTGAAGAGCAGCACATGACAGAAAAAGGAGGAGAAAAAGCACTCACACAGCTCTTCCCTGGGGAGTTAGGAGTCTGCGTGGGACATCAGCTGGTCCCGGATCCTCACAGACATATAAAAGTTTGGGTTCTGCCTGTTCTGAAGCTTATCCTTGTTTCCTAATCCAGCTGATTATCTTTTCAAGAGTATTTCATTTCTTAGGCAAACTGGATTAGATGTTTTCTCTGTCTCTGGGAAGTAAATAGTAAGAAATAAACCAGATTACTGTTATCACAGAAATAAAGAAAAAAAAAAAAATTACCAGTCTGGTGATGACCTGGAGATACAGCTCCTAACTGGCAAAGGCCCAGAGGAATTGAGACTCTCGAGTCGATGGTGTCTTAACAGCAGGGCAAGTGGGGACATGGAGAACAGCAGCTGAGACTCCACGGGCTCATGTTAGCCTGGAGCATGTTACGTGTCAGCAACATCAACAGGCAGCACAGGAATTCGATGCATTTTGGCTCTAATCCTGCAAGGATTTAGGCCTGCACTTAAGGGTAATAAAGCCTGGAGTATGTAAAAGATTTTATGGAAGAGAGGCATTTTTTTTCACCCAGAAACAGGCTTTGCTGCACGAATGTTTGTGCCTTGGAATATTAAACAGTGGCAGAATTAAATGGAATCATATTAATAAGCACGGATAATCCCATCATCCGGGACCAGGTTGACAGCAAAGCGGCTCCAATACACATGCAGCTGAGTGAAATTTTCCTGCAATTAATTGGATTTGATTAAATTTCTCATTTAGTGGCTGGAGGAAAAGAAACAAAGACAGTGAGATGCTTACTCGTTAACCTGGAGCTTTGAGTAATAGCTGTGCTCGTGGGAGGCCAGGTTCCCCACCGCATTACTTAAGAGAAGTGTTGCTCTAACACAGGAGTACAAGTGCAAGAACCCAGTTTCTCACGACCTTTCTCCTTGTCCTGACCTCCTCCTTTTCTGAAAGAGAAGACAAAAATTTTGACCCCCAAATGGCTGTTCTGATGCCGTTACGTTTCCATTAAAAAAAGTGGAAACCTTTTTATTTTTGTTCCCAGGAAGGGTGAAAACCAATTTCAAGGCCTTGAAAGCTACTGGGAAATGGAGCTGTCAATATCCAGCCAGCTTTAGATTATGGTCTGTGAACTCAGATGTGGGCACGGAGCCACGGATACCATCCCTGGCTTTCCTTACGTGGACTGTGCTCTACTCAGAAACACTGAATCCTGATTAAAATCGCTTGCAGTCCTGCAAAGTCTCTGAAGTGAAAGAAGCAGTTGCTTTTATCGTCTTGCTAATATTGTGTGTGACACAGGGAGGGTTACGTGGGCTCTAAATATGGCATAGCTTTGCCATTTGATAAACCCTGAACTAGTTTTGTCTTAAACAATACAAACTTGGCCTGGGTTGGGCTTTGTTTCTCACCTCTATCACCAAGCCTGTTGAAAACTTGATTTGTTTTATAGCATTGACTTGAGTCATGTTTAGGTCCACTTTGAATAAAAAGCTGAAAAGAGTCAAGGAACGTTCTGTAAAAACCCAGCAATGTTTTGTGAACATTCTGACAATATGAAGATCAGCCTGTTCAAAACCCTCTGGAAGTCTCAGTGAGCTCTGCCTTGCATGGTTTTTCCATCATGGGTAACACCAGGGATGTAAAAACAGTGAGAGTTGACAACATCTGCTAGATAACCTGATTCTGCTCAGGTTTGCACATTGTGGTGTTTAATGGAAGCTTTTTGTTACAGGGCTGTCTTTCCAACGAGTAGCAGTTTCCTCCAGGTGATGACAGGGATTCTGAGTCCCACACACAGTTCCTCAGGCATCATGATCTCGAGGTCAGTACATTTACTTCTTGAAATCTTGGAAAATTTCAACACACAAACTTAGATTGTGTCGAACTGATTTACAGTACCTCTACAAATGAGAATGAAGAGAAGCAGTATCACAGCTTGGTCTTGCACCCACATGAAGTCAAGTAGCTGTACACATGTTATAGATACATGCGTCTGAGCATGGCCAGACACCTTTTCTTATCACCACAGTTTCTTAACATCACTCTGACATTTCTCTGGTTTGTGGCACATAGATACAGATCACTTACAAAGCCACTGGAGGATAACATAACTTGCATGAGACAAAATAACCCTGCTTTTCTTTCCCTCTTGGTTTCTCACGTGTCCTGGTAAACCAAAACCCAAATCACGTACCAAAGGAACCCTGCTGTAATTTACAGCGGTGGTGGTTAAAATGCTGCTCTAAGACAGCCCCCCCCTACCCATATGTGAATGAAATTTGGAGAGGATCATGCCTCCTGCTTTTCCCTCCACCACAATAACTAGGACTCCACTTCTGCAGGTTCCCCAGGCCGAGGGGAGGTTTGCTCCTGCCTTAGCTTAGCTGAGCACTGACTGGTGCTCCAGTGCTACCCTGGTTACCTCAGCATCACACCCCACCACCTCAGCAAGCAGCCCGCAGCCGAGCTCTCCAGAGAGGCACAAGGTCACTGCCTGGTCCGTGGCTGTTCCCAGCATCCGCCGACAGCTCTGCGAGGCAAAGCTCCCCCAGGCAGTGCTGCGTGTTTCAGGTCCCTCCTCTGTTTTCTGGCTGTCCTGTCCGGCTGCTTCAGTCCTCAAGGAATAACTTGCAGGGCTCACCTTGTTACGAGCCACCGTGCTGCTAGCACCCAGCTGCTCTTAGACCAACATCTGGCAATATCTGCTGCCTCCCAGCCCCTGCCGTACTGGTGGGACTGCTCCTCCTTGCTGGCAGCTCCCTAAACTTTCAGTGAAAAAACAACTTCTCTGTCCATCCCAACAGCAGGCGAGGGGTCCATCCCCATACTTTAGAAGTATAGGGATGAACATTATTCTATACTGAAATGCACCGTGACTGGAAAGAGCTATCCCAGCAAGGATGTGCCTTTATTTCCCTATAGTATGATGGGCAATACCAGCCTGTACAGACGACATGAGCTAAAAACCACAGTTTCTCAGTTGCTTGTTTTCCTTAAGTGCTGTACAGCAGCTCCCTGTCCATTACACAATGTACCATTATCCTTTCTTCACAGCCAGGGATTTACAGTGCACGGATTTAAAGAGGAGTCTGGGCTACACTGAAATCCAGGGATGAACTCCCAGGCCTGACCTTGGCAGGGCTGGGGACTTCACCTAAAATGACTTCTGCGACGTATCATGAAGAAAGGCTGTGGTGTATTGTGGGGTCAAACGCTGCTTTGGGGAAAAAAGCCTGTTTAAGACATTTGTCTGTTTTGAAAAAAATACACATTTGCAGAAATAAAAAGCTTTTTGGTCTCCTCTTAATTCTGGTGGTAATTTGTCGATATACTAAGCACTGGAACAGGCTTCCCAGGGAAGCGGTGGAGTCCCCATCCCTGGAGGGATTTAAAAGATATAGACGTGGTGCTGAGGGCCATGGTTTAGTGGTGACCTGGCAGTGCTGGCTTAAAGGTTGGACCTGGTGACCTTAAAACTCTCTTCCAAGCAAAACAATTCTATGACTCCATGATATTCCTTCGAGAATAACTCAGAATAAAGTGGAGATCTTGTTACATTTTGCTATGAGGTTGTTATTTTCTGTTTGAATCGGGTTTTCTGAAATCTGTGCCACATTGTTGTCACGAGAAACACCTGAACTTCCTCTTGTTTTCCCGAGTCAGGACAATTGTGTTGAAAAGGTCAGAACAAAAACATGTCACCTCAGCTTTTCAATGTGAAATACTCAACTACATCCAAATTGAAATCATTCAGACTTTTTGCACCACAAGAAATTATCAGTATTCCTGTGCTCCTGATTCAGAGGCAACAAAATCCTGAATCACACTATTTTCACTTTCTTCCCCCCCAAAACAGGATTTCTGGTTTTCAGCCAGTTCTGGCAACGTGTCCCTACCCAGTGTCTGCAAAGCATCGTCCTTGCCATGCGAAGGGTCTCCTCTCCATTCTCCCTGGTTACTGGCTGGCTCTGGACTCACCTCATAAACTGCCTGGCTGATACTCACCCTTTGAAGATACAGTGACCAAAGACAGTGACAGAGCCGTGGGCTAGACCAGTTTGGGCAACCAGCACAGCCAGGCTTGTCTCACCCTGGAAGGTAAGGAAGGAGGCGCAGGAGACTGTGGTTCTGGATGAGGAGTCCTGACCATTATTCCTTTGGGGATGAAGCCAGGGTAACAACTTATTGCATATCAGTTAGTGTCAATCACTCACGGCATCTGAGGGGCTGTGAAAGCTCTGCTGCTGCGAGCCCACGTTGGATTCGGGCGGCTGACTTTGAGGTGAAAATCTCTCTGTCCCATTATACACCCCCTGAGACACGCAGGCCCCCTCTACTTTGTTTTCTCTACTCCCTGTCATTTATTTTCATCTCTCGTTTTAATCTTCTTAGCATGTCATGTGTGCCCATCAAAGAGATGCTTTCTGTGCAATCTAGTAAGCATGTTAATATGGTTTGTTCGTCTCCCCGTTTGGGTATCAGTGGTGCTCTTTTGGCTATTTGTCAAGAATTTCTGTTTCAGGTTTCATATAATCACATTAGCAGGGCAGGCATTAAATAGAAGTGGGGAAGAAGTACTGTGAGGAGCTGGGGAAAGAGAGAGCAGCTCTGTGGAAATGGCTCAGGTCTTTTTTTTGCAAGGAAAAGGTGACCAGGGGCATAAGATCAGTGGATTTGTTGCCACACCAACGCTGAGAATGAAATAAACCAAGCTTAAGCTGAGTGGCTTTAGTCCTGCTGAATTTCGGATGCAAATACTCTACAAAAATGGCCCAGAAATTGTACTTTGCAGGTAAATAGGGGAAACCCCCTCAGGGCTCTGTTACAGGAATGCAGAGCAGCAGGGCTGAATAAGCCTTGTCAGTATAAAAGGCCTTACTCATTAGAAAGTAATTACCTTCATTTTTGTGGGGGAGATTTGTCTTAGGGCTCTGTGGGCTACTGATGTTCCCCCAAGGGAGGCTTCTCACTGTGGTTCTGCACAGGGTGCCCTTCCAGAAAGCAAGGTGCCCCAGGGTCTGCTTACAGTGAGGCTGGAACAGCTCTACCACCCCATGGGCTCAACCAAAAGACCTTGGGTTTGCTTTTTGTACCTGAAGGAATCAGCTTTGTTCAAGGTGAGGAATGTCAACTCTGATTCCTCTTGTATCAATATCTTTATATCTCATTATGCTTATGTGTAAACTTTGGGGTTTTAATACACAGGAATACACCCCTATTTTGTACCAAATCATGTATCTGAATATATATCCGTACATATATTTTTGTTCTGAAGTTCATGACACACAAAGGCCAGGCCCTGTGTTTTCACTCTTCCAAGTGCCTCCTATCTTTGGCAAGTCTTTTCTTCTTAAGCAGTAAGACCTAAAACTGGAACCACTGCTTCTCCAGCTACCTACCTGCTTCTGTTCCTTACAGGAGGAATTAGCAGAATCTTTCCTCTTGATGCTCGAAGAGGCAGTTCTGTAGTTTAGTGCTTTGTTCCAAGTATTTTGTTAAGGTAGATGATACCAGTAGGTGTGATATTACTGCTGGTTTACTTGCTCATTTGAGGGGATGTGGAAAAAAAGGCAACCTGAGAAAAAAGTGGATGATTTCATATGGCTTTTTTTCTCTTGTGCTGTGTAATTGCTCTTGCTGAACGTGGCTGATGGTGGTACAAAAGTTGTTGAATTCTTGGTTAGAAGTTAACATCAGTAGCCTTTACTTTCTGTGCAACACTTGATACAATTCCTAAGTACCGTCCAAGGTCTTTTTGACAACTGTTTTGCTTTGCTGTATCTTGCATAAAACTATAACTGGAGAATATACTTGCAATGTATTTTATATGGGTGTCTTCAGTGGTATTGAGAATAAGCCAGTTCTTGTTCTCTGCTGTTTCCATACAGCTGGCAGTGCAAAGGGCAGTACTTTCTGGAGCCCCACAGTGCCTCTGAGTGCCAGCCCTTGCCATTCCTGCTAGATACAAAGCAGTGAGTAGTACCCACCAGCATCCTGCTGTTTGTTGCTAATGATGCCATCTTAAAGTAGCTCCTAGACTGCTCTTCTGCACTCTTTCTCCCTTACTTACAATTGATTCTAATTTTGGAGTAGCTCCAGCTAAGAAGGGGTTTTGGTGGGATTAGTAGGGGATGAGGTTGAAGGGCAGGTGGACAACCAAGACAGGGGAGGCTGGTAGGAGCAGAAATCTGTGCCCCGAGGCACTAGAAATGGTAAGACAGACAAAAAAAAAAAAAAAAAACCTGAAGAGAAAAGAAAAAGAAATATAAAATACTAAGGGAAATGGGGATTGAAATGTTCTGTGCCTGAGTACAAAATCACACAAGTTGCAGGCAGAATAATGAAAGCTGCACTTTCACCAAGCTGATGAGATAAAAAGTAAAGAGGAGCATGTTAATGCAGTCACAGGAGTTTGGATTTGGGTATCCTCATAATCATCTGCATCTAGCAAGCCTGAGTTTCATTTCACTGGGTGTTAAGAATAAACATCAAATGTTGCAGACAACCACAAAAGCCTTTTAATACAGGCTTAGCTATCAAGCTCAGAAAGATGTTTTGGCTCTGAAGAGAAGGTAATAAGCAGCACTTCAGTTGAAATAGGTTGTTCCACAGCTGAGAAGAAGCATGCACAAAAACTTTTTTTTTAAGTTAGGAAGAGCGTGAGCATAATGGATGTTATTATTTTTATATCGTGTATTTCGAGTAGTACTGAAGAAAGTACTTGGATAACTTTAGGTCATTTGCAATGAGGAAAGCACTTATGCACATTATATAACTTTATGCAGGTATTAAAAACATTTCAGGTCTCTAGAGCATTTACTGAATCAAACTCCATTTTTATTAGTAAATTGTATGAAAAGCCATTTTCGTGTACACACAGCTTGAGTTCTCTAAACCAAATGTGAACTAGAAATATTTCTATGACTCTCACATTTAATTGCATGATAGTGAAAGAGAGAATGGTTGGAAAGAGAATAAAAACAGTCCCCTGTAGCATATTATTAGCTTTTGAGCCCAGAAAAGGAGATTATGGGCAATAAATAGAACAGGATGGTCCGATGTAGTTATTACACTGGGAAATGGAAAACCAGTATGAGAGAGAAAAATGTGGGTAGTTGTTTTGTTTGGGGGTTTTTTTTTTAAACCTTTGTCTTGGGAAGCTGTAGTCAGATATCCAGTTAGCTGTCAGAAAAAGGTCTTAAATCAGGCTTCCATCTAATATTTGATGCACCTTTGTGCAGCTTGAAGGCATACTCGAGGTGTAGCTGTATCATTTACTATAACAAAGGACCACTAATCCTGGCACTTGAGAAACTGGGATCCCCTCCCTCTCAAGCAGTTCTCCATCCTGTGCAATAACAAGTGTTACTTGTAATGTGAGTCAAGGCATTGCTACGTCCTCCTTAGTTTTGATCTTTGCAGCTTCCACTTTAGTTTTCGAGGGAAAATGTTGATGTAAATTGATGCCCTTTGACTGGTGCAGGGCATGGTTCTCCAACATGCTTTGAATCAAACAGCATAATCCCTGTTACGGTGTTATTCTAAAGAATATAAACTTCAATATTAGCCTGGAGAAAAGCAGAGACCTGAGAATACAGGTTGCTGCCTAAGTAAAGGCAAGTACATGCATTTGATCTTCTGTACAAAGCAGAGAGCTCAGACTGCCCTTGCTATAAAATCATCAAGTGGGGGAGCTGGCCCAAGCCTTCTTGGTTCCCCCTAAACTGTTTTTGGGTGTTGGAAACCTGTGTGCCTACAAATACCAGCCTTTTAAGTCTCTTTGAAAAGGGGAAAATTTGGGTACAGCACTGTCTTTTTGGTTAAAAAAAGCCCCAACCCACCTTTTCAGGTAAAAAAAGCAGCAGGTCATCCTGTGTGTATGTGGCACTGAGCACAGTGGGGTCACGATTCAGAAGGAGGTCACAGCACCACAAACCATAGCCAGAAGGGAGTCGGTGAGCAAAGTTACCTCTCCTTTGCCTCTGTGTTCATGTATTTGTCGCAAAACATATGGCCTGATTCTTGTCTCGTGCCTATGTAGGTATGAGAGGTCTCTATAGAAAACAGAAGAACACCAGAGGAAGTGAGGAAACAAACATTTATAACTGCTCTTCTACCAATATACTCCTTCAACAGCTTGCCCAGATTAGACATGACTGTGTATACTGTCTGGAAAGTGGCTCTGAATCCCTTACCTCTGTTTTTTTTTCTCCTGTTAGAAGATGCTTTTATAATGCAAACTGTATGTATAACTGGGTTCTACACATCCCGTTACGTGGCTACTTTACTATTAATTACTTTGACCTCCGTTTGACCACTGGGTAAAGGGATGGAGGACTTTTTCCAGGAACATCATCCTCATTTTTCCAGAGAAATTAATTTTCTTTTAATTTCGCTTCTCTCCAATCACTGTAACGTTTGCCTTGTTCCCAGGGTCCTTTTATAAGAGGAAATGATCTGTGTGAGCTTTCTTTCCATTAAAATCTCCCCTCGGACTTCCTCTCTATCAACAGACAGAAAATAAACTCCGGTGTGCTGTAAACCAGCAAAAACCCAGGGTGCCTGCAAGTATCCTGCCAGGCTGCCCAGGGAAGGGAAAGGAGACTGTGTAGTGCCTCTCTCTGCCCAGGGTCTACCTGCTCTCCATGTTTGAAGTGACTGCAGAGGAGGCAGGAGGCCAGTTCAGACCCTCTCCCTGATGCTTCTGCAGCAGGTCAGAGAGGCGGTCGCCTCGCCAAAACCCTGGGCCTCCCCTGCCTTGCCCTTCCCGTCCCACCTTCGTTCTGCCTCTCCTAATTACTGGGAGAGCTCTTCAGGGCAGTCTCTGCTGCTGTGTGCCCGGCACAGGGGGGTTCTGATGTGGGTTCGGGCCCTGGAGCATGAAATGCAGGGGGAGCCATTAATAGGTCAAGAAAAAAAAAATTGTTGAAGCTTGTCACGAGGATGGAGAATGAGCAAAGCCCTGAAAACTCTCAAATGTTTACTGGCCTGAGCTTGGGACAAACCGTTCTTTGCTGTCTAAATCTTGGCTTAACTCTTTGATGTTGCTTTCTTTTCCTGACTGAGGATCAGTCTGTTTGGCCAGCCCCTCTGCTTCGCCTTCTCCTCTCTCCTTACTCACTGACAGACCCCTTGGATGGGACAGCTCTTTGGCTTGCAGGGGTGAGTCTCATCTCCAGCAAGGGAACTGGGCTGTCCACTTCCCTGTAGTCCTCTGATCCACCAGCCTGAAGGGTTACGGTGGAGCAAGCACTTTATTTTGTCAATAGAGTATTTATTGTAATGTCAGTGATTCCCGTGTTGGATGCAACCATTAAAAAAAAACCCCAAAAAACAAGGCAGCAAACAGAAAAACCTCTGCAGCTAAAACCTTTACAGTGCTGGTATCGAGGCAGAGGCTTCTCTAAACTAACTGGGAGCAGGGATGGGGAAGGTGCTGCATCGCAATGACTGTGTTATGTGCTGCATAGGCAGATGCTCATCTGCCCGTACCCATGAGGGTACTAATGTTCCCTTATTCCCCCATCCCTCCACTGCCTGCTAATCTGTGCCTGCCCTCTAATTTCCTGGCAACCGTTCTAATGTACAGGCTAATAATGTTTGCAGCAATCCTGGGAGACATCAACGTGCAGGCTACCTATGGGTTTATAGGGTCCAGAGGAGGATTAATTAGGGGAATTGTGGCATCTGGAAGTGTGGGGGGGTAGCTTTTGAGAAGCCCTTCATCCAGGTGGTGTGAGGAAAGAGTACAGACAAGCACCCAAATATTTCTGTGAAGAGATGGAATGTCATCTCTAACTGAAGTTCAACGGCTACTAAGTCCCCTCAATAACTTCTCATCCTTTCTTCCTCAGACTATCTCTTGTTGTTATTTCTAACTATAACTTAATGAAAACACATTTGAAAGTAAAATGATGGATTTCTCAGGGACTCTGACCCTTGGGGGCAGCCATGGAGATACTGCAGAAGGAGCTGAGTACACAGTCTCCTGTTAATTAGAGCAGAGTGAATGATTCATAGGAAATAATTTATTCAATTAATTTAGCCTCTCTTTCTTTTGCAAATTATCTTTGAAAAGTTTACAGTTTTATTGCATTCAGCTGCTAGACAGCAAATTATTTCTCTGCATGTAGTTGACCCCCACATAGTTTGAAAGGTAAGCTCTGGCTTTCAGCCTTTCAGTGGACAGGGGTACTGGGGTTGGTGTTCTTCCTTGATTAAACAACTGGCTTTGAGTATGTGCCTTGAAAAACTGATGTTCATTGTTCAAAATGTAGAGGTGACCTTCCATGAATATTATTAACCGTGGCATAGAAATAGCTCTGCCAATGCCAATTTGCTAGAACAATGATCTGGAAAGTCTGACCAGCACTTTCCCTCCTGTGTCTGTCATGGTGTGTCTTTGTGAGCTTTCCCTTCTGGAGTGCTTGAGGATTTTCCACTCTTTCTCCTTCACCAGACCTGTGCAGAGTCCTTTGCTTAAGCTTATCTCCATGTTGATGCAACCTCTCTGGAATATCAATTGTCTGATCAAAGCAGCCGTGAAGCGCAGCAGTTAAAGTCAAAGTCATAAAATTCATTGCCAATAATCCCGATGCCTACTTGCTGAAGTCCTTGTCAGACAGGGGGATATTTATTCACCAAAAAAAAGCATTCCAGGTGCTAACTGGTTTTCCCTGTAAAGATAACAGAATGCTTCACAAGCAGAAGGAAATTCTAAATCACACCTATAATGCCCCTCCACCAGCAAGCAGCAAACAGCCCTGCAGCATTTCCCTTGGTCCAACTTCCACACCTACAGTAAATTAAATTCAACCCGACCTTGGGTACAGGCAGCTGAATTTCTGTGTGTGTCTGTCCAGGTTTAGGGCAGGGTCATGGCCTCCTGTGGACTTCTGCTGGCTTGAGAAGTGGGATGCACGGCGAGCCCGACCCGTGGCTTTTCTTGATGCGCATCCGAGCACGCGGGTTGTAACTCTGCTCTCCTGGTAACGATCGTTTCAGTCACAGCTTTTCTCCCTCCATCATCAAAACCCATCTTTTAAAGAGCAACAGTAGTGCATGAAAATGAATGCAAGGAAGCACTCTTCTAACAGGTGCATAATATTTCAGTAATAGGCTTGCGGGATGTTTATTCACTTGCCAAATTCATTTATCAGGTATTGGATTCAAAGGATTTCCCAACAGGATATCTGCAGAGATTAGTGAGCTAGGCAATTGTGCTTTGAACAAATGCATCCTTTCATCAGGCAGTCATTTGGATAATTCTCGCTGTTGGAATGGGTCAGCTGGTAATTGCATTAACTATTTTTCCGACGGTCGTATGTATCTACGCCTTTAGATCCTACAAGGGCAAGGTTTGTCCTGCAACCTGTTAGCCAAGAAGCACCTGCCTCTCCTTGCCCATACGTGTGTGGTTTCAGCTAGCCCAGTGTTGCCCAAAGGGACCATTCTTGCCTGGAAAGAGCTGCTGTATCAAAGAAACCCCAAAAATGTGCTGCGAGATGATGTCAGCACAGGTTGACAATGCTTTGTTTTGAAAAACAATTGAAGGAAAAATGCATTGAAGATGTAAGAACATATTATTTCAAAGTATTTTAGAATAAAGTACTCCTTGTTTTCATTTTCTTGTCCTTTGGAAGGTATTTTTAATTTGTTTTTTAAAGTTGAAAGTAAAATGAAACATTTTTAGCAGAACACATTTGTTGTTTGATTTGAACATTTGTCCCTTGGAAACTTTTCGTGGGAGAAATTCTGAATGGATCGTTGTTCTGCTGGAGGACAGAAAATAATATTGAAACAATTTCCATGGTTTGAAAAGTTTAGAAGTTCAGCTTTAAGATATTAAGTTATGATATCAACAGCTATATTGGAACCCATGTTTTATTAGCAGAATAGTGAAGAAATAGCAAAGGTTTTGTTAGTCTTGTTCCAGCAACTAAATGGCTCATTCCTTTTCTTATCTGCTGTATCCTATAACATTTCTGGTCTTAAACACTGCAGCAAGTAATCATGGAAAACCTAATCAGCTTGGCTTATTAGATATACAGTTATCTATCAATAAATGAAGTTTTCTTTTTAGGAAAATCAGTTGCCTGCTTGATGAAAATGTGGCTCTGTTTGAGATACCTGAAGGGGAGAACCATCGTTCTTTCATTGAGTTTTGAAAATGAGGCTCACCATATATAAGGTACCAAGCTTCAATCTTGTAGTGACTTAAATTTGAGTTTTCTGGGCCTTGAGCTGTAGAAGCACAAACAAACCCCAGGATGTGAGGGTTGGCACGTGACTTTTCAACCTGCTGTTTGTGTTTTCTGTCATCTTCTTTGAACCTTTTAAATTGTGGAGGGCTGAAAGACCGTTGAATAAATGACTTTTGCAGTACACCAGGGCTTTCCTGCCTTATGAAAAACACATCTTATCAAGTCTTCAGCATGAAGAGAACCAGGGCCATGGAGACGGCACAGAAGGAAGAAGGGTTCTTTGAGAAACAGAAAAGGAACCAGGAGGGTGAAGGGGTTTTCAGAATTGTGAAGATGGCCTAACGTGCTTTTGGTTTTGGTTTTTTGTTGGTGGGTTTGGGTTTTCTGTGGGACATACTTTGTCATTATTTGCAATGTGTAATGTTTTCCCATCAAAGCGATGATACCCTCCCAGCAACCTCCTTCCCTTGTTTGCATTCTTTGGAGGTCACACTCAGCTCACGCGGGCTGTTGAGGGGAGGACTGACGTTTGCTCTCAAATGGAGACGATCAGCTGAATCTCTTGCTCCTGCTCACTGTAACAACTCAAGAGCAGATGTCTCGGGCTGTAAAGCTCGAGTGGAGTTCTGCAGGCCCCAGAAAGGGTGAGGTATGATACAGATCTGTGGTTTGGGCTTGTCCTGCTCCAAGGATATGTGCCAGCTGTGTGCTCCACATCTGGATTCAAGTCCACATTCCCCAGAAAGCCCCACTTGGAGCTCAGGGATGTTCCTAACTGCAGACTTCACTTATGCCCATCTCAGTGTATCAGAAAAGGGTTCAGGAGGGGAATGACAGCCTTCCTCACACAGTTTTGGCGCAGTGATAGCGTGAACAGGTAGGAAGGACATCACCACCTCACCTTTCCCTGACACAATGTCTTTGCCCCAGTGTCCCCAGGCTGGACTCTGCTGGGGAACCAGGACCTTGTCCCCCATGTGCCCAGCCAGGGGCAGCTGGCAGGAAGCAGTGGGAAGGATGGTGGCAGGCATCCTGCTCACCATCACAGGCAGGCTTCTCCGGATGGCTTTGGCATGGAAACGTCTGCGTGCGGGAGCCCTTCGGCAGCGAGGAAAGGAAAGCTGCTTTCTATCAGGGAGAGTTTAAAAGCAACTTGCTCGCTGACAGAAGCAGCAGCTGCAAGGAAATTCCCCCCCTTCCCCCACTTTTTTTTTTTTTTTAATGACAGCAATGTTTTAATCAACTTGGGCTGAGCATGAAAGTCTGAGTGGGAGGAATAGCTGGGGAAGGGATGAGGAGGAATGGCTGGCTTCTGGCATATGTCTGAGCTCAGGGACACTCTCTGCCTAGGAGGACAGTTAACCTACACAAAATGTTCTGGCTGCTTGCCCACATCAGCCACATCATGCTGCTCCAGCCTTTTGTGCCAGATCCCAGAGATGGTGAGTGTTGCTCTGACAGAGGGAGAGAGAAGAAGGAAAGATAGAAAATATGGGGGGGGAAAAACCCCCCAACCATGCAAACCCAACACAATCCAGTAACAACCTTGCTATCAAGCCTGGGTTGAGCAGCAGTATTTTTGGGGAATAAACACCGGTGCAAAGGTAGCCAGACAGCTGTTTGCTTCTGCAGACTAAATCAAGGCTGGGCTGAAGGCCTTGGGGAGTTAAGTCAGCAGAACTCCACAGAAAGGGCTCTGAATCTATGGTGTGCAGTAGGGAGCTTGAGCTCATGTAGTCTAGCCATGAGACAACTGAGACTATGGCTGCGATTTATTTTTTTTTCCCCCTGTTAAATCCAGTTGAAAGAAACATATTGATTTCCAGAAAAGAAAAATTCGTAGTCAGAAATACTTCAAATAACACCTTTGTTTTACCCACAGTCCTTGCTACCCAAGGGATGTTATGACAGCCAGTTCACCGAAATTTCCCCTGGTCCTGGGTCAGATCTGTCTCCTCAGGCCAGGACTTTTGCCACCCCCTCCCTCCCAAGCTTCATCTTCTGGAGAACGCTGTTAGCTCCCACAGACAAGAATCTCACATTCCAAGTGATTCTGGAAAACCATATGGGAGTTGACAGACACGTGTCATTACCTAGTCTGCAAAAAATCTTTTATTATTAGCAACACAAGTGCTGTTCCCAGGTTACGCCACACAGCTCCCCCGACTTCTCCAGCACCAGTGAACGAGCTGGGCATCGTCAGTGCAGAGCAAAGCCAGCCTTCTTTGGTCACAAAGAGCTGCAACTGTCTCCTCAGCCTCCACGGCTTGACTGTGGAGCTGGCAGCTCCCCTGGCAGCTCAGGGAAGGACAGAGGAGGGACTGCCCACGCCCCATGACTGCTGGGGTGGGAGCAGTGGGGGGCACAGTGCTTCTCAGAGCAGGAGGAGAGTTGCAGCTGATGAATGCTCAGAAGTGGAGAGACTACTGCAAAGCAGACTTTAATAGTTAAGAGCTGTGTGCCACTTCTCTGTAAGACCTGGCTGCTGATCTTGTAGCTTGCACTCAAATCGTGCTTTCAAGCTGTTCTCTGAAACCACTTATCTGCTTCAAAAATATTTTTAATGTAACCTGAGACTCTCCAGTAGCTTGAGTTCTAAGGAAAGAACCCACCAAATATAACAAGATTCGGGTCAGAATAACACACTGTTCCAGGATATTTGAAGATGAGGGAAGATATCTAAGGTTATTTGAATGAAAGAACTGAAGAGGGGGAGGCTTGAAGATCATTTTATTTATTTAGACTTCTCACAGAAAAAGAAAAGCATCTAGGGACCATTAATCTGATTTTTAAATCTGCAAAAGCCACTAATCAAGGAATTCATTAGAAGAGAATAGACACACTGTTGGTTTAAAGCATGAGTTAGGGAAGTACAGAACCCCAGTGCCGTTACTGCAACCACCACCCAAGACAGGGGTCTTGCCTTGACCCAGCCTGTCAGACCAGATGTCTCCTGAACATGCTCTCCTGTGCTGGCAGGCACCAGTCCCCCAGTCTGCTTCAGCCTCTGGAGGCCAGAGAAACTGGGGCAGGGGGTTACAGCAAACACCTTCCAGCTGGTAGGAAGCTTTCATCTGCTCCAAATGGATGGTAGGGCTGCTTAAATAAGCTGTGTATTTATCTAACATATCCTCAGAGAATTATAAGTGACACTGCTGGACCTCGGTGGGAAGGGAGCAGAAGTTGCAGAAGTAAACAGAAAAACCTGGTGGAGGGTTTTATAAAAGCTTCAGCCCTTTCTGCTCTGTTACCAGAGCTCCACTGATACCTCTCTGGAGGTGAAATGCGTGTGATAATCACGTGGCACACAGCTATACCTGTTCTTCAGGTGCCAGGTTTACAGCCAGCATTATATGGGACACAAAAGAAAAGTGGGGAGGGAAAAAAAAAAAGTAGTTTCTGTGCTTTTTGCGACTTGTTTGGGGGTTAGGTGTAAAGAATAATGAAAGGGTTCATTTTCCAGGGCTCTGTTTTCTTCTCATCTCTTTATTATCTGTGTCAATTTTGTTGTTCAGCTGTCTGTGATGGAAAACTTCTTGCAGGCATCAACAGTAAAGGTCCTTCAGGTTTTACCTGGGTGTTTTAGCTCTTGAACAAAGGCTCCTTTCTCTCATCTCTGTTAATAAAAAATACTCCACTAAACCCTGGAGCTTTTAATAACTGTACAGGTATTAGATTAGATGGAAGACTTTAACAGAATGGGGGAGATGCTCCTACATCTTTTGCTGGGAGAGTGCTCTAGACAGCACAGTGGTCCTCTCTGTCTACCTACGCAAAAAAAAAGCCTTTGGCAGCAGAGCGGGCTGGGCTTCTTCAGGTCTAGTGTGGAAATGTGCTTGGGCAGTGGCCTCCCTACAGCCCACCTCTGTGAGCAGAGGTAGAAGAGGAGAGGGCTGAAGCAAGGTGGTCGGGTTGGGGATAGCATTCATTGCACCCAGTTTGGTCCATCAGATTTAATCCATGAGTTACATGTCAAGATTTAACTAGTGACCTGGCTCCAGCAGGTCGGTGGAAAGGAGCTGCTCATCCTGACAGGAACACGTGTCCTCTTCTGTTAAATACCCACCCGAGAGCAGTGGGAATCACTCCCCACAGGCTGCCCTCACCCTGGACATTGTTGCACCCTGGGCTAGTTGCTTAATTTTGAGGCGGATGAAGTTTTAGACAGGAGGATAAATCCCATCACTGGTTTCTGAACAGCCAGAGAAACAATCAGCTCTTAAACAATGATTGTCACACTGGCTTTCTAGCAAGTCCTGTGGTCAAAACAGACTCCAGCAATTAGATTCCCTCAATGCCCCTGACAAAAGCTGGGATCACATGTAGAGGCTTTACTCTAGAGAAGGCAGGAGCTCCTCTGATGAGACAGGGGTTTCATCTGCTTGTTAAAGAAGTGTGTAGGTTCTGATGTTTTATTTGTGATTTCATGGTGTCCTGGTTTCACTGGGACAGAATCCTGGGCCAGCCATGGTCTGCAGGCTGGAGTCAGCCAGGGCAGCTGACCCGAGCTGGCTACACTTGTGTCCCAGCCCAGGGATGTCATGCTCAGTATAAAGGGGGAAGATTGTTGAGGGTGAGGAAGTCTCCTGCTTGTGATCTCCTGCTCTTGAGGATGCCTTCCCAGATATTGTGACTGCTGCACATTTGCTGCCTGAGTATAGCTTTGTTTACTTTATATTGGTATTAGTTTGGCTGTTTCATTAAATCCATTTTCATTTCAACCCGTGGGTCTCCTCTCCTTTTCCTGATCCCCCTCCTCAGCAACTGCTAGAGTTTAGCCCCGGATACAGGTTAAACATAGACACGTGGTCATCTTAAAGGCCTGTTTCTTGGTGGTCATTGCAAAATGAGCTGGAGTCCAAGTCCACTTCTGAGCCTTAAACCCCACCAGTGACCGTATCAGTAACCTACTCCCAGGTCTCACTAGAGAGACCTCCCACCAGAGAAGAGGGATATATTTCAGCATCCCTGGTTCACTCTTCAGCAAGAACAGACCAAATATGCATCAACATCTTTGGCTCATCCCTTCCAGGTCCACATCATGGATGCACGAGTAATGTTCTTGAGAGGGTCCTGTATTTCCTTTGGACTCCTGATACACAGCAAGAGGCAGAGAAAATATTTGCAAGGCAAATGCTTTCTGATGGGCCTGCCCCAAACTCACCAGTTACAAGCCATTTGTATGGAAATGACTCTGCAATTGCTATCCTAGAGCTGCATCCAACCTCAGCTTCTGCCAGCAGAAGATACTGGGTACCAGATGGCAGAAATCCTACCCGAGCACCAAGTGGTTTAAACTGCTCTTTTTGCTAGGAATTTAAATGGTCCATATGTTGGAAGTATAATGCTTGGCTGCACCCTGGCTGCCTAGCACAGGTCTCTGCTGTCTGGGCTGAAGGGGATGAGCAATTAGCTTGTAGCAGCTAGAAGCTCATATGCCCCCTTACATCCTAATGTCAGGTTGTGCTACAGTCAAACGTGTTAAAATGTCTGATTGTGCATTCAGAGGAGGATGGTGGTGCCAGCGTTTACAGTGTGACTGACAAATGGGCTGTGTCGTGACAGAGGCTTGAGAGAAAAGCAAAGACAGAGTGGTCTGGGTGTCCAGTCTCCCTTTTATTCTCAGCTATCTGCTCCTGGGATCAGCTGGTGAGTCCCCTGGATTCATGGAGTGTAGTTTGTCAAGGATTTCAGAGGAGTGCAAATGCTGCTTTCCAGAGGATTTGCAGCTTCCAGGGTCTGAAAGCTGGAGGCTTCACATCTTTCCCCGGAGAGCTGCTTTGCAGCAAGGTGCACAGTGCCTGGAGCAGAAGTTCCTCAGCTCTGGTGGCAGGTTGCTGGCCACAGGGCACCTAGGACAGCCTGCCCCTTTCATTATCTGGGAGATTTCACTCGGTTGCTGGGTTTGCATCTCCCCTGAGCAGATTCCCCTTCTCCAGGCGCCTTTCATAATTTCCCCTCCCAAAATGTGCTGTCAGCCCGGCTGGCTCAGGCTGTACCAGCTCCAGGGCAGGCGTGCCCTTTTTTTTCCTGTGTAAAGGTGGCTGAGCAGAGTGCTTCAAATGAAAAAGTGCCTCACCTCAGACAAAAGTGTTATCCTTTCTCTTGGTTTGTAGCCTCTTCTCTGATTTGTCCAACATCCCCTTGGCTTTTGTGCGGGAGTTGAACTCCGGCCGGATGGCTCGGAGGGCTTCACTAAAGTAACCCCTGGAGAAAATTCCTTCCCTGGTCAGCTCTCTCTGAATTGCTCCTCTGCTTAAAATGCACTCTGGCTGTCCTGGCTCGCTGCCTCTAGCTTTATTATGTAACATTTGTCTAATTTAAAGTGCATTTTCTATTTCCTGGCCCAGTTGCCTGAAAGTTCTGCTTCACCCTGAACGCTGTTGGTCATGATTAACTTTTCTCTCTCCAGTTCTGGTGCTATCAACGTATGTTGGTATCTCCCATCCGACATCCTTACCTAAATCATTTACATACGTTCAATGCATTTAAAAGATATGGAGGTCAGATCTTTAGAACTCTTGCAAGGTCACTGCCAGTAAAGGTATGATGTCAGCTGTTTTTTGCTTGTCCTTTTCATTTGGAAAATTGTATTTTGATATTCACAAGGCGACTTTTATTAGCAAAGGTAAGAGTGCCTTGAAACAGATATTTCAATCACGCGTGTAATTTTTTATGATTGTGACTATTAGCTTTTAGTGTGTTTGTTATCCTTGATGATTTTTTGCCCAGGGGGTCTCCAGATGAACAAAGCAGCACATACTTCAGTAAATTATTCTTTCTGTATCTGTGAGTTACTGACCCTTTTAAAAACAGATTTTGCTTTTATATATATATATATGTATAAAACAATATAGTGTTGTTTCTAATGGGAATAGACAACAAGCATTTCTCAGTGCAAGTGACTTTTTCTTGCTGTTCCTCTCAGCCCTGTGTGAGACCTCAATAACTTAGAGGGGGCTTCAAGCCTGTAATAAGAACCCAGAACTCCTTGGGGGCAACACTTTAATTGCTGCTGCAAGGATGAGCATTAAATCACGCTTCTAAAAGGTTTCAGGCTTGTGAAAACAAGTGCTCCACTATGAGCATTTTGGGCGAGGTCCTCCAAAAAGTCTGAATCCCAGACACTGCCTCCATGGCCTCTCCTCGTATCGTGGGGCAGGCGAAGGCAGCTGGAGCCCAAACAGAGATCTGAGCAGCTTCACGCTGCTCAGACATCGCCCCGTGAAACCCTTGCCACCACCCCAGTGCAGGAGCACACTGGGCTATTTGATGGCTCAGCGGGGGCACGTTACCAGAGGATAGACCCCCTCTACCCAGGTGAGGAGGAGCTAGTGGTTGTTTGCTGCCAGAAAGCCCCGTAGGTACTGGCAGGTCACCATAAATGAAAGTTTTCTGTAGGCTGCTTTTAAGCTCTGCTGGAGCACCTCTGTCCTGTGTGCAGCTGGCTCTTCTGGAATGGGCTGGGTGCTCCTCCTCTGTGACCCCCTGTGTTTCAGAGGTGGGAAGACACAGTTCACAGTTCAGCCCAGGCTCACAAAGTCTCCAATTCCCCCCCAGAGGCAGTTCACAGGAATCACTAAATCTTGAACTGCAGGAGGTTCAACCCCACCAATTATGTATGAACTCATCTGCAGTGTTTCATTGGGCTCCAGGGCAAGTTTGCTCATTTCAATAAAAAAACATTTCTGAAATGCAGCAAGTTGTAGGCAATCCTTAAGGGTAGATATGAATCCATTCTCACAGGTATCATGCCTTACATCTCAGCAAGTAGACTCCATTGTCACAGAACAAGTAGATAAAGAGGTTGAGGTTTGGAAACCTCCAAAGAAAATAGGTATCACGTGATGGGGGAGATGAAAACCTTTTTCTCAGAGAGCATGTACTGAGGTGGCATCTCCATGGCTTGTGTTACCATACATTTCCTCAAATTGATGACATTAGGCTGGATGGGGCTTAGGCTGGATGAGCAACCTGCTCTAGTGGGAGATGTCCCTGCCCATGGCAGGGGGGTTGGAACTGGATGATCTTTAAGGTTCCTTCCAACCCTGACAATTCTATGATCTCTGAAGTGAGGAAGTGCTGTCATTCTCACTGGATACATGGAGTCATTGGATGATGGACAGGTGGGAAATGTGTAAGAAAGCTAGAAAATAATCTAGAGTTCATGGGTTCTGGACTAGGAAAAGCAAGTTAGATGCTTAAAAATTGTTATGGATTAGAGAATAAGTCACCAGACTAGGAGACCAGAATGGATCAGGGATTTACTGCATTTACTCTTTCTCAGCTTATAGTGCTGAAATAAAAATGTCAACAATTGGCAAAGAAATTAAACCGATACAGTAGCTATTAATGTTTTATACCTCTCAGGTGGCATTAGTCACAAAATAACCCTAGAGTAATATATGTACAAAATATCAACAGTAACTTTCAGTATTGGTCATCAAATGTGCTTCAACAGTGATGTTGCCCAAGCACAGAAAAACAGAAGAGGCAAGTAATGTTTGCAGACAACAAGCAGACTAGAGATACCATGCTAACAACCCTTTAGAAACCCACTGCAGTTATTGAGAAAGAAGACTGTTAGAAATAAAATAAGCATTAAAATGAGGATACTAGTAAAGATAAATTCTTGTGTGTTAAATGCTAAATGTAAATACAGTAGGAAAAGAAAGATTTTCAGATCTTTGCCAGGAACATAATAGGTACCAGTGATGATAATGGCAGCAGAATCAGCAGTAACAAATGCAACCACCTTTGATACAGGAAAAGAGTCAATGAAACCAGCACATTATCAATAAGCAAAAGAAGTATTCAAGAGAGGCGAGGTCACTATGGAAAGAGGAAATTTATTCTTGGTCTCACTGTTCACTAGGCAGGGTCTCACACCAGAGCTGTATTTGCTGCTGAGGAGCTGAAGGAGCTGTCTAAACCAGAGATGTCAATAGAAGAGGTTGCTGCAGAAATCACCAGAACAAGACAGAAGTCACTGAAGAGTTATAAGGGATTTCAGAGATGAAATTATTCAACAGCTAATTCTGGTAGGTAACAGATCAGTTTTTCCCCCAGAATAATGTAAATGTGTCAGCAGTCTTTAGTAATGACTGTAGGCATCGTTGGGAACTACAGATCAGTAAATCCCCGTTAGAACCAGTCAAACTTGTAGAAACAATCACAAACAGCATTTTCAGACAGAAAAATACATAAACGTTGCTGGAGAACCGCACAGGTTTGTAAAGTCTTCCCTGTAAAACTTAGCAGAGAGACTTGGAGGAGCTAGCAGCTACCTGAATAAATGTGATCCATCTGAAAGGCGATGACCTTACACTTCGTGGTGCTTTTGACAAGATCTCTCACCACAAGTTTTTAAGTAAGGGAGTCTCTCACGGAGTCCACAGGGCAAGGGACCAAGCAGAGAGGGGAATTACCAGGCAACAAAGTTTCTGCTCTTGCTCTATGTATTTGTGTGTTTTCCAGCAAAGCTGGTGAATCATGAAGGGATGAATTCTGCAGAAAAGATAAGATTACTCAGGATAATAAAATACAACTTTTGAGGGAAAATACCAAAGAAGTCTACAAATTAGGGAGTGATGTGGAGCAGGAGAATGGGGAGTGACAATTCATTATTGCTGTTAGTACAAGACCCCTGAGGTACCCAATGAAAACTATGAAGCAAGGAGACAAACAAAAGCTTTTTTTTTGTCATAATATGTAGAAACTCTTAAACTGTGGTGTGCTCACTGCCACTGAACATTACAGATGTCAACTAAAACCAGATCAGGAACTCAGGGCTATCAGTAAGACACTGGCCTGAATGAATTTTGGGTCAGACTCAGTACAGCAGTTTCAATACCCTGGGGAAAAAAGTCATGTTGCTGATGGTACAAAATGGTACTTCTTGTATTAAGGTATTCTTACCTTCAAACTGTGTCCTTAGATGGTGAAGTGAGCTGTCAGAATTTTATTCTTGGCACAGCTGGTCAGAAAAATTACAAAATAACTATATTGCCATCAGAAATCAAAACACTTTGCTAAAGAGGATTGCTTTCAGCAGAGTCCTGGACGAAAATCAATGGAAAAGGTACTGACAATGTAGTGTTGAATCTTCCCATTCTATTTTGTAATTTGAAACAACTTTCTTCCATAATTCTTTTTAACTTTGTATTAGCTCTTTTTTTTTTTTTTTTTTTTTGCTACAACATAATATTACCTTTAAAAAGTCAAAGTCAAATCAGAACGTTTTCAGTTTCCATTACAACAAAATCTGTCAATCAACTTGAAGTACGTTGAGGGTGTTTTTTAAATTTCCCTTTGCTGAGAATTTCAGGCTTTGGGGGCTTTCGGTGCAATTCAGAATAAAGTCAACTTTTGAAACCTGTAAAACCTTTAAAAACAGGACCCCTGTTCTTTAAAACTTGGGTAAAGTCACTCCGTTTCCTTCCTCTTTCAGGCTGCTCATCTGAAAAGTGGTAATAATGTCGTGAATCCATCTTTGCTAAACCCTTTCAGACTGAGCACTGAGGAATCACACGTTGCTGTGTCTGATCCTAAAGCTGTGCAATCTCAAGCACCATCCCAGTCCCACCACTTTCAGCTGTGCCCCTCTTTTTCCCCCCAGTCATTTGTTCACAAATTTCAAGGGTACAATGTACAGCATATTTCTTCTGTGAGAACTGCCCATGACATGTTTTGGGCCTTTCTTTTTCCCCTCTCCTTTTCTTCATGTTTTTTTGTTTGCCTTTCTATTCGTGCAAACGGGAAATTGTTTCCTTCTGGGATGGGGGGGAGGAATTACTTTCCGGACGGCTACTGAATTTTCCCTTGTCCAAGACCTTTTTATGGTGAGTGACTTATTGAGTGGAGCATGCAAACTCCTGACAGGCTGAGCGGAGCTGAATCAGCTCTGGCAGGACAAGCGTGAGGAAGCTCACAGGACTGCTGCCTGTGCTATAAATACAGCAAATAAAAGGAAGACCTCATCCCCTAAACTATGCACATTACGTCCTCACATTGGGGTCTCAAGCAAGCTTTGTGCCGTACAGCAGCCATCTGCACCAGAGGGAATGTCTTCCTCCTTTTGTTCCCAGGATGGAGGCTTTGGGATTGCTATGAGATAGCGTGAGGCAGGAAGAGTTTTTTGGGTCCTGGAATGCCAATAAGAACTTCAAACATCTTTCTTGGCTTCTGGAGTCCCTGCACCCAGCACCCCGGAGCGTGATTTCTTTTTATAAAAAGAAAGCCTGTGCTATTTTTCATACCAATCACATGCTGTTCTAAATGGCTTAAAAGTTTCAAGGACTCCAAATGCTGAAAAACAGCTGTATGCTGATGTGAGCAGCATGTGTAAGGATGATTTAAATCTAGTTTTTATCCTATTTAACTCCCAGTGGCTTTTATGTTTTCCATAAATGGCTGAGAAAAGTTCTTGGCTGGAAAGATCCATGAAAACATGTGATAAATTCTTTGTAGTCTCAACATGAGCAACTCATCATATCTTTGTTTGTTTATTTTCTGGGATTTTGTTTGCTTTCAGTGACTTTGACATGTCTTGGATCTCTGATGAGTCTCTTTTTTCCTCACTACACACTGATCCACACTGATAAACTGTCCTTTATGTTTTGGTTTCAAGGTAGTGACCCACTGCCAGAACACAACATCCATTGCCTGTGATGGCCACAAGGACGAGGACCACCTAAGCCCTACAGAAATGTGAGTCTTCCTAAAAATCTGGCCTGTAGGATAATTATTCTCATGAACCCAGAGGCCACAAGAGGCAGCAGGACTCCTCAGCAAGAGTTCAGGAGATTGCAAGTAGAAGTTTTGGGATTTGACTCTGCCCTGTTGCTATCTTGAGAAGGCACCTCATGGCGCCCAGCCCTGGAGAAGTGCTGACAGAGGATTCCAGGTCCTCCTGGCAGATCGT
This sequence comes from Todiramphus chloris collaris, assembly GCA_025345505.1. Taxonomy (NCBI): domain Eukaryota; kingdom Metazoa; phylum Chordata; class Aves; order Coraciiformes; family Alcedinidae; genus Todiramphus; species Todiramphus chloris. Next base: position 5,806,900 of record JANVCC010000270.1, read on the forward strand.
AGTGCACGTATTCACATCACATCTCCAGGGTCAGATTTAGTGATAATTTGACTCAAACTAATATCTACATAAGGGGATTTTGCAAATTTATAATTTCCAAAGGGCACATCTGCTAATATTCTATTATAATTTCTGAACTCCATTTCTTTCATTAAGAAGCTAATTTTGTTCCCAGGAGGATCATTAGCTTTTACCCATTTTGATTAATTTAATTCACATTACCAATAGCTACCTAAGGCTTTATGAACTGGATGGGAACTTTTAGCTCTCGCTTTAACGCAGTCTCTCACCATGAGAAATCCTGTCACCTCTAATTGCATTTAGAGGAATTTAAATTCACTTCCTTTGACATTTTTTTTCCAGATCTACACTGAGTAAAGTGCGCGTTGTGCTCTTCACAATGCTTTCATTCTGCCTTCATAAAAACGTTAAGCATGGAGGGCTCTTTGTCCAGGATTATCCCAAAATCATTCTCAGGTGACTTAATCCCAAGAGGTATGGGATTTCCTCAGCTCCCACTGAGCTACAGAGCAGCACTGTAGATTCTTTTGGCTTCCAATCTGTTGCAGCAGCCTTTAGCCTTGGGGCTCTTCTCCTCCACAAGTCTCCCCCAGGTTCTTACATCCAACTTTACAGCTACCTTGGGACATTTGTGCACAGGAGAGAGGAAGTGGCCAAAGGAATTACCTCTCACCCGTCATGGACACAGGGATGAGGTCACAACAGCAAAGAAGGGACCAAAGGGTGCTTGGTGTATGGCCTTGGGGACAACACCCACACTTGTACAGAAGTAGGAGCACGTGCTTGTAGTGCATGGGCCAAACTGGGCTTCTTGGACATCTCTGGTGGTTACCACTCTCTCTGCAGCACCTATCGAGCAAAAGCCAGCATGCTTTCTCTTTCCCACTGTCGTGTTTAAGTTCCAGGTACTGGCTGTGACCATATCTATCTCTCTCTCCATAACCAGCAATTTCTTCTCAGATCCTGATGCAGACTTGATAGCGAAACGCAAATCCTGCATTCCCTGTTCCTTTCCATGTTTGCTTGGATTTGCAAAGGCTACGGGGTTGTTGAGTTTTCATTTCTGTTGACTGTCAATGGGAATTCATCCTAGCTGGATGAAAAACTCACCCTCCTCAGGCCTCAAATGCCTCTCTGCATGTTCCTAATTGCCTTGTTATTTTTGGATGCTTAGCTTCAGCCGTGGGGACTGTAGTTGATCCTGCAATTCCCTGACATTATCATTAAAACTGGTGGGTTGTGATCACAGGTAAAATCATGTGATAGAGGAAAAGGGCTTTTAAAGCCCTTTACAGTGACAACTGTGAGTGGCAGAAACAAGGTAAATGTTTTGCATGGGCAAAGTACAAGCAGAGTCTGCATTCTCCAAATGGCACATCCTTGGAGACCACAGAGTTGCTATTTAGAGACCTTGAACGGTCACCAAATCCAGCAGGAACTGCAGGCGCTATAAATAGTATGTGCTGGGACTGATGTGGTAGTGCTGGAGATGAGCAATACTGCTGCAAAACCTCTGGGATAAAGGCAGAGATGGAAAAAAAAAACCCCAAAAATAGGTCTGGCTGCAGAGTTTGGTCCATACCATCGAAGCCAAGGTAGTTACAACCCCTGTTATGTGAATTCCCTTGCTGCGTGTGGGTTTTGCAGTGCACAAGTGGGAGGCAGTGGCAGTGGGAGGCAGTGCAAAGCTGTACCTTGTTGCCTGCTGATCATGATCTGCAGCCAATGATGAGTAACAGTGCAGAGAGGACCTCATTCTGAAAGAGCCAGCTGCCCTGCTCACAGCACAAAGGCAGTAAACTCCTTATCTCACCGGCCTATAAATCTTTGTTGACCGTCTCTGAACGTGTCTCCATAAGAACATTTGATCTAATAGCCTTTTTAAAAAATTTCCCTTCATTTTCCAGGATAACCCCCCAGTGAATCATTAATGTAACAAGATAAAGATCTCTAGCTAAGGAATTATTCTTATTATAAAGTTCCCAAGTTCTAGTAGCAAACCTCTCCAGGGTATATATTAAACCAAAAAGGTCCCACACAATCATTTAAATCTACAAAATTCAATTCATTTCTCGCTCCCTCCAGGCACTTGTTTTATAGTGATCTAATAAAGGGGAGTTGTGGCTGTTAAATGATAAAGTCTCCAAAGGGGACGTGGGAACTCTGCAAACTAGCCCCCAACATTTGCTGGGAAGCTTTATTCCTCCATCTCACCTGCATCCCTTTTGAAAAGGAAACCTTTCAAAGTCTTGCAAAATGAATAGATGATTCTGTTTTTAAAGAAAAGCGAAGTCCATAAAATTCCCTTACATAAATGTACAGCTCGACGATATAGGTTACAAAAAGATTGAGCATTTAATTGTTCCAGAAATGAAGTGCATGTTGCCACCAAATCTCTGAAACTGAAGGTGGAGCGGCTGTGTATCTGCTCTGCTTCCTTGCTTGGGCAGGAATGTTCCCTGTGATGCTTTTTGTGCCACTTCCTCCAGTCTAGTTCTAAATTACCTGTGAAATGATCATTGGTGCAGTTCTGTCGTGCGATAATGCGCATAGATTCCCTGGCAGACAGTGTCTGATGGTTACGTTGGTTTTGGTTTGGTGTTGAAAATAGAGAGGTAGGGATCATAAAATACTAGCTCTCGGGATTGCATCAAAAGCATAACTGCAGGTATAGCAGTATCACCCACTAAACTGCCCTCGAGAGACATCAGAGGTTTGGTTTTTTTTTTTTACGGTTGGAAAAATACATTTACATGAGGTGTTGTGTTAGAAAAACGAGTCGCTGACCTGATGTAAAACACAACAGGGCTCAGTCAAGCTGGCTACTGCCCCAGCTAGTTAGAGTTCAGCCCAGAAACCCCAGGGTTAAAGCAGCAGCAGCAGCTAATACAGGTTTTGCAGGATCCATTTTTGCCCGTGCTATGGGGTTCCTTAGGTTTGTTTTTACCTGCGTGGTAACCGCTGTATTTTGCAACACACTGCATTTTCCATGCAAAGACGAGGCACAAAGGAGAAAACTGGAGCTTCCTTCCAAAATGCAAAAAAATAACCGGGCTGAGGTGGATCCACAGAGACCAGTGGAGAGCCAATTTCCAAGGCAGCCAATTCAATTTGTCCTCCAGTGCCCACACCTTAATGCACTAAGTGGTTTTTTGGGGTTGCCGCTGGGACTGAGCGGGGTTTTTTTGGCCAAAGGCAGGCTTTGTGGGAACGTTTAAAGAAATCAATACGTGAGGTTTGTCTAAGGTTACATGTTTGTTAATGTTTTATTGATTACGCTATTGGTTGTAAATTATGTAACTTAATAAAGCTGGGGACTCTTTCTAATAAAGACAAAGGGTTTATTCCATTAGCTGGCAACTTAAGGCAAAGAAACTTAATAATATAGCACACTATAAGACCACAGCCCAGAGACTGACAAATCCAATTCATCATGGAAGTGGCTGTGATGTTGCAGACACAGGGCTATGTCCTCACACAATTAGGCAGCGCAGCTCAAGTTTAAAAGAGGGTGAAGTCTCCCTTCTGAAGCTCTGATGTGGCCATAAAAAGTGAATGAGAACAGTGTAGGAGACCAAAAGGACGCCTGGGGAACCCCCTGGGCACTCTGCACACGGTCGAGACGGCACGTGCACCATCACAGCCTGCTGTCCCATGTTCCTGGTGTTAACTGAGACCTCTTTTCAGCATTACTTTTCCCCTGGACTGCTTCCCACATCTCCTTGGAGATGAGCCTGTTTTACTTTATTTTATTTTAAAGGAAGCCTTCATCACTCAGGGCGGGGAGGGGAATAAATCCTGAAAATGCTTTTAAAAGGAAACGCAACGGTGAATTACCAAGTGCCTAAAGATTGCCTCTCCACAATACAATTGCATTTCCACAGCTGTGGAGGACAGATACTGCAGCTCTCCTTGGCACGTGTGGGATTGACAAGCAGTTGGTTGCAGAAGTGGGTCTAATATTTGACTTGACTGCAGTTGCCAGGCATGGGAGTTGTATTGAGAGCAGAAAAAAAAGCATCCCATGTCAGAGGATGATGGAGCACCTCCTCCAGCTGCCTTGGCAACCTGCTGCTTGTTATTTAGCTGGGAGCAGAGGTTCCAGATCCTGGCTCCTGAGCGGTGCCCATCCCTGGTCCCTTCCAATCCATACACACTCCTGCCATCACCCTCCTGGATCCAGGCTCAGTAATTGAATGCAGGTATCAGTGAGGCCACCAGCCCTCTCTTTGGTTAATCCACAGGGGCCGTGGCAGGCACTGGGATTTCTAATTAACACAAGCCAGGGGCTGGAGGAGCAGGTCCACTGCCATCACCGTGCTCCTCCCTAGGACAGACAGACCTTGATTTGGCTCCCAGACTGTCAGCACAAGCATTAACATAATGTGGAAACAGGTCCATCAGGAGACACAGGTTCCTGCCATCAGGAGTGCTGTCGGGAAAGAGCACTTGGAATCTGCCTCTTGGGTGGCTGAGTTCAGGCAGATAAAAAGGACCTACTCGGGATTGCCTGGTACATTTTGCAAAGGTAGGGTCTTTCGCTCCTGTCGTTAACAGCTTTTCAGTTCCTTATCTTCCTAATTAACCCCCTTGTTTTCTTAGGAAAGTCAGAGAGTGGAGCTAGATTCTCCTCAGGGTTCCTCTGGGTGAAGTCAAGGTGGTTACTGGGTGCTGCACGTGCAGAGCAGCTCTGGCGGTATGGATTTGGAGCTGTGAATTAATCCTGCAGGAAGGAACATTTACATCCTTGAGAATGTAGAGGGAATCAGAGTTGTCCGGGTTGGAAGGGAACTTAAAGCTCATCCAGTTCCAACCCCCCTGCCATGGGCAGGGACCCCTCCCACTAGAGCAGGTTGCTCACAGCCCCATCCAGCTTGGCCTTAAAAACTTCCAAGGATGGGGCTTCCACCACCTCACAAACCTGGCTCTGGGCATTTGGGCTTGTCTAGTGATGGAAGTGTCCTGCCCTACAGCATCCCTTGGTACAGACCCACTAAGCTTGTAACCAGCACCCTGAATATCCCCTCTGTCTTACCCTTTCACTAGCATCACTGCCATCTCCATTCTGAGAAAAAAGTGTCACAGCCCAAGTATTAACTCAGAAAAAAAAATCTAAAGCTTAAAGGAAACTCCCAAATAAATAAATAAAACCAATCCTTAGGGCTGACAATCCACTTTTACACAGCCCTGTAAGTGAGGAAGAGATGGGGCCATGCCAGTTACGAGGGTGACCCCACAGCATGTTTTGAACAAGGCACGTCTCAGACTGAGCCCATGTGCCAGCAGCACATTTTTTTTTTATTTTTATTTTTATATCCTATATATATATAAACTATATTTTCGTTTTATTTTTAAATCCAAGCAGTCAGTAAAATGATGGACCAGTGGTGCTCTGCAGGGCACAAAATGAGCTCCAAAGCGGACGACCCACATAGCAGCAAATTATTCTGACTTGACCGTTACCCACAGGTAATGAAGCTAATGAGCTAACGAGGAGCTGCTAACCCAGTGTCGGTCTCAAGTGGGAGATGTTGGCCTGAACCCGTTCCTGTTGCAGGGAATGATGAGTTGCTTGGTTGTTAGCATAGGAGCAGCCTCAAGTTCTTCCTTTGTTCTGGTTTGGAGTTAAATTTTATGGGGGGTACGAATAATGGTGGAATGATTAAACGTGACTTTAAGACTTTGAGGTTGTGTTTGCAAGATGCTGCTGCAAGAAAGGGAATCTCTCAGCTGATGGTCGTTTTAACCACATTGCCATTACTCTGAATTGCACTGTCAGTGTTGCCAATTTAATGCTGACCCCAGCCCTCCTTCCTGGCTCTCTCTAGGCCTCCAGATTTTGACTCTGAGCAAGCTGGAGAGGAGAAGGGATTCTGCAGCACCAAGATGAGCACACAGCTTACCCAGGTGAGCTGTATTCAACCATTACATTTTTCCATCTTTTTGTCTTGCAACATGTCGGGTTCACATCTAATTATGATCTGACAGTTCAAATGCCTGGTATCATTTTAATATTTATTCCTGTGAATAACCCCTCTAAAATGAAAGAATTAGTGTTTGCATGATCAAAGCCACTGTAAACTCTGTGTTCTCTGAGGTGGCAAGTGTGTTTTATATTTGCTCCCTAAGCTGCTTTGAACATTGTGGCCACTGCGAAAATAATGCAGAACAATCAGTTTTCAGTAATCATACTTAAGAATTCTTCACTGATGAGAAGGGGAAATGTTTGAGTCAACCATAGTTTTGTTCTGTCATTGGATTTTTTTTTCTTTATGAGCTTGTTAAATAAGCACGAATGAGGTAGAGTACCCTGGGTTTTATGGGAGGCATAAGCACCAGGCTCATTCACAAAATACTCCCCATTATTGCATGTAATTGAAAACCAAAAGAAAACAGCCTCTTTGGGAGTTTAACATATATGATCTCTTTAAGAGCTAATGCTGTGGGAGATAGGCAGCATTAATTCTGTGCATGCTTTTTTTAACTTGCATTATTTTTTTAATCCTTTCAGTAACTCAAGACTCAACACTCTTAGTTAACTGCACTTTCTTTTCTTTTTTTTTTTTATCTGAATGCTGCCAGTCCAATGTCACGTTGCTTGCAATGTGCCTGGCTTGGACCCTTTACTTCATTGCTCATTGATACATGTTATGGTGGGACCCAGCACTGTCAATCATTGCACCAGATACTCTACAGGCTTCTGACAAAGATAATGGCCTGATCTACGTGATGAGAAATAACAGCTTGGCAAAAGCAATGATCAGCAGCTCCGGGCTGGGGAGGACATGGGAGGCAAGGCAAGGCCAAGGGGACAAGTTCAGATATTGCTGTGGAGTTTTGCGGGAGCCACTGCCCCGTTTTCCCAACACACTTTCTTCTTGTTCTAAAAATAACCACTATGAAGTGGCAGAGAAGTAAAGCTGGAGAAGGTGGTGGAGGAGAAAGCAGGCTCTTGACGGGATTTGTAGTTTATTAAATGGTCTTGTGGTAGGAAAACATTTGGAAGTGACTCTTGAGGTTTCTCCTCTGTTCAGTTCTTTTGTTCCTGGGAGAAGTTGTCTTACTGCCTTTCCTGACTGCATTGACTGGAAGGACAAACGTGTGCTGAGGTAGCAACCAGGCACAGAATGATGGCTGGGGCATACGAAAGCCCCAGGGTGAGGGATATGAGGCAAAGGTACTGAGGTGTTTCCCTTTCTGGTGTCCACAGGGGATGTCAGTGGTGACATTTCTTTCATGCCTTGGGATGGAGTGGTTCTCATCCCCTGCCACAGCGAAACCACGAGAGTTTCTCACTGCCACCCTCACAGCATCTGGGACTGACACAGAGCAGGAGAAGGTGGGAGGAGAGGAGAGATGTTGTTGAAGATCATAGGTCAGGTTCTGGGAAACGCTTTAAACTTACCCCAGTTTTGTCTACTTAGCATTTCATCAAAAATGCAGCCGTGTTTTAAACAAATCTCTGAAGCTTGTCTCTCCAGTGCAGCCCATTACGTTTTGTGCTGCACAACTTTGATCTCGCAGAACAGTCTCTTTATATTAAGTAATAAGGCATCATTTGGTTTGCATTTCATCCATTCTTTATCACATTTACATTCAGGTAATTGCTTCCACATGCTCTTTAGCAGAAGAAAAATCCCACTGCAGTGGAGGCATGTTTACATTTATGGATGGATCGAGCATGTCAAGTGTCGAGGCTTTTTCTTTTTTGCCCCTTCCCCATCCCCCCCACCAAGTGACCAATCCTCAAAGACCATTTTGGAGGGGGAAGGAGAGTCAGTAATTCATCTTTCAAAATTTTCCCCAAATTGCTCCCAACTGAGTTGTTTTTCAAAGCCCTAAATTACCATACACGAAGCTTTACCGCTTGCCATGCCATCGTGTTTGCGTCAGGATAGGCCTCCCTGTGCCTTCAGTTGCGTGTTGCTGTTTAAGCCTTAACACTTTCTGTGCCACGAGCTGTAAAGAAGCTAAGCCTGTGAGCGTTTCTTCCAAGTGGAACAAAGCTGTGTTCTGTCTTTTCCTAGAAATCTGGGGTGACTCCACTTGTCTCCCGTGCTGCTGGCAGAAAGAGAAATCGTTTGCCAACTATAGCAGAAATTGTGAAGCTTGAGAGAATAGCATCTTTTTTTTTTTTTTGCATGAAAGCTACTGTTGAGAAGGAGCGGAAACAAAGTACGGGCTGTACTGGAAGATGTAGAACAGATCTGTGTTCTGCATGCTATATAAAGATTAATCTTCCTATACTGATCGTTGTCAGCAGAGTTGGCTTCTTTTTTTTCCTCCCCCTTTGCTAATGTTAATGGAAATGTACTAGCACAGTTTACTAGTGACATTTACAGCTGTTAAGATGGAGTGAAATGGGAAGAAGCTGTGAGAAGACAAACCCAGGAGATTTGACACCTGCTTAGGTGACAGGAAGCATGAACTGAGGAGACTCTCTCATTCTAGAGTCATCGCAAACTTTGCCAGGTTTGGTGGTTAGGAACTGCAGTAAATGTAGGAGTGTTGCTTGTCTGTTTGGGGTTTTTCTGCTGATGTTGAGTGGAGTTTAGGGGGGGTGGAGTGGTTTCTTTTTTTTTCCAAGGAGCACTTTAACTAGTCCTCCTTTTAAGCAGAGATCAGCGAGTCAGTCACAATTGCCTAGATCTTAATCCACTTGGCTGTATTTGCACAGTAAGGAGGACAGAGGGCCTGGCAGCCTGGTTTGCATGTGGATACTGCTCTGTGCACTTAACGAAAGTGCTGCTATAGCTGCAAACCTCTCATTTCTGCTTGGGCACCAGGCAGCCTCCAAAAAGTCCTACACAGATCATCTGTTTATCCTGGGCACTTAACAGAAGATAGAGGCACTTCATGGTCCTTCAGATAGGCTTCCTGCTACTACCCTTAGAAAGTAAGAGGGTGATACGGAGTTTCTGAGTAACAGATCCTGCAAAATGCAGGTCTAGAGGGGTTTTGCTGGAGGATGTATCCTCAGGACCAGTGTCTGATCTAGGATCACAATTTTTAGCAAGTCAAGGGCACAATTGCAAGCCTAAGGATGGGAAGTGTGTGAGACAGTACGGAGAAGGGGGAGCTGCCTCCCCCAGCCAGGAAAGCAGTTTGGCTCCAGCTTCATCAGCAGTGGCCTTCCCACTGAACTGCCCCAGGAGGCAGCAGCTCCTGAGCCCTGATGTCTGCAGGGCAAAGATTGCACAGAACATCCCAGTGGGAGAAACGTGTCTTTGCGTGGTAAACAGGGGAATGGCTCCTCCACCACAGTGTGCCGTAGGTTAGGAATTTTCTGTTTCTTTTTTTTTTTAGCCACATGTAAAAGCCAGTGTGGTTGAGTGCTGCACGGAGCAGAAAATGAAGAGACCGTGTGCTTGGCTTTACGAGCCCATGTGTCTGTGCAGTCACTTGCCTGTTGCTGTCATAGAGTTCTGAGATCCAGGGATGGGGTGCAGACAAAAATTGTCTTTTATTAAATGCCACGTACTATGAACGCTTCCAAAATTCAAGTGCACGATGTGTTGGAGACTCTGAATTTCTGCAAGAGCCACCAGCAGAAGCATTTCATACTGAGAAAAGCCAGGACACAGGGGAAGGTCTCTGATAGTGCCTCACGTGTGTCCTTGTGCATTTGTCCTTGAGTGAAGAGGTGAAGTTAAAAAAAATCAAGTTTGTTGTGAAAAATACTGCATTTTTGACTTGCATTTTTTTAGTCTTTGAGCAATGGACAAAGACTTGTCATTTCTGAGGCACAAATTGCCTGTAGTTTGTTTTTTCTCCTATCCCATAGCTACTTTTCATACGGTAGTCTACAAATTCTGTGTGAGATACCTCTGGTCATTACTCACAGAGGGCAGGTGTCTTGGAGTGGTCCATTCATACTGCAAGGAACATCTTGAAGAGCAGTGATAAATAATTGTTTTCTGACCATGAAGTGTGTAGATTCTTAGGATAATTGAGGTGGGAAGAGACCTCAGGAGGTCTCTAGTTCCACCTCCTGTTCAAAGCAGGGTGAACTGTGGGATCAGATCAGGTTGCTCAGGGCTTTGACAAGTTAGGTCTTGAAAACCTTCAAGGATGGAGACTTCACAGCCTCCGTGAACAACCTGTTTCACTGCTTGCATAATCTCACTGGCAAAATGATTCCTGTCTGAACTACTCTTGTTTAAATTATGCTCGTTGCCTTTCACCTTCCCACCATGCATCACTGTGAAGTGATGACTCTGTGAAGAGATGACTGTGTCTTCTTGGTAACTTCCTCACAGGTACCAGAAGGATTGCTGTTACATCTCCCCAAACCCATCTGTTCTGTAGGATGAAAAAGCCACAGGCCTTCAGCCTCTCGTTACAGCACTAGCACCCCAGGCTTGATTGCCTTGGTGGCATTTTGGGGGGCTGGGAACTGCACAAGGTATCTACATGTGGTGTAAGAAGTGCTGAGCTGAGGAGAGGGATCTGCTTGATCTGCTGGCTGTGCTCCTGTTCACAGAGCCCCAGATGCTGCTGGCCTTCCAGGCCTCTTGTGCTCAGTGTGGACCTGCAAGGTTATTTCAGCAGTAAGGTGCTCTTGGTTTGGGGAGCTGCTGGTGCAGCCCTGTCAGAGCTGTCCCCACCTGAACGCCGGAGAGCTGTTCTATCTGCTGCTAACGAAAGGAAGGGGTTAATTTCTCCTGGCTTGTACATCACCCTACACTTCCAGCTCAGTAGATGGAAGGAATGTGATTAAATTGGTGTTGATACCAAGGCTGAGAACAGATGTGAGAGTGAATTGGCAGAACTGGAATTCAGATGGGATGAAAATAGCAAAAGAGAGTGGGTGGAAACTGTCACGCATTTGTGCTACAGGTGCTTGGTCTAGACCCCAGCATTTGCAGAGAGTCCTCTCTTTATTTTTTCTTATCAATTCTTATTAATCCAGCTTCTCTTGTCAGCAGGATCGTTTTCCTTTAACATTAATGTCCAGCAGTTCAAGCCTCCTGTTCTGTCCCCTGAAGGACAACTAGGGTAAAAACTTCCTTTCAGCTCCAAGCAGACAACAAGGTGTAATTAGTACCCGTTTCCCCGCCTCTTGCACAAGGCAGCACTTGAACTCCTTCGCTCCCATTTATAGATAAACTGAGGCAGACAGTTCAAATGCTTTTATAAACAAAACCCCCGATCACTACAGGATGTTCTTGCTCCCTCACAGAAGCAACTGAAAGGCTCTGCAGGGAGTAAATCCCATTTTTGCACTAGGCTTGCTCAAGCCATGTTTTCCCTAGGACTTGTCTCTTCTTTCCGTGGTCCCCCCTTGCCTTCAATCTGCCCATGGGGTTGGTTTGTGGAATTTTAAAATTTTTTCCACGCTGGCTGTGACGTCTGCCTAACAGAGCAAATACTTCAAATCAGCCCAGGCTGTCCCTTTCCAGCTTAACAGATGCACTTGTAATTCAGCCACAGGGACGTAGCAAGATTTTTTCCATCACAGGGTGGGAGGACTCACATGGCTTGGACTTAAGATGAAGGCTTCAAAGGACCCACCACTCCTTGCAGCAATCCGTGTCGATTTTGCCACCACCCATTCCCTGGGTGGATTTTTCAGGGTTTACATCACTGCTCCGGAGAGCAAACGGCGCTCGTCTCACAGCTTCACACGGAAGTGTTATCAGCTGCACTCGGCGAAAAGCAGAGTCCTGCAAACAGCCAAGCGAAGCAAGAACAGACCATCGACTGCAACGTTTGCTACTGCATTTATCTGTTCCACAGTTTGTTCCACAAATTACCAAGAATTAGGCTTTTGCTGATATTTACTTAAGAAGGAGGTGTGGGGAAATCACTTCCAATTTACCTTTAACTGTGTAGCTGTAATGTAGTGTAGAAGTGGTGTCTTCACGCACAGAGACGGGGAAAATCAATTGCAGTTCCCACGGGGCAGATGTATTGGTTGAGAAGGTCACGAAATACTTGCAGTTGCTCAATGGACTTGGAACCAGATCCCCCCCCCGCACTGCTGGGCTCTGTGCTGAGAAGGGGGGGGGGGAAGGGAACACGTGCACCAGGGAAATGCTCTTTGTGCTCTCCAAAACACTCTTCCCGGGGGCAGAAGAAAGAAGGGAGGCAGGCATCGGGCAAGCCCGAAGAGCCATAGCCTGTCCACGTCGTTCCCAGGCACATGCTGGGGATTACTCCAGTCCACATTGTTGAATATGAGTGTGTTTGTAACTCCTGCTCAGGGGAAATGGGTTGAAAACTGTTCAGCCTTCACAGGAAATATTGCTCTTGAAACGCTGTCAAGGTCACCGTCAGCCTGGGTTATCTGCTGTGCGAATAGCCACACAAATCAGGCTTAGCTAAGGGCTGTAGTTCATACACTCAGCATTTTGGGGCTTCTGTCCTTTAGCTTTCTTTCGTTGGCATCTTGGGTATTCATTTAGCTCCGGCGTATGGCTGTCGCAATTTCTCTTTGGGGTAATTTCCCCGTGGGGTGTAGTGTTTCACTGTATGTTCCGTAATCACGGGCACACAAACTCACTCTGCATGAGTAACTTTGGGTGTAATGGTTATTGTTATCTTTGAATGCAGATGGTTCACCTTTGGACAGAAAAACGCAGGTTGCAGAGACAAAAAAACAAAATCCCCACAACAAAACAAGGAAAAAGTTACAAAACCCACGAGAACCATTAACAAGGAAGCTTCTGTGGTTAAGGCATCCAGAGAGTCAGGAAAACCTCGGATCTCCTCCCAGTTCTGATCCAGACTTCTTCAGGAGCTTTCTGATATCCCATAGTCTCAGCTTTTATTTCTAAAACAAAGATTATGGTATTTCCCACCTCATGGATTTATTGAGATTAACTGAATTGTTGGTTCTAAAACGTATTTATTACAAACAGCAGCTCTGGCATGCACATACCCTTTTATATTATTTTACAGAACTAAAGGCATTGATAAGAAGAGTGGTAGAAAAGAAAACAATTTTTTTTTTACCTGTCCAACAAAGCAATTAATCCATATAATCAAAACAGCTTCTTGATTGTGCAATCCCCAGCACGATGCCTTCTAAAATGAAGTGTTAGTGTAGAGGACGTGTGCACATGCTCATCCCCTGCGTGCTGGGCTAGCTGGGACAGTGATTTTGGAAGGTAACACTACCCACACTGCAAGGAAAAGACTGTCTCTTCTGAGATACCGTGTTGAAAAATGTGTAGTTCATTCTGTAAGATTTTCAGCCAACATGTGATTTTTATTATTTTATTTTATTTTATTTTATTTTTTATTTCCCCCCCTTCCCTGTTAGTGCTGAAGTCGCTGTCCTATATTAGCTTTTATCCTTCAGCTGTCTGGTTCTCATTCATAATATTTCTAGCTAATGTTAATTTATTTATTTTTTTTATCCTACAATGCCACAACAGTTTCTTTACATCCTTTACATCCCACATGTGCAGGCACCTTCATAGCTTTAGGACATTGCCTGTTCCTCTCCAGCTCTGCAGTTCAGTCAGGCATCTCGGAATAAGACTTTCTTGCCACTTGTACTTTCTGAACTCTTTTAAGGCATTTAAGTGGCCTTGAACGTGATCCCTTCTGCTGCACAGCTGGGCCTACAGCAAATCCCCAGAATCAACCAGCCTGGAACTTCTGAGCCTGAAATTTGACTCCCAGTGTTGTTGCCTCAGGCCCCATCTTCTGTATTGCAGACAGTTTGGCTCGGGGAAAAAATAATGGGTATAGCTGCTTACATAAAGCCCCCTTTTTTTACTCTGTCCTATCTGAGCTGATTCTATTTATACATCTGCAGAAATAAGTTTAAAGGTGTTTCAGCCTTTGCTGCTGATTAATTACCAACCCTTTTCAACTGAGTTTTCCTCTTGTCCTCTCACCGAAAAAACAATAAATTAATAATAATTAAAAAAGAAACAAGAAACTATGAGTGTCAGGTATTAAGCCTTCCTGACCGAATGGAGAAACTTGCTGTACCCCAGGTCAGTTATTCCCCATGCACATTCAGCTCCTAGCCCTGCCACCTGCACGTACAGGTCACCCCTGATAGTGCATCGTCTTTAAAAGGGGGTCGGCTGAAATACCCGTGAGTTTTCCCTAAGGACTTGCTTGTCAGTAGGGAACAGGTGTTAGAATGCACGTTGGACACACAGTGAAACTTCGAGGAAAATGTAAATGATCTTAGTTCCTTAGAAATGCAGAAAATTGCCCCTTGTTTAATCAATTCTCCACACACACGTGCCCTCTCCCACAGCAGAGGCTGGATCCGGCATCCGCACCGTTTGATGCGATTGTGTTGGGTGGAAAATAAAACGCGATTGATAGGGAGTGCTTCTGGCTTTATTCGAAGACAAATGGTAGGTTACCTCTATTTCAAGTATGTTACATTTGGATGTAATAATTGGTTATTAAAAAACCAAAGAACTGACAACAAACAAATGTGGCATTAATTTACCATGCTCTAAGTTAGTTGTGTATCCCTTGTCACCATTCTTCTGGCCAGGATCCTGTTGCACTCCACCAGTGGAGACATCTACCCTGCTCACAGAGGCTTTGCCGAGTGACATGCAGTGCTTTCCTCCCATCAGCACTTCAAGATTAGTCAAACGATTACAGAAAGAACCTCCTTGTCACAGCCTGGCATTCCAAACTGCATTAAAGTCCAACGGTTGCAGCTGAATTCTTGAAGGATTTTTTTTTTTTCTTTTTTTTTTTCAGGTTATGTTCTTAAGTGCTTGCAAATTCACATGTTTTGGCTCGAATTCTCATGTTGTGACATAAACACCCATAGTCACTCTAGACTCCTCTTGCTTCACCTTCTGCACCAGCTACCCAATAGGGGAGGTTCCTTGATTTCAGACACCAGAATCTCTCTTGCTTTCTTTGGTCAGAGAGGACAAGTCTTCTCTCCCTTATGTTGTGTGCCTGAGTTCAGCTTTTCTCACGTCCCTGTTGCATATTTACTACACACTGTCAACACCAAAAGCAGCTGCTCATGTGTCTCATCTTCCATTGCTGTATCTCACAGCTGACTCAGTACATCCCAAAGATACAGAAGATTAATTTCTTCCGAGCCATGGCTTTGGTTATCACTCCTGTAGCTTGAGTGATATAGGTGTCACCTACATTTGGCTTCATGTTTTATAAGCTACAAAATAAGTCAGATGACAAGCTTACTTGTCCTTAATATCACTGTTTGCTTCATCCTCAGCTTTGTTGCTTGAAGATTAACAGTCTCACTGAGGCTTCCTATGGATTGACCTTTCTAGAGTTGCCCCTGGGAAATGTGTCCTTAGTTCTCTTAGAGAGACAGAAAGTTCCTCTCTGGCCAGAAAGACTTCCAGAATATTTTCTTTCTTTTTGTATTTCAGCCTGGCTGTCACTCAGATTTAAAAGTGAATGTTGATTTGATCCACCCAGGACAGAAGCATGAAGTTACCCCTTCAGCTCACTTGAACATCTCACGACAAATTACATTGCGTTTGCAGTAAAGGAACTCCATCCAGAACCAGCAGAGACAGCCCCACACACTTATCTTTCCCTACTGCAGCATGTGTTGTGTTTGCTATGGAAATACGAGAGCTACAGTTCAGTGAAGAGCTTAATTACCACAGCCATGGCCTCCTTATATAACCTGGTCTTCCAGAGGAACATTCTTGCTCAGAGCAAGAGCGAAATCAAGTTGGTACCATAACGCTGTCATGTGGCTGTGATGGTGTTGCTTAGCCACTTCACTCCCACGAGTGACTGTAGTGCCTAGCAGTGCTTTTTGAAGGCTTGTCCAGCACAAGCAGATCGTTGGCAGGTTACCTATACTTTCAGGCTGGTCTGAAGAGGCCATATAATCTCATTTCTTTCTTCTCCATACCACTCGGCCATCCAGCTTGTGTCATGTTTACTGCTGAGCCCACGGTGCTGTCAGCGTCAGCTTAGACACAACTTGAAGTAGGTCCATCTTTGCAAGTGCTGTCGCCGTTTAAGTTCTGGAAAGTTGTCATTTCACGTACGTTGATGAGGGTGAGCATGTGTTTCATATCTGGTCTGTTTTTTTGGTAATTGGGAGACATACTTTCTTTTCTTAGACATGTCTAAAACAGAAAACAGAAAGGAAAGCTTAAAACTGAGGGTTCTTATGAAAGGCAGGATTTTTTAAAGTTTGAAAGCGTTACTGTTCTTCTTGCTAACTCTCCTGTTACACCTTGTCTGTTTGGTACCAGAAGGACCCAGTACACACACAAAAAAAAGCTGCTTTTTCTCGCACAAGCAAGAAACTTTATTGGACAAAAGCCTTAGTCACAAAAGGAAATTTATATTTTATTCAAGTTTTCATATGAACGGGCCTTGAATCAAGCAAGTGTGCTTGCATCTACTTTCAGAACAGGTCAGTGCCCGAAATATTTCATCAAGTTGTCAAAGTAAAGCCCCAGTCCTGACACCAGTCTTAAATTTAACATCGCCGTTGAGTTTAGTGGAGATTAGGGACAATCTTCACTAGAGGAGAGGACAAGGCAACCTGTAAGAACTTAACAGCCATTTTAAATAACGAAGCTCACTTATGAGATCAGGGCAATATTAAACATTGATGAAAGCTGGGTTGATAACCTGAGACTGGACCTCACCCAAGAGTAAGCTACACGTAATTCCACAGCGTGGTTATCTCCACCACACAGCTCTACTGCTTTTCTTTTTTTTTTTTAACTGCACCACTACAATTGGGACTTTGTGGATGTTTTTTTACCTATTGGAGGGAGAGGTTTCTTTAGAGATCTGAAATGCTTTCAGGACACTGAGCAGAACGGGGAAATCTGTCTTTTCTGAGTGGTATCCTTGCTTTCATACTTTCATCCTAACAAATTCCTACAAGATTTATCTTGTCAAACTTTAGTCTGAACAGCACAAATTACTGGCAGGATTGTCAATCTAAAAAAGAGACAGGCATAAATTTAATTGCTCCCTGAAGATACATGAAAAGCTACATTTAGCTGCAGCTAATTAGATATTCTCCAGTCAACAGTTATGATTCATCTGCTGAGGAACAAAACAAGAAGGAAAATACAGAATAGGCAGCAAAAGTTAAATCTGACGTCCTGTTCTGGTTTCACTGGGACAGAATCCTGGGCCAGCCATGGTCTGCAGGCTGGCAGCAGGCTGGAGTCAGCCAGGGCAGCTGACCTGAGCTGTCTACAGGTCTGTCCCAGCCCAGGGATGTCATGCTCAGTATAAAGGGGGAGGTTTGCTGAGGATGAGAGCTCCTGCTTGGGGACTCCTGATTCTGCTCCTCTTCTTTCTTCTAAGGATGTCTTCCCTCTCACTGTGATCACTGTACATTTGCTGGGCTGAGTATAACTGTTTACTTTATATTGGTATTAGTTTTGACTGTTTGACTAAACCCGTTTTCACTTCAGCTCGTGGTTCTCCTCTCCTCTTCCTGATCCCTCTTCTCTTCAGGTGATAGAGCAACTGCTAGAGTTTAGCTCTGGATATGGGCTAAATGGAGACATCTCCAAAAATGCTGAGATTGGTTTTGTTTTCTTTTTAGTTAGAAATGCAGCTGGTGTTGCACTGTACCAACACCAAAGGTTCGTGAGGCCCAGGTCTCTGCACGAGGAGGTGACTTCACCAAAGACAAAGCAGAGTATTGCTTCTGTGAAGCGAGCTTCCCAGATACCTCCTCTCCCCACCTTTCCCAGAATTATCAGCCAGCATTAAGGGCATGTGCAAAACCTCAAGGAGGCTCTTTTCCAAGGATCTTAAAAGGTCCATTTAACAAGAAAGAGCTTCACAGAAATGCCCATTTGAAATGGGGTTGTCGTTGATCTGCAGGTAGAGAAACTGGGGCAAAAAGAATGGGTGGACTTGAACTTGTCCACCACGCTGACACACAAAGCAATGCCATAGTTGGAGAAGGATCTCGGAGGCCTTTGGCTCCCTCTTTGGCAAGTGCTGTTCCATAACTGGAAGCAGAAACAGGCATTGGGGTGCAGGAAAATAACCCTCTGGTTTGAGTTAGATCAGGGTACAGTGAAGTGTTTTATCTCTTTGGGGCTCCATCCTGTATTCCTCGTACACCTGAGTTTCCTCTGGCTTTGAAAATGCCGTGTGAGTATTTAAAGGATTTGATCATATGTTAAAAATGCACACTGACTTCTGACCAGCTGTGTTAAGGTGGTGCTAGCAGAGAAAAGGAGTGTTTTGCTGGCTTGTTTATGAGAAAGGGAATTACTTACACAGGTAAAAATGATGAGCAGCAAGTAAAAAATCCCAAGGCAAGTCAGCATGAAAAGCTCGGTTTTGTATTTTTTTAATTTTTCATTTTCTATTCCAGGGCAACCTAAAATTAAAGACAAAGAGTTACGTTATCCTGGCGTTCGTAACATAGACTGTTTTCTTCATGAAATGCCACAGGGAGCATGGGCCAGTCAAGAGTCTCTGCCGTACCTGTTACTTTTAATGTGACTGTGCTGCTCAGATTGCGTTCTCCGTTCGGTTCCCCCAAAGTGCACTTGTACGTCCCGCTGTTCCGCCTGGTTGCATTTTTGATTCTCAGTGAAAAGAAGGTGTCGTTGGAGAGCTCCAGGGACCCCCCGAGTTCTTTCGGATAATGAGATTCCCCATCGAGGACTTTCCATGCTATTCCTTTGCCATCTCCATCCATCTGGAAAACACAAATATATTTTCTCATCTTGGGCAACAGTGTCATCCTGAGTTTTAGGGGAAAGAGGGATTTAAAGTCTGCAGATGCAGGGGCTGCAGAGAGCTGGTGGTGGGGACATATCTCAAAAGCATCTAATACATTATACTGGTTTGGCTGGGACAGAATCCCAGTCCAGCCATGGTCTGCAGGCTGGTAGCAGGTTGGAGTCAGCCAGGGCAGCTGACCCGAGCTGGCTACAGGTCTGTCCCAGACTAGGAATTCCATGCTCAGTATGAAGGGGGAGGTTTGCTGAGGATGAGGGCTCCTCCTGATCCTGCTTCTGCACTTCCTTCTCCTCCTGCTTCTCCCCATCCCCAGAGGCACTCGCTCACCAGGATGGCTTTCCTGTTTGTTGTGACCACCATGCATTCACTGGGCTGAGTATAACGTTGTTTACTTTATACTGGTATTAGTCTGGCTGTTTCGTTAAATCTGTTTTCATTTCAGCCCATGGGTCTCCTCTCCTTTTCCTGATCCCCCTTCTCTGCTGGGGAGGGTGACAGAGGAGCTGCTATAGTTTGGCCCCCAATGTGGGCTATCCACAGAGATAGATTCCTGGGCACAATCAAAACTTACTTGTGTTTCTGCTTAAATAGACACTCTATTTATAAATAAATACCACAGAGCTATTCTCTACTAGCTTCTTCATCTGCCTCACATGGACACAATCCCAGCAGAGATGTGACACGATAAAAAGGCAGGGGTAGTTTGCTCTCAAAGTGTCTATGCAGAGGCTCTGGGAGAGTGTGGAGACAGCCAGCCCACGGTGATGGTGCCGAGGCAGCCCTGCCCATCTGCTTACTGGTGGCTTCGGGGAGCAAATGTCCCCAGGAGAGCGTGGCAGGAGGCAGGTAGGCTCCACTGCTGCCTGCTTTCCCCCTGCCAGCACGGGCTGGCATCCTCCCAGTGACCCCCCCCAGCCTGGAGCTCCTGGTGGGAATACAGCCCTGGAAACTACGCTTCCCTGTGCCAGTTTCTGCGGAGCTGACCCCTGAAACCACGCGGCCTCTCTGGAGGGATGGGGGAGTTCCCTTCCTCCCCTCTGCTCTGTATTGGAACCGAAGACCAAAATGTTGCTTCGACTCCATCAGCTTTGGTTGCACAAAGGTCACAAGCAGGTTCTGGTGCACTTGGGGAGCATTTGTGTGTTGAATTTCTTAATTGTAACCAGAAGACCTACATTCCTTGGCATTGCTGAGAGGCTGCTGGAGGAATGGTGTGTATTCCCAGAACAGTTTGTGCTGTGGGGCTATAGGATGCACTGAAAATGACAATTGGCCGGGAACCGCAAAGAAGAGAGAAAGCACTAACTTGATCTGAAAGATGGGAGAAGGGTTTGAATTAGCCCACGTCCATTCTTATTCATCGTCGTTACTCCCGGGGCTTCCAGGCAGCGTGCCCTCCATCAAGGTTCCCCGACTAATGAATTCAGTCTTTTTGTGGACCAGCAGAGCCAGTTCATACAGTCCAAGGCTCAGCCATCCAGCCAAACCTATAACTACTGTAAGCCAAGGCTCTTTTATTATTATTATTTTATTTTAATAGACATGTTTTTGGCTTGCACCCTGGTGCTGACTTTCTATCCATATAGCTACTGCATCAGCATCTAACAGTTACACCGTAAGTTATTAAAATTAACATAATTTTCTCATACTGAGGCTAGGAGTATCTGGTTTCCCTCTCATGTATTTGCACGAGTAAAATGTACTCAGGAGCCTGGAATGAAATACGGGCCTGATATTATACTTTATGACTTTTGCAGCCCTAAAATGGTGTAGAACAAGCTGCAAGTCGGGGAACTTTTCAGGAACTGGGGAATCAGACTAAAGCACAAGATTTTCATCATTGTAAAGATCCTCTCTTAGAAACATTTTGGGTTGGGTTGGGGTTTTTTTTGTTGGTTTTTGTTGGGTTTTTTTTTTAATCGCATCAACTGAAACACAGAGCAGTAATTCCCTGGGGCTTTCCACACTTTACCCAGCAAGAGGGAAGAAAGTACCTTCTTCCTCTTAATCGCCCAGTAAATTTACCCTGGCTTCTTTTTCTTGTGATGCTCAGTCCCAAGCAGCTATGAGACAAGCGGGATCACTGTGCTACAGGGGTAGATATTTTCAGCCCCGTGCACTGCCAGAGACGTGGCCGGAGGAATTCCAGTACCCGGGCTGGGCTCAGCTCTGGTTACAAGTGGGTCAATAGCAGTTAAGTGGATGGCGTTGACCTCCCTCAGATCTCATTTTTGCCACTCGCCCTTCCTTTACCACCCCCTTCCTGAGTGAAATTTAACACTGCCCACAGGGCAATGAAGAGAACCAGCCTGGCTCCCTGCCCTTTGCATTGCCCTGAAATGCAGACAGGAGGTCTGAGCTACATACAGAAAATTAGGTTTGGGCTTTTTGTTGTTTTGTTGGGTTTGTTTTTTTTTTAATTCACTGGTAGCATAAATAATTGCCATCTTGGGCAGTAAATGGTGTTGTGATTCTTGTGGCCGAGACCTGGGAATCAGAAAACACTTAGATCTTTCTGTATGCAGTTGTAATCACCACTGTTAGTATAAGGGAGAAGTCAGTTAAGTCCATACATCCTACATCTGACCACGTGTAGGAACCCGGTGAGATTTCTGGGAGATGATTTAATGTCCCTATCTTGTGGGGATAGGATTGGCTACTGCCTCCATGGCTTCTCGAAGTTCTCAGGTGCTGCTACAAGCACAGCGACCCTGGAGACGAGCAGGTCAGAACTTTGCCCTGCACAGACCTGCTCTGTGTAAAGCCAAGTGGTGCCCGTGAAGCTGCACCAACCACATGCCTGTCCCCAAAACAGAAGAAGAAGTCGTTTTGTGGCTTTGTCTCCTCGCTTGTGAAGAAACCAGCCGTGATCTGGATGGGGTCACGAACCTTTGCATTTGGGGAGGAGGAGGAACGGTTCCTATGTGTGGGTTTAATTCGGGGTTTGCCTGCCTCTTTCTCCATTAAATCTCTTTACCGAGGAGCAGAGGCAGGCAGTCCGTGGTGATGCTGGGGTTCCCGGCAGCCTCCCAGCATTTTTTAGGCTACAGAGCCATCTGGTGACACTTTTCCAGACTCTACATGCAGTGCATCCATCCCTACTCCGAGGCCATGGCAACCCTTTCTCTTCTGTCTGAACCAAGCCTTTTTCCACTGCAATTTTATTTCCTATTATCTTAGTAAAAAAAAAAAAAAAAAAAAAAAAAAAAAGAGCCCCTCCAGTTTTAAATTCTCTAAATAGTGATGACACATCTGAGCAGATTTGCAGAGTGTGTCCCCATATCCCAGCTCTGTTAAAGGAAGTCCATGAGATGTTCGGTAAGGTCATCATTCAGCCTCTTGCTCTAATCAAGCTAACCTCTTCCCCCCCTCCTCCCCCCCCAAACCTAATTAAAATTACGAAAATGCCACTTCGTTTGCCACCTCCTGTGAGTGACTTGGCAGACTCTCACTAGACAGATCATTTTGCAGCTCGAGCTCCTATGATAATCCGACGCTAATTCACACCGAGTGTCCTCCAGGTGATACCACAGCCCAAGGTAAATGCTAAGGGGTTTTACCTAATTAATTCCACACAAGCTTAGAGGGATGGAAGCGAATGCTGTTGGTGGCAGCAATCCACTTGTGTAGGGACCATCCTCTTCTTTAATCAGGGACAAAAATGTTTTCTGCCCGTGTTTCATTTGGATTTCATTTCCCTTCTGCTGCGCTGCTGAGGGACAGGAGGAAGGGGAGGTGGTCTTTTCCTGCTCCCATGTTCACTGTTAATGGCTTTACCAAAATTCAAAAGGCAAATCGTGACTCCTGCAGGGACCGGTAGAAATGCTACTGAATCTGTTTGCATAAAAAGGGTCTCGTTGCTGGGCTGGCTGCTGGGGTTGGGGAGGGGTGGCACTGAAGCAAGAATTTTGCTGGGAAAGAGGGACCTGCAAGCTGGCAGCATCATTCTGCCTATCTGCGTAAAACTGCCTATTAAGAAACCTAAATAACAAGAAAAAAGTGAGTTCATGTTTATTGTTGCATATACATTGGCCAGGAGCCGGGTCTGTGATGGGCTTTTTCAGCAGTCAGCTGGGGGGCTGAGTCTGTTGTTTCCATCACCTCCATAGCAGTGAGAGGAAATGCTACCCCCAGGGGCTGATACTGTCCAACACCTTCATCACTGACCTGGACACTGGGACAGAGCAAGTGCTCAGCAAGTTTGCAGATAATACAAAGCTGGGAGCAGTGGCTGATAGACCAGAGCGTTGTGCTGCCATTCAGATGGACCTCAGCAGGCTGGTGACATGGGCTGACAGGAACCTCGTGAAGTTCAACAAATGGAAATGTGAATTCCTGCCCCTGGGAAGGAATAACCCCAAGCACCAGTACAGGCTGAAGCCAACCTTGGTGGACACTAAGTTGACCGTGAGCCAGCAATGAGCCCATATGGCAAAGGTCAACAGCCTCCTGGGCTGCACTAGGCAGAACATCTCAGCACTGGTAAGACACAACTGGAGTGCTGAATCCAGTTCTGGGCTTTCCAGTACAAGAGAGACATGGACATGCTGGAGAATGTTCAGCAAAGAGTCACAAAGATGACGAAAGATTGGGAGCATCTGACATGTGAGAAGGTGAGAGAGACAGGACTGTTCAGCCTGGAGGAGACCAGACTCAAGGGCATCTTATCAAGAAGTACCTGATTGCCAGGGTGCTAAAGAAGCTGACACCAGACTGTTCTCAGTGCCCTCTGATAAGAAGCAAGGGGCACAAACTGAAATCCAGGTAATTCTATTTAAACATAAGAAAAACCTTTTCTGCTGTGGGGGGGGGGGGGGTTGACCAGTGGAATGGGCTGGCCAGAGAGGGTAGGGAGTCTCCATCCTCAGAGAGATTCAGAACTTGACTGGACACAGCCCTGAGTAAAAATAGTTTCCTTATTTTAGTGAGCTTAAATGAAGGTTATTCTAGTTCCCAAAGGCTTGGAAACACTTGGTCTGAAGAGGCTGTGGTTTTCCCACATGTATTCTCTAATCAGTTGACTGGTTCTGTTACGTTTCTCCTAGCCCAGAGCTTTTTAGTAAGAATGGTGGTAGTGGTACAGTGGATATTAAAATGAGATAGGTTTGGCTGAAAATACCACTGAGCTGATATGTTTTTTTCCTCTGACTGGATGAATTACAAGAAATAGGTATAATAATTAGGCCTCCGTAATTTAAGTGCTCTTCAGCAAATATTTCTTTTTTTCAGAGGACTACAAACAAGGCGCAAGAAGGAGGAGGAACACTTTGCAGTCTTAGCTGGCTGTGTTTTAGCTGTGGTTTCGAAA
This sequence comes from Todiramphus chloris collaris, assembly GCA_025345505.1. Classification (NCBI taxonomy): domain Eukaryota; kingdom Metazoa; phylum Chordata; class Aves; order Coraciiformes; family Alcedinidae; genus Todiramphus; species Todiramphus chloris. The sequence continues at coordinate 5,830,898 of JANVCC010000270.1, forward strand.
ACCCTATGTGATAGTGGCACTAAACAAAAGCAATTCAGCCATGCTGTAGGACTTAACACCCAGCTAATCAATTAAAACTTAATTTTATCACGTACATGTGAGAGCAAGCAGTTGCTGTGTTAACTCCTGTTCTCTCTCCTCATTAAATACCTTTTCTCATTGAACTTTTCCCAGACTAAGGTGGTACTTTCACTCCCAGGTAAATCAATATGCCAATATAATCCATTTTTCCCATAAAATCAACCTTCTATTTCAGATAAAATGGTTCAGGTCCAAAACTGATGTCAGTTTAAAGGTGGAATGTATTAACATTAATTTATTTTCTTCTGAGGGTGGGATGATTGTAAAGATGGTTTTGTTTAAAATTATACCAGGAATAATGGCCAAGTTGAAATTTCTGACTGCTAAAGAGATCTAAAAAGTATATACAGCCAGAAGGAATTTATTTTCTGAAGCAAAACATCTAGAATTCCAGCAATGCCCGACAGCCAAATATAATGAATCACAAGTGAGCTGAAACCACTTAATAGGTGTATTTTTCAGCACAAAAGCACTTTCACATTTGATGAGTGCTGAAGGTGCATCCATATGGTTCCTATACAGTGTGCTGTAGAGCTACCAGTGTTAAATGTGAAAAAACCAGACAGAAATTGTGGGCACATGTGAGGGAACTCTGTGCTTTAGAAGGGAAACAAAAAAAGAAGGAAAGGAAAACCAAAACTCGGGTCCAAAACAACAGCAAAGGAACTGCATGTGACACACGAGCCAGCTGGAAGAGTCCTCTGGGTCAGTCAGGCAGCTTCTTTACTGGGGTGGGGGGTGATTTTAGAGAGGAGCAGCCAGCTCTGGATCATGTTGGGCAAAAGGATCGTTTTGGTCATGAAATCATTTCCACTGCTCCCTTCCTGTCTCAATCATCAGTGTGTTGGAGCTGCTTGGAGCTGAATCGGTGTCTGAGGAGCATTTGATGGCATCTCTTTGGGTATGTTAGAAATTAGGCTGAGGTAATTTAGCAGCTATTTACCTATAATATTATTATCTATAAATAGATAATAGCTATGCATGTCTAGCAAAAGTCATTTCCTTTGAAGGAAGGTGCAATTAATATTAAAAGTCTACGAGGTTTATTCTTCTTCTGTAATATGACTTCCCCCTTTAATTCTGCCACAACTTTATATTTTTCAGGGAAGTTTTGTAAAGTGAACAGACTTCTCTGCAGCGAAGTACCACCTTCTTTCCTATTCCTCAATATTTGTTTTAGATTAAGACTTCCCTGGCTACCGCATGAACAGAATAGCGAAATAACCACGGGGACTTCATCTGTGTGTGGTTAAACTTGGTTTGCAAACTGGATATAAAGTGATAATTACGAGGTTTTATGAAGTGGTTCTCATTTTCAACGCGCTGCACAAAGAGAAACTGTTCAGTTTTCAATAGCCCTATGAGGCAGAAAGGTAAGTAAAGTTTCATTATCCAGATTCTTGTTTCATAGGTGGGCCACAGAGATTCAAACCAGTATTTCCATACACAATTCCCAGTGCCTGGGTGCCTATGCAAAAATGACCTAGTTTTCAGTCCTCGGTTGGCAAACTTCCATGCTGCTCATATAGGGTTTTATGGCATGCAGGCTGCCCAGCAGTCCTAAAAGTGAACCACACTTAAAAAGTATCATCGTTATGAACTGCCTAAATTTTTCACGGCCAGGTAGTGAATGGGATGTTCCTGCACCAAGCTGGAAGAGGACTCGGTGCTCTACCTCCTCCCCAGTGTGCTAGGGCTGCCTGCTTCGAGTGCAAATCATTTTGCCTGAGCTGACTGACTGTGGGCCTGATTCTGCACGCAGCTATTCACACGCATGACTTCACGCGTGCAAATGATCCGGTTAGCTCCAGGGAAACTGGGCATACGACTGCCTAAACACACACGAGCCTTTCTGCAGTACAAGACATTAGCAAAAGTGAAGGAACTGTCAAATGTAATCCTTCTTTTTTACTTCCAGTTGGATTTTGACATCCGAATATTAACTCTTAAGCAGCTCGTTCTCCACAGAGAACTGAAAAAGCAAGTACTTTAAAATACTGCCTCTTTTATTTTATTTTTTTTTTTTTTAAAAGGAGGCAGATTGTACCAAACTCTTTAAGAAGATCCCTTTCATTGGCCAGAGCATGCAGAGGTGCCAGCGGGAAGGAGGGCTTTCTTCACCTGAGCATCTGCCCAGTGCAAACAGCTGCACATGCAGCTGTAATGTTACCATCAGGCCACCCAGGTGGCCAAGAAGGCCACCAGCATCCTGGCCTGGATCAGAAACACTGTGGCCAGCAAGAGCAGAGAGGTGATCGTGCCCCTGGACTGGGCACTGGGGAGGCTGCAGCTTGAGCACTGGGTTCAGTTTTGGGAGCCACGGGATAAAAAAGACATTGAGGTGCTGGAGTGAATTCAGGGAAGGGCAGCGGAGCTGGTGGGGGGTCTGGAGAACATGTCTGGTGAGGAGTGGCTGAGGGACCTGGGGTTGGTCAGTCTGGAGAAGAGGAGGCTGAGAGGAGACCTTCTTGCTCTCTACAGCTGCCTGAAGGGAGGTTGGAGTGAGGTGGGTGTTGGTCTCTTCTACCAGGTCACTAGTGATAGGACAAGAGGAAATGGGTTGAAGTTGCACCAGGGGAGGTTTAGGTTGGATATTAGGAACAATTTCTTTCCTGAGAGGGTGGTGAGGCCTTGGAACAGGCTGCCCAGGGACAGGGTGGGATCACCATCCTCGGAGGGGTTCAAAAAACATCCAGATGTGGCACTTCAGGACATGGTTTAGTGGTCATGAGAATGTTTAGTAGACGGTTGGACTTGATGACCTTGAAGGCCATTTTGAACCTTTATGAGTCTATGATCATTTTTTTTTTAAAGCAGCAGAAGCAAAGGTTAATTGTTTGCATCTACTGCACGGTTCAAAGTGACCTCATGCAAAGGCTTTAGCCTAACAGCTGCTTGAACATTAGTCTGAAATTTCATACCATTTGCTGGAATTACCTTTTTAATTAGCCCTTTTGGGGGCATACGTGGGATTTATTGATTAATCCTTCAGTAGCTGATTTCTAAATAACAGATTAATTCTTTATGTTGGGTAGCCCAGTCAAGCTCCACCATTTCCACCCAGAGAGGAGAGGAAGGCTTCAAGCTGCTGTCTCTTTGACTTGCCCCACAAGCAGAAGTAGTTTTCCAGCTGAGAGTCAGGCTTTTTAGCTTTGGTGCTGTGCTTTTCCTAATATGGCTGTGACCGTGGCTTGGGTCAGCATCACCCAGGGGGGTGTTAACTGCTGTCAGCACTTCCCACCTCTCTCCTGGGATGAGTAACCAGAAGACTACAGTGCTGTGGTTGGTTCTGTCAGCCCGAGGATGGTGGCAAGAGCTGGAGATAAGTAGATTTTGTTACCTCTTGTAGTTTGAACAGAGGAAAAAAAAAGCGTGAGGTCCTGTCATGCTGGGCACTGGAAAAATGGTGTTTTCCTGAGTGAAATGGATGAAGTAGGAAGAGCAAGGAGACCATGGAGGGAGAGAAGGTTGGGAAGGCAGGGGAGGTGCGGTGGCAGTCTGGACTGTAACAGCCTGCCTGCTGCAAAGGGAAACAGCACTGGTGAGGAAGGTGCAGGCACAAAGGGCATCATCAAATGTCACTCTCCCCTGCAAGTGCAGTCCTTTTGTGCCCAGGTGGAACTGTAAAGAGCTATGAGACAACACAGAATTGAGTCTACAAGGTTTCCTTACACTCTTCAATGTCTTTCAGCTCCTGTTTGCTGCCTGGCCCTCCCAGCTGCCACTGAACTCAGCAGGACATGCTTCTGGAGGATCACCACACATCAGGCTGCTCAAACTATTTTCATTTTTGTTGACTTCCAATACTAGTTTCAAGGAGAATTTTCAGGGATCTAGTCAACCTCTTTGTTTATTCCTCCCCTACCCCTTACCACTTCTGCTCAACCCCCCCAGGTCCTCCAGACTGCATGGTTTGCCAGCAGTGAGCTCCCTGCCCTGCCTGGACTCCATGGGCAACATAAGCCCCTAAATAATTAGCATGTATCTGTATGGAAAATACATGTCCTTATCCAGCTTTTGAAGCAATCAAATGCATCATTCTCTCCTCTCTGTCTCCCACCAGCTCTTAGTTCAGCATTTTGGAAGAAGGAGGAGACTATAGATGCTGCAGTTGCTGATGGGCTGGTAGGCAGATGCTCTGAACAGCTTTCAGCGCTAGGTGCCACGGGCCTGCAGTTGCCATCCAGTCAGTAGGCAGGTTTTCATTGTTGTGCCAGCACTGAAACTCAGATGCATTGCAAGTTTCAACCACAGAAGCCCTATCTAGGAACACTCTCAGTTTACTGCAGGGAAGAATTTTAAAACTATCTGACCAAACTGCTAGGGAAGCCAAGGCTGTGGCTTTATGTTCTGGCAGAGATAAATTAAGTTTTCACCCAACAAAAACAGGGTGTTTTCCCTTCCACTGCTCTCCCTTCACATGGGAAAGTAATTAATCTATAATGCCAAAAAATTCTTTACTTGCAGATTGATTTTCCACTACTACACCAAGCAACAGAAGATTGACTTAGCAGGCAACCTGGGGACCACCAGGACTGGCCCATGGTAAGTGTCAGGAGTGCATGGCTGGGAGTGGGGAATGGGAACGAAAGCTTCCTGTGGTTTTTTATTGTTAATTTGGCTCACACCATAAACTGGAACTGTGCACTGAGATGTAAACACTTGGTGCCACAGAGCAAGTCAACAACCATTTCTTCAACCACTGGGCAACTCTGCCTCTCTTTCTATGAGATATTTCATCTTGGAAGTGTTGAGCAGGGCTTTTCTGCTCTTTAGCTGACTGATCCTTATAGCCCCTCCTGCAAATACGTGGTCAGCAGGGCTCTCCTGCTTTGGAGATGGGCGTTCTGGATCAGGGCAGTCAAGATGTGACTTTTACTTTATGACTGCAAAGAGACAACTCATAATTTCTAGTTCTCCATCTGACTTCTGTGTACCCTGCCCTTGTGCTCACCCCCGCTAGCCAAATCTTCCCAAAGAATAGAAGAAAAAAACACCAGCTCCTGCTTAGGGAGAGATTAGCCAAGGGACAGCATCATTGATATTGCAAGGTTTAAATACCATTTTTTGCTCTGAAGAACAACCCTGGAAACACTCCTCTTTGGAGTAGTATTTGTCAGGCTGTACATGGGGCATCACCTGAATTCTGATCCCTGGAAGCCAGCAATAGTTAGATAGAGAAGCAGGCCAACAGCAATTCAGGGATCATGCTCAAATAATCTGCAGTGAGATGGAAAACACTGTTCTCCATGAACAGCTCAAATGCTTTCATTGCTGCCTTATCTCTACCACACTGACAGGAGGGAGCCTCTTGGTAAAATCACCCATTTTGTACAAGACCAGCCAGTATCAGGTAGGAAAGCAAAGCAGACTGCTTGAGTAACTTAGGGTTTTTTTCTTACTTTATACCAAGATGCTGTCTGGTAGGTGACTGAGGAGTCCCGAAGAACTTTACAGGGCAGCAGCACTTCTTCAGCACATCTCACAGCGACGTCTGGGAGAGCCACAGAAGCTCCACCGATCAAGCACCAAACTGCAAAGCACAGGTACACATCACCTTTAAGAGACTCCCTAGGTAACCCTTCCTCTCTTCCCGAAACACATCCCCACAAAATAAATGAGAAACAGCAGGAAAAAAAAAAACCTGCCAGGCTCCCCACTTACCATTGCACAGGATAAGCAGAGAGCAGCCCACCAAAGACATGGCTTTTACCGCTTCAAATCCCAGAGCAGCCACAGAGTCCTTCTTTACAGGATGGTCTCTAAAAGCAGAGTGAAACTGCTGCTGCTTCTGGAGTGATATTTCTGGAGGCAGACTGGGGAATCCCCCAGACAGCTTTTCTTGAAGTTCCCCGTCACAGGGAAAATCCCTACGTGTAGCACCCCGTGCTCCTCCCATTAAATCTGTTAGGTCACTCCCATTTCTGCAACCGCCTGCACTAGTAGCACGTCACCTCCTTTTTTTAGGTCTTTGGCTTTTTTTTTATTTTTCTTTTCCCCTCTGTTATCTCAACAGAAATGAGGTTGATCGTGGGACTCTGCAGGTCGGTGTGAAGGGCATCAAAACCAGCACGGAAAGAGTCTCTCTCTTGAGTGACAAAACAGCAAGGGAAGGGGTTTGTCAGCCTCCAACAACTCCTCAACCTTCTGCAGCTCTAACAGAACAGTGTCTGTGCCAAGGTTGGCATTTCTGAAACCACATGTAAGCCCCTCGGGTCATAACACCACAAGGACACTGTGGCTTGGGTCTAAGGCATTTACAGCATCACTGAGCAATACAAACTACATTTCTGTAGTGTTCCAGGTGTAACCCCTCACACAGACACTCGTGGTGTAGAAGCAGCATCTCTTCTTACTGTATTTTGTCATTCTCAAAACAAGTAGGGGTAGCTAGAGTGACGTAGTTCTACCACATTAAATGCTAGAAAATTTCCTGGTGAAAACAAATATCAAGGCAGCTCCCAGAAGAGGAATCATTTGGACATCCCCTCTAGATATCTGATAAATGAATAAGTAAATGTTAAAAAAAAAAAAAAAAAAATATATATATATATGTATATCCTTTCTTTGTGATCTGTAAGAGCTATTTCCCCCTGGAGAATTTTTGAGGAAGTCTGAGGTTGATCACAGGATCCTTTACAAATCATGAAACTCTGAAAGTTGCTGACACGTTATTTTTGGAAAAAGGTTCTGGCTGCTGTCTTTAGGCTACTGAGGTCATGGTGGAGAGAAGCCATCTACAAGGTGGGGTGTTTTGAGTTTTGATGGGTGAAGCCCATGTCTCGTCAGCCCCTTTCGAAAACCCAAGTTCCTGGAAGTCACGTCAGGCTGGGCACCCTAAAATCAAATCACCTTTAGGAAGCTTTGTGAGGAGAAGTCAGTTTGACAAATTGTCAGCATGCAAAAGTCCAGCTCAGACAGATAAACACCATGGGTGGGTAGCACTTTTGGAAACTCCAGTCTGTTCTGTGAGGGAAGCCAGACAGCAGTTTCACCGGGGGCCTCGCTGTTGAAATAACCTACCTATTTTTAAAGCTTTTTGCTTTTATCTTCATTAGTAAATATAACACATTCTAAGCTTTATTTTTCCCTTTGTGTTTTCCTGTTTCAAGGACCTCAATCCTTTAGTTAGAAGATAGGTACAAGTAAAATGTAAATCCCAGAGGATGTCTCTAGAAGGAGAGAAAATCTTGAACTCTCCCTTCTTTCAACTGTGTGAAATAGTGAGAGTCCTTGAGAAGAAAGAAAGGGGGAAGGGGAGGGTTGCTAAAGGAAATCTTGGAGAGAAGAGGGCTCTGGTTAATATATTTCACATCTGTTCTTCACTAAAATGAGGGCTCTCCTGCCCCCGTAAGTCAGTCACACATCAAGCCCACCTCCAAGGAGGACACTCAGCTTCCACCCAAGTGCGTCTCTCTGCAGGTCCTGCAGAGCTACGTATTTACCCTTTGTAAACCAACCCAGAGGCAAAAACCTTCTCTGCCTCCCCTTTCGTTGTGAGGAAACTCCCAGTGAGCAAACCACAGCAAGCTCCTATCCCCTGCTGCGGGTCAGCCCACAGCGATCTCTCCTGGAATGGCCCGACCAGATGTGTTCTGGAGGGACCATGGTGTGCCCAAGGCTGAGGTCACGAGTCTGCCCACACAGAAGTGCTCTGAAGGTAAGCGTGAAGGGTCAGGCTTCAGTTTGAGCTGCAAAATGTACACTCCACACATGCTTGCCAAGGTGATGTCTAACAATGTTTTTTTCCTCAGTTAGTTAAAACACAGGAGTTGGGGCTCTTAAAAACATGTGGGTTTTCCCTTTAGGACAGGCAAAGCTTCAAGCCAAACAGTCGTTTTCCTCCAGAAGTATTTGCAAGTTCAACTGCAGCTCCACGGTCTGTGAAGCAAGAGAGCAGGATATGAAAAACAAAAACTGAAACTCCCTTTGCTGGGGGAGGAGGAACCATTTCGCTTCTGAACTTCCCCTGGTTGGGAATTTCTCTTCAGGGAAACTTTGAACCGGGCTGTACTTTCCATCCTAATTTTTAACAGCCTTTCTATGGTTTTGAAGAGCAAGCCTATTGCTTCCGGAGACCCTGGAAGCTGCTTCAAGTTCCACTCCAGTTCTGAGCAGTGGAAGCAATGGGAGCTGAGCGGGATGGGTTTGGGTGTGGGAGTGAAGAGGTGGCGAGTGCCTCTCAGCCTTCTTGGGAGAAACAGATCCCACGATCCCACGTCTCTGCGGGGCTCTCGGGATCCGCGGTTCTGTGGATAAGGGGAAGTTTATCACTAAACGCTTCGTTCTGGGGATGAAGGAGACCTGCTTTCCTACAGGCGTGTCCTGTTGCTTCTTCATCCCCTTCCCTTGCCCGTCCCACTCGCTACACCAGCCGGAAAGCCTGGATCTCACCGAGCAAAAAGGACCATCTGCTCTGGCGAGCGCAGAGCTGCAGACGTGCTGACCGACATCAGCGAGGGGCACGGAAAGAGCCAGCGTTCTGCCCACCTTTCCCCTAGCAAGGGCACTAGTTTGGATCTCTGCCTTTGACCCTGCTGCTGATTTTCCTGAATTTTGTAGCCACTTCATTCTCTTTGAGCCCCTGTCCCTCTGTCAGTTTGATAGAAAGCAGGTTCAGAACATACTGGCTGATAGACAGCCAGATGGCACGATCACAGAAATTTCATTCTCTGTGGGAAATGAGGCTAGAAGCACAAGGATGTGGGATGGATTCATGGGATAAGGTTAAAAAGTCAAGACTGTACATTCTTCTCAGTGTTGATAGAGCTCTGAGAGTGCTTTTTATGGAATCATATCCTTTTTCCCTGAACCAGGTAGCTACTGGCGCCCTCAGGTACTTGTGTAGTGGATTTTTCTTAGCTGTAAAACCTATGTAAGAATACTTCTAGTTTCATTTATTTGCCCCTCAGTGCCAGCATTCATCAGGAGGCACAGAGTTCCAAAAACAAACAACAAACACAACCTTAGGTCTCTACAAGGAGTACTGAGCTCTCCATGGTGAAGAATCAAAGGTTAAGACAGAGGTGTCAACACAGCATTAAGCATTTCTGGCAAGGCACAGGTTTATTTCTGTATTGGGATATGATTATCAAATATCTGCTGTTACACTGCCTTCAGGTTCCTGCTTTGAATAAAGTCCATCCATGTGCCTCACGTCTGCAGTGAAGCCCCTGGAGAGAGGGAGTTGTTTATTTGTTTTTACTGTTATTAATGTCCTGTGGAGCAGTAAATACCGTTTGCTTCAGCTCAGCTGACAAAACCAGGAAGGCTTTTGTTTTATGTTTTAGTAGACAACTACTTTAAAAATAATAGATTGTGTGTAATGTGGCACTGGCAGCCAAAGGAGCAGTGACAGAAGAATCCACAGGCACAAATGCAGAGTGGTCGTGTGTTTTGAGGGGCCCCACAGAGCTGCAGTCACAGTGTTTACTTTGCTGTCATGCTAGGACCTTGATGCTCACCACGCCAACAATTAAAAGCAACTGAGAGTTTCCAGATCTCAGCTAATGAGATGTATGTAGATTGCTCACGGAGTAGAGTTTGGACAGTTTAAGGAGAAAGTTCTCTGCCTGTTCCTGGCAGACGTTGGGGCAAGGTCTGCCTTTGCTGTTTAAGCAGTGCCAATCCAGCAATACTGGAACTGTGATCTGTGGGCAGCACAGAGCTTTGGGCTGCAGACTATCTCCTGCCAGCTCAATAAATGACACCCAATTAACTAAACACAAATGGCCACTTTTCTGAAACACCTAGACTTTGGAGTGAGATGAGCCAGCCCTGTTTGTCAAAGCAATGATTTCAGCATACACGTGCAGAAATTGAAATCAGACCCAGTTAGGGTCTTATTTCATACTTACCCAAAAGAGGTACCTGAAAATAGAAGCCTTTTTAGAAACTGTTGGCTTGGGAGTTTAGGAATTGCCTTTAAGTAAACAGTAGCACTAACGTAGCCCACATCCATACACGTGACTGTAAGAATTGAATAAAGCTGTACTGAAGCTCCAGCTAGTCCAACACCTTGTCTCCAACAGCAGGCAGTGAGCTATTGGGTAGCCAAGCAGGCCAAGGTGCTGCATTCAAACTGCAGTGTCTGCTGGAGGTGCACACTGAAATCTCATTTTTGACAGGTTCCTCTTCTTTCATCAGTGTGCCAGATGGTGCTGGCATTGCCAGGACGTAGGACACCTTGGACCATGGTTTGCAGATTTCAGTGTACTCTCCATTGCTCACCTTCCATGTGGGGTCATCCTTCTCCAGAAGGTAAGGAGCAGATTATCACCTGCTGTCTCTACTGAATTCTGTGACAGTAGTCCCCAGTTAATCCCACCCTTGTGGAGATCCTTCTTGGACATCTCCTTACCACACCTGTTAGAGAACTATCGTGCTGTTGGTCTGCCCCCAAATCATGCTGTGGAAACACTTACTCCTCCTGGTGCCTGTACATCCTCCCTAGACATGCAAGCTATGGGACTTCTTATACTGGAAGAGAATGCAGGATCCCAGTAGGTCACCTTGTACTCCTAGCTGATCCCATGGCCCACCAGGAATGTAAGTCAGGAAGTCCTCCTGGGAGCAGCCTGTGCTGCCAGCAGATCTCACAGGGTGCCCACACCATTGTGCACCACCTGGGAACCCAACACACAGGAACTGTGCCAAGCTGCAGGCCCCTTCCTGGTGCCTCCAAGACCTTTTGTTGTGGGGTGGTTGTTTTTTTATATACCTTCCCCATCTGAGGTCCCACTGAGTCATGGGACTTACAGATCAACTTCCCCCACCATCCCCAGCAGTAGAAAGAGGAAGCCTGGTGATAGTGTCTTGTTTATTGCAGGGCCTATATCCACTCTCTTTTCTTCTCCGGTCTCCCAGTATGGCACCAGTGGGCACTGTCCACTGGTTCCTCAAATGCCTTCATGCTGGTATGCCCTGCATCCCCCTCTGGTTCCCTGTCTGTACACTCCTGACCCTTTGACTTTGATCTTCCTTTCTTCTCTCCTTTGTTGTCCCCTGGATCATTTGGCTTTCCCCAGGTCTTTCAAAGAGCATAAGGTCGGTGTAGGCATGTAATGACACTTCAGTAAAATACTTGTCCAGCTTGTAAAGAGTTAAGGCAATAATAAGGTAATAACTCTGTGCCTTCACCAGATTGTCTTTTCACCATATGCCCTCTTTCCCAGTTCATTTATAAATAGGTTAAACAGCAGGAGCCCAGGAACATGACTTCCGCAAACATCACTAGAGACCTCCCTGAAATGTGAACACTGGACATTCATCCCTCTCTTTTAATAGGTTATTCATATGAAGATTTTTTTTTTCTCTTGTCCTGTGGTGATGCCTTAATTTCTTTCAGGACCTTTATGTCTTTGGAAATTATTGTTGGGATTCTATATGGCTGACCTTATTGTGGTTTTTATTTAAACTGCCAGAGTTTATGATCCTTTCTATTTTCTATTCTTGGACACAACGTCTATTTTCTGAAGTCTTCTGCTTCTAATAAATTCCTTTCTCCTGCTGTTAGCCATGTCAGCTTTCCTTTTGGTCTTTCCAAAGTCTTTGTCCATACACAGAGGCTTAGAGCAAATGTACTCCTATGTATTATGTTTAAATAGCCACTATGCAAATGTCTTAGCCTCCAGGCATCCCTTTTTGTTTCTTTTAACAAGATTCCTTGTTCCTATGTAATTCGATTGTAGTTGCATTTGGGGTTTTTCTTTTGCTTTTGTTCCTTAGGCAAGAATGCTGAGCAGGGGCATTTTGAACCAGGTTCTGCCTGTTGCACAGGGCTGATGTAAAAGTATCTTCTTCTCTTGCAGGCTCTTTCATGCAGCATCACTGCCTTTCTGCAGCATCAATCCCTGATGTGACATCTGCCCAATTTGCAGGCAGGAAATGGGTATTTCCTGTTATTTTTGCTTTTCTTACCCTGTCAGCAACTCCGATCTCCCTCAGCATATCCTAGGTACAGAGATTTGATCTAACCCTGATAAGGCACGTTTCTGGCTGAGGCCAGGAATGGCAGGCTGTATGGGTTTTGAGCTGCTTAGAAACACAACTGGCTTGTTGCTTTGGTTTGGCACAAAGCTTTCTCTAATACATGTTACCACTTCTGTACTGCTGCTGCTTCCTCTGTCTTACTTTGTACTGTGATTCTAGAGGATCTGATGAATTTTCTTCTTCCCATCAAGTTTCTGATACGTGTAGTATGAGATCATCCCATTAAATGCCATTTCTGGGTTCTGACTGCATACGTGCTGGAAGTTTTGTCATCTTCTAACAAGTTCAAATCCTTTGTCTTCAGCCGTTCCCAACACACTCATAGTGAATTTGTCTCTGTTTCTCACACTTCAGCCCTGCTTATAGTATTGGAGACATTCCAACTGAAGCTACTGTGGAGCTCTTGGTCTCCAGCTTACCCTCTGCCTGCATGCATTTTATCTCAGAAGCCCTCTCCTCCTTTCCTAAGGTCATTGCTCTATACACTGTGTCCAGAGGCTTCCTCAAGCCTTCTCCAAGAGCCTGCCCAGATGTTCCACACCATCCAGGCAAGCAGATATTGCATCCAGCAGCCTAATCACCACATGGTCCTTTCTGGTATCACAAAACTGAGTGGATATATGCCTAATAGTGCATCAGTGTCCATCTACCACTGTATCTTCCAGAGAACTGGCATCCGAGGAGTAATCCCTCATGCAAAAGCATGCATGGCCTTTAGCTGTGAGATCATTTCTGCCCCACCTCCCAGGATAAGGCTTGCAGGAACAAAGCCTTCCCACACCTCAGCAGCATGGGGACTGTATGAGCCTGGAGTAGGACTGCTCAGTGATGATCCTAAAGAGCCTGTCAGTGCATCTGTCACCCTGAAATCTTCTAGTTCGGGTGTCATGGCCTCAGGCACTAGGATTTTGGACTAAAAGCACTGGATATACATAGTTGTTACCTATGCTTGTAGATAATGATTTATGGTGCTCCAGGGAGCAAACTGAGGAGCCCTTGCCCACTCACTCTTTAAACAGCCAGCTGTTGCTTTAGTTTGCTTATGCTTACGAGGGGTCTGGTGGGCTCTATCCTCAGTGCCAGTCAGAAATGGTGACTTGGAAACAAGAGACCTTATACTAGAAGTACTGTTGGGGTTGAAATATATTTAGTCTTTTTTGGTTACATTTCTTCTATATACTGGCAGTTGGCCCTTCATTCTCCTTTAGAAAGATCTACTGCCTGAGAGCTCCACACTTGCAGAAGACAAGAAGACCCAGGAGGCAACAGGAAAATGGAGAGCAGCAATACCCAACAAGGGCTGTGAAGCACTGGGTGTGCAGTGGAACAGCCACTGGAACACCAGTTCCATGGGAAGGTAGCCTAGGATGGAGCCCAGCCTGCCTGGACACAAGGGCCTGGGACAAGAAGACAAGGGAGCATCTCAAGCAGACAAGGGAGCATCTCACCTGAGTTCCTGTAAAGGCTCTGGGAACCACTTTCTTCAAGCCAGTAGGACAGCAGGGGCTCTCCCAGACCTCAGCCCCCACAGCCTCCCTCATTTTTTTCAGCCCAGGGCTCTCTGCACATGAGCTGTCGTCAGCAAAAACCTTTAGTAACCACGCCAAGGCACATCAGAGATGGAAAGGGGAACCACTGGTTGCTGAGGGGGAGGCTGAGGAAACAGGTGACGTGTGGTGGGAGGATGAGCAGTGAGAAATGGAGAAATGAAAAATAGAAAGTGTTCACTAGAGCTGTGACAAATACAGCTCTCGCATGTGTAATGGAACTAGACAGCACAGGGGGCAGGACACAGTTTGGTGGCCTTTTAAAAGAGGAAGGAGTGACAAATGCTTGAAGATACTCAAGTGACCTATGTCCCGAGGGCCCTGGCTCTGGGGGGGTTCACACTGAGGTGATTTTAAGAAGCTATCTGTCCAAGTTGCTGCCACGAGTTACTGCCTCATCGCTGGTGTGTCAGAAATGGCAGGCACCAGGCTGATATATTGGCATGCACTGAGGTGTCTGTGGCTCATTCAGTTCACTAGGACGTGGAGTGTGGTGGCCAAGGGATCTCCTTCTTGACCCCCTATCAGGTTTAGTTGAATAGGTGAGTAGCTGAGGTCAGAAACCTCCTGAGCCCTTGCAGCTTAACATGTCAAGCACCAAGAGTTGCCAAGAGAGCACCAGGAGAGCCTTGATACCATTTTATCCAATTTTCTTGTCTCTGGACCTACTTTTCTCTGCTTTTCAGAAACTTCTTTGTGGCACTAGCTTGCAGGAGGCCTTGGAGAAGGTTTACAACAGCCCTGTAAGCCTGTTCTTTTGGTCTGTTGTCCCTGCCTAGGGAGCTGAGCAGCACAGGCAGGATGTAATCCCTTGACATGGCTCAGAGAAGAGCATTGGTAGTTTTATACCATAGCTGTCAGGGTGCGGCGAGGGCTGAGGAGAAATCCCAGGGTGGCAGAGGCAAACCCAGCACCTCCATGGGACCAGGGGTGGGCCTGTGGCCAGGGTGAAGGGCTGGGGGGGAGCTGGAGACCAGCCCTGCTGGGACAGAGCTTCACAGCCCCAGGGGGCTGAAATGGGGTCCTGCACCCTGGGTAGGGTGGGGGCAACCCCAGGGCAGCTGGGGCAGGGACAGGCAGGGGCTGCTGGTGCCCTCAGGGCCCTGACAGTGTCATTGACCAAGACTGATGCTTTTGATCCTCTCTGCTCGTATTAAGAAAATGCAGAGAGAAACAGAAATTGTCCAGCAAATGAATTGCAAAACTAAGCTTAATCTAGTGTAATAAAAATTCATTACTGTTACCTCGGTCATGTGCTCTGAAAACCACAGTGCAAATTATTACTGCAGAGCCAAAAAGATGCCAGCCTTACAGTTGCCTGCTTCGGGAGATTTGCTTCAGCTCAGACTACAGTGATCCTCGCACGTGCAGGGAGGAGCTGCTAATAAATGGCAAGTAGTCCCATGAGACTCCTGACTAATGGCTCCTGCTCGGTTAGATAATCAACCATTTAATAAAGGGTGAGCTTCTACCTCTTCCCTTCCATGGGGAGCATTAATGCATTATTTTTCCCCTCCTTAGCCACTTATTTCCACAAAACTGGTAGGAATTTAATATTTTTGAAACCACTCTTTCTCTATTAGTCATAGCTAAAATTGCCCAATGGATTCAACAGTTATTAGGAACAACTAGATGGCTGTGCAGATGTTGTGAGAGACAGACACAAAGCATTATTGTATTAAGAAAGCACTCAAGTTTATAGCAACACAGATTCTTGAATCACATTAACATCCAGCAGATAGCTGCGTGAGGATTATGTTCCCTTTCTACACAAGTCTGCTTCCCCAACAGCCTGAAAAGCTAAATGAGCTCAGAAAGAAGTGGTCATGTCTTAGACACCATGCCTTGGTGGTCTTCTCTGGGAAGGGGTGATTGCAAGCTCAGGACATGGTAGGAGGGCTTGCATAAATTCTCTTCAGAGACTAAAAGTTTTGCTTTGTCTATCTGTCCTGGTTTGGCTGGGACAGAATCCTGGGCCAGCCATGGTCTGCAGGCTGGAGTCAGCCAGGGCAGCTGACCCGAGCTGGCTACACTTGTGTCCCAGCCCAGGAATGACATGCTCAGTATAAAGGCGGAAGATTGATGAGGATGGGAGCTCCTCTAGCTCTTGTTCTGCCTTTTCTGCCTGCTTCTCCATGTCCCTGGAGAGAGTTGCTCACCAGGATGGCTTTTCTGTTTATTGTGACTGCCGTACGTTCTCTGAGCTGAGTATAACTTTGTATGCTTTATCTTTACATTGGTATTAGTTTGGCTGTTCGTTAAATCTGTTTTCATTTCAACCTGTGGATCTCCTCTTCAGGATTTTCCTGATCCCCCATCTCTGCTGGGGCAGGGTCACTGGCTAGACTTTAGTCCTGGATATGGGCTAAATGGGACAGCATCTGATTCCAGATCTGTCAGAGCTGCTGTTACCATCTTTCTTCCCTCCAACATTTTATAAATGAAACTCCCTCTCACTCTGTGCACTTCCCATGTTAGCATTCCCATTCTAGTACCTTGAGACTTGAAGGAGTGGAGGTTGCTGCTCTTACTGATGCTGATCTTGTCAATAGCTGACAACCCTTATTGCTTTATATGAGTATTTCTTTCTCGGGGATGTTCAAGCTTTAGATATAAATGCTTGTGAGTAATTTCTCTGTAGGAATTAAAATATAATGAGATCTATAATGAGATCTACATTTTCTGTGGGTTTGAGCTTTGGTTCACTTTATCATGTCTCTTCGAAACATAACAGATGCTGCTTGAACGTTTCCTCTAAGGCAGAACAAACACATTCTAGAAAGCACACCTGAGCCAAAGGTTCATATTTCTCAGCAAGACAGCCAGTGACAAACAGCTCCATCTTCAATGTGTTTTGAAAATGTTTGCTTTAGTGGCCTGCAGAGGATAGCATCTGGTTTTCTATCGACAGTACTACTCAATGTGGAAAATTCCAAGTCTTCCAATAAATTGGTGTGGCAGTTTTCACTGCAGAGTTACAAGTTGGGTGCTTTCCACTACCAGTCATGCCTACAGTTCTGCCCTTCTGAGAAGTATATTTCTTGTAAGACTTAAGCTTCTTTCCATTTCAAGTCTTATCTGTGGGCCACTGTACTCGTATTGCAAAGCATCTCATTTAATCTCTCTGCCACTGCCTTTAAAAAGGTGGTGTTCGTGGCTGGGACGAGCACTCTGCCTCTTCCACGGGAGGCTCGCTTACCTCGGAGCGTTGTGCCAACTGCGTCAAGGAAAAGCTACCGCTGCGAAACTCGCCACGCTGGCCCTAAGCAGAGCAGTGCAAACAGGTTGGTGCAATAAAAGCTGTGTATGCCTAGGAGGAATTACTGAAAAGCTCACTGTGTTCCCTCCTCGTGCTCTGAATTGGTCGGGATATTCCAGTTTATGTGTTTCAAAAGCAGAAGAGAAATTACTGACTCAAAATGTCAAAGCCACCCAAGCAAGCGGCGGAGGTGTCGTTTGTTTGCGATGATGTCTACAGATCATTCTGTAAGCTGTGTCTTAAGCTGAAACTCTGGTTTGTTCATTTGCAGAATGGGTCTGAGCAATTGAGGGGGGGTGAAGAGAGAAAGTAACACCTTTTTTTCAGGGAGAGCTTTTTGTTGCTGTTCATTCAAAGACAGAGCAACTGTTAGCTGGTCAGTTTGAGTGATTTTTCTTAAATGATGGTGGGGAATAACAAGTCACAGGAAGCCTGGCCATGTTTCTAGGAAAGAGCAGAGCATTTATCTCCTATTTATCTAAAGTGGTCGGCCAAAATGGCAACTTCCCTCAGCAGAAAAAGCAGAATTATATGAATTTAAAAAATAACAGAGGTATTTCAGTACATGGTTATATATGCCATGGAGATAGAGACGTTTTCTACTGACAGTAGAAGCAGAGTGTTTATATCATAAATTATTCTTGGTGGCTCTGAATGATAAATGTCAAAACCAAGTGATCACAGAGGGAAATCTATTCTGGCAGAATTGTAAACCTGTTCTGAAAAGTATATTCAGCCTGCAGAAAATGATGGAACTGCTATTTTTCAGATGCCCTTTTTTTTTTTTTTAATCCTTTCATTTATAGTTTCTAAATACAGACCTGTAATGCTTTTCCCACACGTCTGGAAGATCTGAATTTCTCCTGGGATCCTTGTAGTGGAATAATCGGTGCTAAGTGACAGGGTGGGAGATATCTGGGTTTGTTGGAGGATTCCTTTTTCTGTAAGCAGGGGAGGGGAAGACATGCAGAATTTCCATTTTGATGAACTTACTCTAGGTGGCAACAACACGCTGTGTAGCCTCACCAGAGGCTAGTTTGGCAAAGACAGCTTACTCAGAGGCAGAAAAAGATAGTATTTTTTTCAGTATTGCTTCTAGAAAATTTTCCAGCTGATGGCACCAGCTGCACCTTGCTAGAAACAGCTCCAGTTTGATCGGTTTTCATCGTAGTAGAGGACCTGGGTTTCGAGGCACCTTTTGAATGAGATGCCCCGTGTTTCATTTTGGATGCACAATACTGTGGGTGTAGAGAGGAAAATCAGCAAACTGTTCTCTTTTGGTTACCCTGCTTGCATGGGCAATCTCAGGAAGCGTGCGTGGATAACTCTGATGTGTAATGATGCCCATAAAACTGCACAGATGGGTACATGCAATTGCAGTTCTGTAGCATTCACCGGTGATGCTCTTGAAATGCCACTTCATCACCTCATCAAAAAACCAGCCACACACATATCTATGAAATGCTTGCCACATCTTCGCTGTGAAACACTATTATCTGCCAACAGATTTGCAGCCCTATTTCATTCCTTCCTCACTATGCATTCAGCTTCCTGTGCACAGCAGTAGACCACCAAATGATGTAAAAATTCTTACAAGTATGATGAAGCTCAGTGTTTCCACGTTTTTCTCAGAAGTCACTTTTACTGTTAGCTCCACCGACCCCTGAAATATTTCAATCTCTTATTGATGTGTTCATAGGCATAGCGTGAAACCAGAGGGAAAAAAAAAATAGTAGTTTTGATTACCCACGGCAGCAAAGAACTGTCATTGTAACTGTACTATATACTAATAACGCCCGCAAAAATCTTTCAAGTGTGATGACATCATGTTTGTAGCAGGCCAAAGCATCTGATAGCATCTGCAGGATGTGATAAACTACTTTATTACTCTGTCAAAGTGACAAAGCTGTGAAACCCTGTGATTAAATGACCTGTTTGGTATAATTGACCCATTCACCTGCGTGTTGTCAGTTAATCTTGTCTGGGGCTATTTCCAGTATTTCAAACCTCTAGAACTGTCCTTATAACTGTGTCACCTGAAAGCAATTTCTTCCTTTCTTATCAAAATGTGGAATTTCCCTTTAAATGATACTGAATCATGTTTCCAGGCTTACACTATAAATCAATATCTTATAAATCTGGTGTACATATTTATTTTAAAATTCAGTCTAAATTCATCAGGACTTATTCCTTCTGGGAATGTGTAAACCTATCTGGGATGAGAGTGCCTTGAAAAGGGAAAATAGAATTCACTAACTCTGTAAGGTGCTCTGTGTCAAGGGACTTTGTGTCACGCTTTTTTTTTTTTAGTATTATTTAGCTTTTATTATATATTTTTCAAAAACTGGGGATGTCCTGGCAAAAGTAATGGAAACACAACATGCTGTGGGTATTTTCAGGGGTCATTCACCTTGTGGCATCTGAGGCAGATAAGGCTTCTCAAGTCTGTTTGTCTCCCCACAGATGTCCCACGTGTCACCTGCTTTAGCCTTCCTTTCCCTCGTAGGCCCTGCAGGCTCATAGTTTTCTTTCTGCTTCCTATCCAAGGTGCCCCATCCTCAGACCAGAGTAGGCTTATCTCACACTCCCTAGAGATGCTGTTTTCATGATGCATTCCACAGCCTTTCCCCAAATTCAAACTTGCAGTCTCTGCACTATTTTTTCACCCAGTTGGGCTTCTCCCATCAACGTGGTTGTGTTCCCTTTCTCCCCTCTCTACACCAATGCTTCTGTTGCTTCTTTCACACATTGCCTGTGGTCTTCTCTTTCTTTCAAGCCAGGTCTGTTTTGCACTGCAAGACTCCACGTTTCCTCCATGCCAGAAGCTTTGTGTGCCCCTTTTAATTTTTGTCCTTCCTCCTATTTCTTGCTCCCTTCTCTTTCTCTTTCAAGTTGCAAGCATTTGGAACATAACTGGGTTATAGGACCGACATGAAGTAATGTATTGAGACTAACATGTTTTTCTGCCATCAACCAGCTCTTTGATCACCAGGAGTTTAGCAAGTGCATACCAAGTTCCAGCTGTCCCTGCTTCAGATGTGGGGAAACACGCTTGCTGAGAGCCCACTGGGTTTCCAGATACAGCTGGGTAGGGCACATGAGAGCAGCTCACCACCGTCCTACCCAGTATTGACACGGGCAAAATCGATGTGGCTACAAGCAGTGAGAAGTAAAGTTGTAGAGACTGACAGCTGCTAAATCGTGTGTCCTTTAACTATTCAGTATAAAACTCACGGGGTGGTCTGTACCACCATTCTTTACCCTTTGGACATTCCTCCACCCTAGTTTTCATCCATATCAATGAAATTTCTCCCGCTGATGGTTGAAATGTTCCCTAAAACTTCAGAATCAGTCCAGCAATCAAAAGCTACCACATTGCACCTAAGCTTAAAGTGCCACAAAGTTGTAAAAAACAGCCTCGCTTGTTCAACCAGCCACTGAAACGTGAAAACTTTAAGTGGCATGTCAGATACCAAGTTATGTTTTAAGATGAGGCATCGTGTAATAAATGGTTTTCAGAACATTTTGTTACTTGTTTTGGTTTGGGCTTTTTTTTCCTCAATTGGTTGGGGTTTTTTTTCCCTAACCAAAGCCCACCTTGCTGAAACTCTTCCCTTGTCTCCAAACTCAACTTCAAATCCCAGAGTTGCTGCCTCTTCAAAAATTTTGGTCTGTGTTCACGTTTCACTTTGGTTCTCCAATTGACTTTTACCCTAAGATGACTTGTTTTGGTTTTTCCACAAGGCAAGCGACATTTACCGTTAGAGTTGAATTTATTGTATGCCAAACTGGTTTTAGTATAGTAATCACTAATTAATGACAAATCATTGATTCAGGTATTGAAACACCTATTGGGGCTTACAGATGTGAGGCAGGAACTTTTATTCAACATTATTCTGCCCGCGGTGAGTTTCTTACTATATGCATCATTAACTCCTTTATGTGCAGTCAACCAACAAACAAGAAAAGAATAAATTCAACGTAAAGAGGAAGTTGCGGGGAAAAGCTATAGTGTTTTTTTTTTGTTTTGTTTCTTGGGTTTAGGTTTTTTTTAAATCTAAAAGCTGCAGTGTTTGGGTCTCTTGGTTTCATTTTCTTAAACCTTAAGAAGCAGCTGTAAGTGTTAGGGCTCCTGATATTCTTTCACAATGTAATTAATGGTACAAGACCAACTCCTTTGTAACACACAGAATATGTATTTCCTCAGGGAACCAGTGTGCCTCGAGGAAGCTAAGACACTAGCACATCGTGTGAACTCTACCGATTTCATGCTGCTGATAGATGCAGAATCTCATCCCAGGGAAAGTTGAGCTCCCGTTAAATTGGTGTTTTCTTACTGTTGTTTGGGGCAGGGGTTGGGGGTGTCATGGTTCATGAATATTTTAATGGGAATTCAACTTGGCTTTAAAAAGAAAAAACACACACACAAAAATACCAAACCAAACCCAGCTCAAAACATGATACAGATCGTGTTGATGGCAACTGACTGCTGAAATGCAATTGTTACCCTTCTCTGCAGTTGCTTTATCCCTGCCATTGTGTTCCGTGACATGAATGGGAAATGCAAAGGGAAACAGCCATGGCTGGTACCAAATTGCTGCACAGACTCCAGCTGCGAGCCAGTAATTGGTTTTTTTTTCATGTGAGGCAAGAGGAGATGAGCACATTTTGAGTCTGTTAAAGTGTAGTACAGGTTGGGCAATCTACTTGAACAATCTACTTGGTTTAATGCAAAGATAGCATGGAAACACTGTGATTCCCATGCATTGAACATCATATAGCCTCAGCTTGAGGACTCGTTTGGGTGATGCAGCTTATAAGAGAGTAAGTAGATAATAGGGGTAGTAGTGCTCTGCATTATTGGCATCATAATTCGCCACCAAATTTAAGCGTGATTCAAGTTTATATATAAAGTAATGGCTGTGTAAATAGTTTTCAGTTGGCTGAACATACATGGTTTTCGATATGCATGGTCTTGTCATGTTACTGTCTTTCCCAAGATGTACATTTTTTTGCCAGGCAAGTTTAGTATGTTGTTGTATTGAACTTCTACATGAAAAATGTGTGCCTAAAATTCATGAATCTACTTGATTTGATTATAGCGAGGAAAAAAACCCAACCTCCTACTGTCTCCAGTATGATTTTGGAGTTTTCATGACTGCAAGGCTTGAGGTGAAAACTGCAAAAGTGACTCATTGACTGGGGATCGTAACATATTGAAATAATATAAATGTTCTGTCTTCAAAATACCTTGCTTCTGCTGGTTTTTCACCTAGGAAGTTTGCATCTGCCTGAAGAAACACTAGTGGTCATGTATTCAGTCTACCCCTGAGCTGGGTTAAGGATGAACCGCACAGTGGGTTGCTGGCTCCAGTAGCTGAGGGGTTTTCAGGCTGGAATCAGATGGTGCTTAGCAGGACTACTTAGAGCATGGACCATGCAAACACAGGCCCAACGCCTGTCGCCTGGCTATGTCTCTAGATACCTGAGTCCCTCAAGGCCAGATTTGCAAATGAGTTTATAAAGAAAGGTTTGCAGTTTCCCAGTAACGTAGTGCTTGGTGATCTGTGGAAAGAGGAACAGCCCGTGCTGTGCAGTTGGAGAGGATGTTCACTCAGGCACAGAGGGGTGGCTGGAGGGGGGCAGGAGGGGGCGTGAGTCCCTCCAAGATGAGAATGTGAATCTACATATCAGATGAGAACCAATACCATCTCTTGTTGTATTTCCTCCCCCTAATCACCAGCAGCAGACACTTCAGAAGACGTTTCAAGAAATTCAGTAATTTACCCAAAGAGGAGTTTTGTTACTGCTCCTTTCCCTGTCTCAGTGATGGGCTTATGCATTGAAATATGAAGGTTTCTATCCTTTTACACATGTTTTATACAATCTAATCCTTTCTTTAAGTTTTATCTCATGTAACAGTGACTGCTTTCACTTTAATAGCTAATACTTCCTTTCATCTCTTTCAAATTCGTATCTTTTTAATTCTACTGAATGAACTCTTGTTCTTAAATTATGAAATGGAGGTGACTAGAAATGCAGGATTTATGTTCTTTGTGCCATTCATTATTTTTTATAAAGCTTTATCATGTCCTTTCTTCATGCCATCCCTGAACAGGTCTAATCTTTTCAGTTTCTCCAGATACAGAATTTTCTCTCTCAGCCTCTCATCATTTGCACTGCCTGTCTCCAGATGCTCTGTATCTGCTGTATCTATTTTGCAGTCGAGTTCCCAGAAATGAATGAAGTATTTAAGATATAGCAAATAACCAATTGGTGGGAATTACAGTATTTCTGGTCTGATTTTCTTTCCCACTAGCATTTCGTTCAACACTGCTGTCCACTGAGCTCTCCACAGGAACGCCAGGACCTACCTTTCTGAGAAGCTGCACTCAATTAAGAGCCCAGTAGGTTGTGTGAATAACACAAAATACACCATGGAATCATAGAGTCCATCCGGAGTTACGCTTTCCTACCTTTAATCTCTGCAGACACTGTGATGTTTATTCAGCTACTTAGGTTAGGCTTCTCTTCCCTCTCTCTGAAGGTCTTCTACAGTAAGCAAAATTAAACGATGCTATGTGCTTTGTATGTTATCTTATCATTTTACCCCTTTCCAGATCAATAATATTTCTAACGTGCCCTTTTAACAGGAGTTTCTTTGCGATGTCGTGTTGTCTCCACAGGCCTGGGAGCCTATACACTTGGGATGTATCTACAGTGCCACGCACAGGGAGTACAAAAAAAGCCAGGTACCACACTTCAACTTGTATATTCTCATATATACTCATGTATCGCCTGCTTCTGGGCTGAGTAGCTGTGGTATCTCAGCACAGCACTGTGTGGTGAAGGGCAGGCAGGGAGACCTGGTCATGTTGAAAGTCACCCAAATAATAGGAATATTTGCTTTCTGACAGTTTTGAATGCTCAGCAGTGCTTTCTCTCCCTCCACGAGTTTAGATAGGAGCCTTCATAAACCTGAAAAGAATCAGTTTAATCGTTTTGTTAAATAATCGTCTGCAAGTCAGAGGATATTTATATATACTTGATTGTCCTTATGCCAGTATCTCCCCAGTGTAGGTAGGAAAAAAAGGTATAGAAATAGAAAGGCTGGGAATCTAAGCATGTTCCCCAGGCACCGTGGACCTGGTAACTACAGTGCTCACGCTCAAGCCCTTCTCCCCTCAACAACCTTTTCATGTCCCTCACCACTAAAAACCACTTCCAGCCACTGCTGTGGTGGCTCTGCCCTGTGAGCAGCAGCTGGCAGAGCTGGGGAGGGTCTGTGCCCATTTGTCACTCTGGTCTCTTTTGTACCGCTGTAGCTTTGTCTCTGCAGGAGATCCAGAAACCTCAAGGTTTAAAATACACATTTCTGCCCAAGGGAAAAAAAGAAAAGAGGATTTGTCTGAGGAAACATGAAAGATAGCCCAGGGGAAAGCATATTTTCCTTTTACAAAGCCAGCACCCAGGTGCTCATCCCCTATTTTAACATGTTCATGTTTTAGTGTTTCCTTCAATTATCATTTCGACCCATTTTCCAGGTTCTGAACTCTCTACTTTCCAAAAGCATCACTAGCAGAAAAATGGCTTTGCACTGTCTCCTGGCAGAATAGTTATTACAATTATTATGTTATTTAAAATTTATATTTTATGTTATATTTATGGTATTTAAAACATATATCTAAAAGGCCGCAATTAAATTAGGCCCCACTGTGCCCAGCACTACCCAAGTGTGTAACTAATGGCATTCCAGGCCCTCAGGATAAAACATCTAATTCCAAAGTAAACTCCTCGGGGCAGAAATTTCCTACATCTTTGTTCTCTGGGAAAACAGTGCCTGGCACTGGCAATCCTGATCATAACAGCGGTGATGATAATTAGTATTAAATATCGTTACTTCTGTTTTATCACAGCTTACCCCTCTCTTTTGTTTAAATATGATGTGCTGATATTGTTTAATTCCTTCAGCTGTAGAATTCTTTCTGTAATGTTTCAGGGCTGTGCTATGGATACTTTGTTCTGCTTACAAACAGTCCAACGGAATGCGTTCGGCGGGATGAATGGTGTTTGGAGTGAGGACAAATGGCACAAGAGAGGGGATACTATCAAGAGCTGTTCTCCTGCTCCACGGGAAGGTTAACACTTGTTCAGTGTTCCACAATGAACTCCTTCAGTACACTGAGTGACTGGAAAAAAATCCTCCACGCTGAGCGAGGCGCCTGTGTCACTGCTGAGTCAGCAGCTGGCAACGGTCATCTCGGCACACGGTTTTCAAATGTTCTTTTTTGCTTTTTGTCGCCCTCTCCCAAAGAAGTACATGTTCCCTAAAAACTGTTGTCAGAAAGCATCCCGGCTGTAGATTTTAAAAGTATTGTACTTAATGCAAACTGGGAGAAATGGGGATAAAAGATCAAAACACAAAGGCAGGGTAGTTTACTGTTGGACCGTCACAAAGCCTGGTGCTGATTTAATACTGGCTTGTTACTGCAATGCAAGAATTTACTGGGTTTTACATTTCATTCTCCTCACTATAACTATAGAAACACAACTGCAAACAGCCTCAGCATCAGCTTAGCATGTTTTCAGTTAGCATCCTGCTTTGTAATTGCTGTTACAGAAGTTAGGATCCGAAGGACACTAAGCTTGTTACAATGGAATACGTTTCGAGCAGAGTTTAAAAAAAATCAAACAAACACACAAAAACCCCCAAACTAAAAAAAAAAAAAACCAAACCCCAAAAATGAACAGCAAAACAGTTTACAAGCACAAGAATAGTGAACTGGCTACAGCTCTCTCCTAAAGATAGAGGTGACAGCCAGCTACAAAAGTGGTTCATCTCTGTCAGTAAATTATCATCGTAACCTTGATAGGAGAAGTTATCTAGAAAGCACATCCGATTGTGCCAGCCTGTGAGTTTCTTAAGATACCACCCGACTCTCCGGTGCACCTTCTGGAAATGCTATTCTTTACCTGCAGCCTGGAGAGGGAAACATGTTTAGGAGTCTGTGTGTAAAGCTGCTTTGAAGATTAAAAGCCCACACAGAATAACAGCAGCACTCGGGTGCTTCGTGGCAGTGAAGACCAGATAGTAAGTAAGTGTTTCCTATCGTTTTTCTAGCCTTTCCTGTACTTCCACCTCGGAGAAAGTGCCATTAAATTCTTTTATAAGAAAGATGAGCAGGCATCATCACAACAGCATTGTGTTTCTTGCTGTCAAAACGACAACCATTTCTTTTAGCAACGTGTGCTGCTAAAACCTCTAAAATCTCTAAAATTGTGTGTCTCTAAAATCTCTCTTTTCGAAATACAGCTGAAGTTAAGAAGCATCCTTACCCTTCCAAAAGGTTTTAGAATATGAATTCCTTTCCAGCTTTCAGGTTGTTAAAAGAACTGTATTTGTTAGGAATATTGTTACCCCATTTGATTAAAAAGATGAAAGCATTCTTTCCTATACAGGAAACCTGAGCAGAACTTCTCCTGTGCTATAAGATCCAGCACATGGCAGATCTTTCAATTCTCTAACATTTCTCTTTCCACCTCAGAGCAAGGGACTTTGCTATAAAGTAAAACAACAACAACAAATCATTCAGCTCTGCTGTGCGCTGACTAGAATGATTTCAAAAAACCAAACCAAAACTCCAGAATTAGCATTTAACATGCAAATGAGATAGGTAACTATGTGGTGACCCCCTGTCTTTCATACCCAACCTTCTGTCTCCTTCTTTTGTGCTGTCATTGTCATCCGTGTCACAGTCTGCCAGCAGTTCTGCTGTAAGTTGCGCTCGTCTTGTGAGGGGCTCTCGTGGGGGGGGTCTTTCTTGTCTTTGGCAAACTCTTCCTCAAGAGCATTTTCTGCAGCGTGCCAGCAGCTCTTGGCACAGATTCGTCAGCTCACGGTGACTTGCAGTGCTCATACTTAATAGTCATCGCCCGTAGCGTAGCAGTGGCAGTAGCTGAGATGGATAATGCAGCCCCTGAGCTGCCCCCTGCACGTTGGGTTGCTTCTGTTGGGCAAACTTGGAAGGCCAATTTAATCAATGTAAACCAGGGGGGAAAGGGTTGAAGAATGTTTTCTCGACTTTACTGCTGTTGGCAGAAAGAATGTTTCGGGGGGAGAACTTAGAAGACATTCAACAAAGCAATACCACCATGTCTTGAGTGGACGAGGAGGAAAGGAAGAAGAAAGGAGGGACTGGCTCAGGTTTTGTCAGTCGTGCTAAGCAGGGAGAAGGATGTGAAGATGGGCACCTGTGACACGCCGTAGGAAAACACAACATCCCCCAGATGCAGGGTAACACAGGGGACACCCTCAGCCTCATAAGCATCGGGATGCAGTGGAATCCATGGTAAGATTTTCTCTCTTTCTTCCCACCACTCGCGTTTCCCTGCCCGTTTGCTGCCTGCAGAGCACCCAGGACACCAGGACCTGCTCCTGCTCGTCCCTCAGGCCCAGCTGCATCAAAGGAAATGGACCGCAGCGGGCATATGCTGCCCACCGAGCTCTCGGACCTTGCTTCAGCAAGTACGAGCGACTGTCCAGAGGGAGCTCAGCGGGAAGTTCCCGCACAAAAGCAATTCCTCGTCGGAGGACGTGGAGCTGACATCAGGTTTGCAAAATGGAACGCTGTTGGCAAGTAAGTTGGTGCTGGGTTTGGGGGGCGGGGGGGTTGTGACGATGCTTCGGGTCCAAACCGGCTGCAGAGACAGGGAGGCAGGAGGAGGAGACCGGGTCAACCCCTGCCGTTTCGTGATGCGGGTGCCCCCTGCCCTGGGGTCCGCTGTCGGAACGGCCGAGGCCGGGAACGAGCCCGTTTCCCTGCGTGTTTTGGGGCAAGAATTCCGGAGGAGGCAGCGGGGTGGGCGGCGCTCTGCGCGGAGAGGCCGCATCCTGCCCCGGGGAAGCGGGTAAAGAGGTGAGGGCTCCGAAGCATCTTCCCACCCCCCGGGGCCGGGCTGGGCGGTGCCGGGGGCTGGCTGCAGGCGGAGGAGGGAGGAGGAGGAGGAAGAAGCAGCGAGGGTACTCCTGAATGAACGGCTCCCTCCTCACCCCACAACTCCGCCCGGCTCCCGCCTTCCCCCCCCCCCCCCCCTCGCCCGTGTCGCTTCGAGGCGCAGCCAGTTTCTATAGCGACAGCGCTGAGCCGCGGCTCTTCCCAGTAGTAACAAAGCCGCCCGCCCGCTGCCGCACCGGGGCTGAGCGGGGGGACCCGGCTCCCTCTCCCGCAGGCACCCTGCTCGCCCACGGCGGCCCGGACAGGTACGGAGCGAGGGGCTCCCCGGCGGCCGCCGCCCGCCCCCGCCGCGCGGGAAGAGGCTCCGAGGCTCCTCCGGCCGCCGGGGCTCGGGACCTGGGCGACGGCTGCGGGAGAGGCTTCCCCGCGGGCCGGGCGGTGTCGGGCGTCGCCTTGAGGCACAGCTCGGGCTGGCTGAGGGGGCGGCCGAGGGGGAGAGGGGGACGCGTCCGTCCCTCCGTCCGCGTCTGTGGCAACCGCTGGGAAGCGAGGAAGCTGCTGCAGGTACGGCCGGGGCGGGCCCCCCCCCCCCCGCTGGGGCCGGGGGCACAGGAGCCGTTCGGCTCCCGGGGGAGAGCCCGGCGGCTCGGCTCGGTTCGGCTCGGCTCGGTTCGGCTCGGCTCCCCTCGCCCCGCTGCCACGGCGGTAGGTGCGGGCTGGAGGGAGCTACGGGCTCCGCACCCTGCGCTGCAACCGGTGTGCTGGGCTTCGCCTCTCCGCCGGGGACAGCGCTTCCCCGCCTCGCTTGAGGTGACCCGTGATAGTGGTGATAATTGTAATGTTGGGTTGGGGTTTGGTTTGGTTTTTTTTATATCGTTGTTGTTGTTTTTATGAAAACGCGCTTGCCCAGCCTCCTCCGGAAATGTTGCGGTTATAAAGTTTAATTTGCTGAGCTTCATAAAGTAAAGGTGAAAAGGATGCTAGTGTTAAAATGCTCTGCTCAGGTTAAAATAAATAAATAAAATTCTAAAGGATTGGTACTGAAGAATAATGAAGAAATTGCTGCTTGTTTTGAGGAGTAAGTGCACCAGAAGGTTTTAGGTGAAATGAGTCTGTAGCTTTCCGAGTCAGCCCAGCTCATGAGGAGACAGAGCTAAAGGAAGATGGTAGAGATGATATCAAACGCTTGCTTATCTCCGGCAACCAAGGGCAGTCAAGAATTGGCCACCCTTAGCTCTTGAGATACTGGTGTCAGAGGGTTGATGGGAAGGTCATTCAGGACAGTTGCCTGAGTGCCGTTTGTTGTGGCTGCACGAAGAACACCTCAGTCGTGGTGGCTGCACGAAGAACACCTCAGTCGTGGTGGCTGTATGAAGAATGTTTCAGCAGAAGTTTGAAATTCAGAACACCTTGCCAGTGATAACAGAAAGGCTGACCTTGCACAACGAGGTCTTAAGGAGCAGCCATTACAGTTCACTGCTGAGTGATTTAGGAAATAAAATAGTTGATGGGCCATGACAAAATTGTACTGTGATGCGTATGCAGCTAGGAGGATGCTCTAGGTGGGAATCTTGGATGTGATGTGGGGGGGGGAATAGTATATGAGATGAGGAAAGTGTGTGGCTATTGCTGAGTGGGTGGACAAGAATTGAAATTTCAAGTAATATGTAATCTAAATATCAGATTATTTGAGATTTAAAACTCTATGGGTGAGGTGATATCAGGGGATCAGAACCCAAAGGCTGAGTATTGACTGGAAGAAGTTTGGGTGGTATACAAAAATAGTGACTGTTAACTGGAAAGCAGAGCTACCAATGCGGTTTATGTGAACAAGGAAAATATTTTGTAGGTTGGAAAGAGAAGATACAGCTTAATTCAGCAATCAACACGAGTGGCTTCTAAAACGGAGATTGGCTTCTCTTGCAAGAGCTGTACAACTGAAATTAAGTTTTAAGTGAGAGTTAAGACTGAACATTTCTCAATATAAAACTTAAATGAGAAATATCATAGCAATAGATGCAGTGGAATTCAGATATAGTTTAAGAGCAAACAAAAGTCAGATTTATTACTTATGTTGATTGCAGTGTTTTGCCCACTGTTGATAAGTATTTGTCCTTTGCCTCTCTCAAAAGCATCACAATGGGTTTTTTGGTTGTTGAAAAAGTTACAGAATGACCTCTGTTTTTCATGCACCACTGAAAAGCAAACTCTTTGAGCCTATTAAATGTGTAAAAATGGAGACAACGGACTAGTTTAGCATGATGGAAAACAGCATTGCAAGACCATACTCTGGGCTGTTGGAAATTGAATGCACCTAGCAGGAAATAAAAGGTCAGCTGTGTATAATAAAGACCCAGGGACTTCTATTCCCTTAGCTGTGTGGCAGAGAATGAGAAACACCAGAACTCAACACAATCTTGCCTTAAAAGCTGAAGGAATAGGCAAAATATTTCTGGTTACGCTACCACGTGGCATGCCAGTCCTGAAATTGTTCCATGTGGAGCAACTGCAGACTTGATGGAGTTTACCAGAGGCAAAAAACCCATGTAGTAGTTGAGGCAGTAGCAGGAAAGAAGGGGACAGCTTGCTATACGCAGCGTGTCCCATAATATAGCCTGACACGTGTAAGGGCTTCTAATGGTGTCACCAGTTCTAGCACTGGGATCATGTTCTCTCAGACAGTCGTTTCGCGCCTTTCTGCTGCTCCTTGGTCCAGACAAGGTTCATAGGAAGCCTGTTCTCAAATTGCCACGACAGCATCCTCTGACTCTGTGCACTCTGCAGGGATACAAGGCCACTGCCCGAGTCTGCTCGCTAGTCTTCCTCTGTATTTAGTCAGCTGGAGCTTAACGTGTTTGCCTACATCCTCCCTTTGATGGCCCTGCATTTGATGACTCTCCGTTAAGTGGTTTTTCTGGAGAGGTATCTGTGCTTGCTGTAGCCAGCAGCTGTTTCAACTGCACAGGGACACCGGGTTGTGATTTCAGTCCTTCCAGGTTGACAAGGAGTACTGGGGATCCTCGGAGAGCAAAGCTCAGGAAACTCTCCTGTGGCCTTTGCACACGTTGAGTGCTGAAGCACTTCCTACCCACTATAAACTGGTATTCTGACAGTAACAGAGCAGGAGAGGATGTGTACCGTCGGGTATGGTCATTGGGAATTTCTAGTAGAAAGAAAACACTTGCAAGTGTGAGACTGCTGCAACAAGCTGCAAAGAGCTCAGGCCTCCTGAAAACTTCCCATTCGTTTGCAAAGACACAGGAACAGGTAGTGCAAGAGGCGCAGCTTTAACCTACTACAGCTCTGTAATTTTTTTTTTTAACCCCGATCCTCTGTGGATTTATTTGGCTTGGTTTTCCTGCAGAGATGATGCAGCGCAGCGTTTTGGGCATAATAAACGCTGTCATTTAGCATGCCTTTCCTTTGTAGCTTTTTCACTATCAACAGATGAATGAATTTTTCAGCTCTGATGGTGGCTTACAATTAATTTATTTTGACACAAGGGGATGCTCATATGAGGGCTTAACTTTTTTGGTAGAGTTCCAAATGGATGGGAAGTCTTTAGTAACCGCAGGCGAGATCTACACAATCATTTAGTAAACATTTAAATTACACCACATCAGTTTCAGTGTAGTCCAGGTAGTGTGAAAGCCTGAGATGGTTTTCATCACCAGCATCTCTAAAGTGTTGAGCAGAGACTTGAATTTCATTAAGGGTTTGCCTGATGCCTAAATTTCCAGGAAATTTAGCCGAAGTGTAACAAAGTTGTGCTTCTCCCTAAGACTTGGGGTCACAAATGCTCTGTAGAGATGTATTGCATTTTGAAAGTAGCATCTGTAGAGATAATTACCACTGGTGCTGAAATGTTCAGGAACTGGAGGAGGGCTGGGGATGGACTGTCTCATCTTTCTGCTTTCCTGCTTTGATTATGAGTTGCCCAAGTTGTTGGGAGAAGCAGCAGCCTGGTAGAAATATGACAATTTGGACTTGAGAATAGCTTTAGGGAAACTTGAAAACTGAAGGTGTACGGGGCCCAAAGGTGGGCTTTGATATGCAGCCCGTGGTGGAGACATTAGCCCTGGAGTCAAGGGTTTTGGTGGGAGAGAGTTACCTGGGACTGGTATGTGGAGTCAGGTGGAGGTGGGACTGGGACTAGGGCAGGCTGGTAGAGACCCAGACAGGAAAAATCTGTAGATATTAGACTGTGCACTCCAGTTTCTCCCAGTGGATGGCTCAGTTAGGGGCTGAAGGCTTCTTTTAGGCCCATTTTTGTAAGCTCTCAAGGCTTCATTGGCAGTATCCGTGGCAAAAGGTGTTGGTCAGGAAATCCAGACCTTTCTGTAATAGTTTCAGGGCAGGTGGTGTTCCAGGCAGGAGAACTCATCTTGGCAGGCAGTTCATGGCAAAGAAAGAAAACTCCTGTTTCAGATGATGGATAGCCAGTCTGTAAATCTCAGGCAGGAGCTGTGCTCCTGTGAACAGAGAGGAAATATTCCCTCCTTGGTGACTCAACAAGCAGTGATTTGATCAGCGTCTGCTTGAAAAAACATCTGACCTTGAAGCTTCTACTGTGGAATAGGTTTATGTGAAAGCCTGGCTTGACCCCTGAGGAGCTACCTGCAGATGTTTACCTGCAGAAGCCATTTGCCTCTTAATACATGATGGGGAACCTGGAGTGTCTCCACAGTAGTATTCTGAGGTGGAAACAAAGCTACTCAAACCTCAAGCTGATAGTGGTCTTTCCCTCCTTAAATTTAAGTCTGGCAAGTACCTCTCAAAAAACACTCTAAAATGCTTCTACTGCAAATATTTAACTTATTTAACTAGAATTTTATAAACACCTTAAGCAGAAATTTTGGGTCCAGGTGGAATGTTGTATAACGCGCGTGTAATGAGGGCTTTTATCTTCCTGTAGCTTTTTCAGTTCACTGAATTACATTCCTAGGCTGTTAAAGTGACAGCCCGATGAAAGTCAAAGAAAGAAGCAGTGCTGTGTTTGGTGCTGGGTTTTAATGGCACAATGAGTGAATTGTGGGGCCACAGATGAAATAATGGAAATAAACCAAAGCATTCACTAAATAACCACTGACTATCCCGCGGAAGAAAATGATGTGTGATGGTATCACTAAAACTATATTGCCCTACATATATTCAATGGAAAGGTGATATTTTGTAAGGCTCTAGTATTTTGCTTTGCTTTCAGTATATTACAGACATTTTACTACATCAAAGAGCACTTTTTGTACCTGATGCTTTATTCCTGTAATCAAGTTGCCTCTCATTCTCAGATAAGCTAAAGAGATTGAGCTCTTTAAAGCCTTCACTTGAAGGAGTTTTATTCGGCTCCTGAATAATTTTTTTTTTGGTGGCTGATCTCACTGTTTCTGTGAGAAACTGTCCAATTGTTCAATATCATTTATAGAATGTAAACATTAGAACTGCAAAATATCTCAGTTTGACTCTCACCAAAATATAAATGGTGATGGTATCTAGAGGTAAAAAACCAGTGGTGTTTCCCTCTTCACCCATCCTGTGCTGCTAAATCCATGTTGCTAAGATCTCATAGTCAGTGATTTGTATTTGATTTCTCTATGTCCCTGCTCATTGCAGAAGGGCTGGACTAGCTGGACCTTTAAAGGTCCCTTCCAACCCAAACTATGCTCTTCTGTATCCTTTCAGAATATTTGCTTTCCATTAGATAGTTCCCCATTCTTAAGGACTGGTTTGATAATTCCAGCCCCTGTGTCTGGTTGTATTCAGGTGCATTTTGTTTGACTGAACCTGGTTCACCAAATGATGTTGTCCTCTTGATTTACTTTTGTGCCAAATTCTTGTGTAAACCTCCAATTTATCAGAGGTTATTTTGTTTCCTTCAAGATCACTGGTGAGAGACTTAATAGCCTACTTCTCTGCCTCCCTCACCTCCCTCTTTAAAACATGCCTATTTGATGATCCCTTCTGGCAGGCATTAGTGGAGAAATGTCTATGAATTTTTAATCTGCATACTTCATTCACAGCGAGTGAGGTACTAGTTTGTGTGAATAGTGGTCGTACCTTTCTCTCTAGTAATCTGATAACAATAACAATGCGACTAGAAAGTATTTTCTTGTTGAAGAGAAAGGCTGTTTTCGTTTGTTAATTCCTCACTTTGTTTGTATTGCTTGAGCAAAGTTATTAGGTGGAAGCACTCTCTGCATTTTTCAATATTTTCATGTATTTCTCCTTTCTTCTCTGCCACTCCCATGGAAGACTTTGTTATCCTCCTCATAGGTCTCTGAGATCAGTCCTTGATGTTTGTGCTGTTAAGTTCAAGGTCGACACCTTGAATAATGCTTGTGAAGTAAATGGAAATGAAAAATTATCTTACTAGTCAGATCTATCTAAACAGACCGAAAGGGAGAGTGCCTTCTGACTGTAGAGCTTATGTTATTCTTCACTGGCCAATTAAGTAGTATTTGACACTTGAGAAGATAGGCATGGGTACCTGCTTGTTTAAAAATCAGCTAACAATGAAAAATATCATGTTTGGGCTTCCCTGTCTTTTAAAAATTAGGAACAAGTACCTTCCAGTAAGATTAAAAACTGCCCTCTATACTGTGAGTTTCTCTTAGCCTGAAATATTAACTCCTTAATCATGAAATACCCTGTCTCCCAACAGGACACAGAGAACAGACCAACAATGAATCATCTGGTTTTGTTATCGGTGATTCAGACACTTTGGGGATGGATGGATGGATGGATAAATAGATCAGGCCCAGAGCTGTAAGCCAGCTTTGCAGCTGGCAGGTAAGTCCCTGGAAGCTCATCATCCTTTCTCAAGCATCACATCTCTATTTTACATGTTGTGTTTTGCCAAATGGCATCCTAGAATATAAAGTACCTTCTTGTGACAATAGGATCACCCTTAAGCAGATATCTACTTTCAGTGGGGCTTAAGCATGTACATACTTGTGCAGGTGCCTGAGAAGGGATCTGAAGAAGGAAGCTTTCTTGGGTGGGAAGAGAGAGAAACAGCTCTTTCAAGACTTGGGGTGAGGCAGAGCTGAATATGAATGGTGTGCAGGTGATGTAAAAGCAAAGTACTAGTATTGCATATCCATGGATCGTTGAAGTACGGCTTCTCAAGGACTCAGGGACAGGGAAGAGGCAGGCATGTCACAGTAACACATAGAAAGAAATTTTCTGGGGTTCTTCTTTTTAATGCAGTTTTGTTATTCAGGTGTGACTATGAATAAGATGAACAGCCTTCTGAACTTTGTTGCCTGTTAAAAAGAAGTCATCCGCCTGGTTTTCTCTTTCAGTAAAGGAAAATGATTAATAAAAAGAAATGTCAGCCTTGTAATTTTTTTTCCAGTTTTTATAACTTTAGTATGATGCTTGCCTTGCTGTTTGTTGTGTGTATAGATAGTTCATGTTGTGTGTGTGTGTACTTGAAATTCTGTAGGTGTCTTGAGAGGGTAACAGCTTTTCTGTAGTTCCAGTCCACACACACATGCACACACACATTTATATATGCTGCCCTTTCAAGGGAGCTGTAGTATTTTAAATTCTGCAAATATGCACGCATGTATATCTGTAACTGCCAGACAGACCAAGGGCGTGTGTTAGCAGCACAGATACACGTGTGGAAATTGCCTACACACAGTGCTGCCAATTACTGTACAAACAGGTTCATCCCTGTCGCCTTTTGTTTGCCTGTTGCTCAGGAAAAGAAGCAATTTCACAGTGTGATCAGTAAAGAGCAGCTGTGGACATCCTTCTATGTGGTGTCCAAAAAAGGACTATCTATCTACTGACTGTGAACCAGTAACTTGTAATGAACAATCCTGCTGCATGTTTGATGTCACCTCCTGCTCCACTCTGCACCTCTTTCAATCGCAGTGTTGTGTGTCTGTGCTTTGTTTTCTCGCAGTTGGGTTTTTATTTTCATTTATGGTCTTGTCTTTGTGAGTACAGAGAAGCCAATGTCATTGGCACATGGATGTTTATTTATTCTTAAATGTTTCTAGTTGTGATCCCAGGTGTTTTATTTTGCTGCTGGTCATGCTAACCAAAGCACTGATAAAAAGCAAAAAGAAGCATGGAATAGTATTATGACAATAACTCTTGGGAGACAAAAAAAATATATATACACAGTGATCAGCACATGACAGTCTGTGTTGAAAAGTAAAGTTAATATCACCCTATTCCTTCTGGCCCAGAGGTCTTTTGAACACGTTAGAAGAGTTGTATTTCTCTTGGGACATTTGGAGTATCGATGAGGGGCAGCTTCAATCTACATTTGCTTTGATGTCTGTATATGCATGAAATTTAAAATGCAAGCGTGCGTGTGTGTCTTACAGTAATGCCCAGAGCTGCTGGATTAGAGTCATTATTTGTTATTAAAACACTAGCAATAGCTTTGATGGACAAGATGCAATACAGCTTTCGCTGTGCAGAATTTAGAGTCTGAACTGACAGAAGTGCATCAGGGAGGGTATGTCAGAAAATTCCAGAGAAGGAGATTAATATTAATTTGGCATCAATTTTGAGCCAAAGGATTGGAATGACTTGATGGCTTTCTGTGGGGGTCTTCAGATTTGGGTTGGTTGGGTTCTTTTTTCTGGGGGTGGTTTTGTTGTTTTTTTTATACATGGGTTTGGGGTTTTTTTGTGGTTTTGTTTTTGTTTTTTTAACAGTAGGAAAGACAGAAGATATGGGACTTTGGGGAAGAAATATGAATTAGGAGTGGGATTTCTGGTCTGGCATGTGGTGGGTTAGAATTCATTTCCTCACACTATGCCTGTTAAATTACCTAACTTTGCACTACCAGTACAAGTTGCAATGTTTGGATTCAGTTTTCTAGAGAATACACTGAAGGAGTGTGGAGTGCTCAGGTAATGGGCAAAGCCTGAAAGTTCCTGTTCTTCTGAGGGAAGAAACAAATCTTGGGAAGGCAGTTTCATCAGCATTCATGGCACTAAGCAGTGGCACAGTTCCTGTGAAGCCAGCTCCAGAAATGACATCATTTGTCCACCGTCACATACCAGGGCACTCTGACTGGCACACAAATACCGAGCAGCTGCCCCGCGCGAATCCAGTTGTACATCTCCAGCAAAAGAAAGACTCCAGTCAGAGAGATGAATGGTTATTCACCCATCTGCAAGAAGAAATGCAGTGTGCCAGGCAGCAAACAGCAAGCAGCATACATTCCCTGATGAGCAAAGTTACAATGGGGAAACCGCAAGGACTTGCGTTGATAGGAAATGGGCAAAGGTTGGCATCGGTCCCGCTGGTTCCAGCGAGGACACTGACAGAGCTCACTTCCTATGTATAGCTCCAGGTGTCCATGAAACACTTCTGGTTTGTTTTGGTGGGTTTTTTTTTTTACCCCACAATTTTTCTTTCATATAAGCAAAGGATGGCACTGCCGCTGCCCCACCAGAGATGGTCCTTGGCGTGCTGGAGGTCTGAGAGGAAGGGAGCTGGTGTATGTCTGCCCTGCCTCTCCACAGTGCCAGCTGCCTTGGGAAGACTGAGGTTAAGACTTGTGGCTATTGCATTCCTGCAGCTGGTTTTTAGGGTCTTTAGGCTCTGGGATATGGCAGGCAAGATATGCATGGGTCACACCAGGTTTAGGGCTCCTCTTGGTGACCATTTGGAACCGAAAAGGGCTATTGTTAAGGAATGGAAGAGTATAGAGAGATTTTGATCCCCTGCCTAGACTGAGTGAATTAGCTAAATGGTGAGTATCTCACATTGTGCCATCATTATTGTTCATCATTGTGACAGGCCAGAAAGAGCAAACATAATAATTAATACGAGGCATTGTGATAACGCCATTGTGTCCCAGCTTTAAATTGTTTAAACAAAGCTTCTCTTTTATTTAAGTAACTCCCTCATAATTCTGTTAAATCTTTCTTTTCTGCAGTCTTGAAAAGGCATTTAAATAGAGACATCTTCTGTCCTCTGGCTGAAGCAGGTTTACAGGCAGGAAATGTCTGTGTGTGTTATTCTTTCTCCCTCCACCAGCATCCTTTCAGAGTACTAACTGTAGAGCACAGCTATGACTTATTGAAATGTCAGATAGAAGTATCTAGATAAATATTATGGTACACCTATTCTACTTGTAGATGAAAACATGAACTTATCAATGTCATTTTCAAAGAAATATATTGAGCTACTTCCCCCCCCCCCCCCCCGCATTTTCAGAAATGCAGTGTTGCATTCCAGTTGAACAGCAATCACTAGCAACAGTATTCTACCTGATGTGGTTTCTTTTATGAGGTAGTGTTCATTTTCAACCTGAAAATTGAAATTTCAGCTTTTATCCTGAAGTATCTCATATCCCTGTATCTTCCTCAGTATATAGTAATGTATTTTGAAGCATGGCAGTGTAATATGTGAGGCAACACACTCCCTCCTCTGAAACCCTTCCTGGAAAATGTACTGTATGCTACACCTGCTTTTGAAAAGTGGAATCATTTCTCCATTTCATATTCAGATGACTACCAATTTCTCCTATCATGTATTCTTGTACAATATCCAAATTTTTCCTCGCCTTCTGCTTCACAGAATCACACAGAATCACAGAGTGTTAGGGGTTGAAAGGGACCTTGGAGATCTTCGAGTTCAACCCCCCTGCCAGGGCAGGATCATATAAGCTACCCTACCTGGCTGTTCCTTAATGCTTTCTTACTTTGGTTCCTGTAACTTGTCACACATAACCTGTAACCTCCTCTTTCCTAGCTGATTTGACACTTCCATTGCTTCCTTCCCCTTATCTCAAACCTTTGTATCTTTTTGGCCATCTTCCAAAGCCATATAATTCTGTGTCTTTGAAACTCCCCACAAATTCACCTTGTGTATCGACTCAAACTTGGCTTTATCACATTCAAGCCTTCTCCCCCTCAATGTGCTTGCTGCTGTGTTCCTTAGCATGCCAATTTAGAAACCAGTTTTCCAAAAATTTCTTCACCTGCCTCCCTCTGTCCCCTCTTTATGTAAAACTCTTTCAGATTCATCGTACTGCTGCCCTCTCTTTTCTCTGATTCAACACTCTC
Organism: Todiramphus chloris collaris; assembly: GCA_025345505.1. NCBI lineage: Eukaryota > Metazoa > Chordata > Aves > Coraciiformes > Alcedinidae > Todiramphus > Todiramphus chloris. Next base: position 5,869,773 of record JANVCC010000270.1, read on the forward strand.
TTCTGTTGAGGATTCCAAGGCTCTGAGATAGCAACCGTATAAATTCTGTTCTGTGCTCAGTTACACTCATGCAACATCAGGAATGCAATGGAATTGAGCTCAGTGGCTTTGCACAGGTATAAGCAAGAGTCAGGTTTACTGCAGAGTGCTTAGAAAAGATAGTGGGCATTTACTTTGAAGGTCTTTTTTTTGTTCTGTTTCGATCTAGTGCTTACTGATGTTAGTAAAGTGTCACTGCAAGATGTCTTACAGTGCTTAAAGAATTAGAATGCAGAGCACTTTAGTTTCCTTTTCTGAGTAGCCAAGTTAAAATCTTGCCATGTGAAATGCTTAAGGATGGCTACTGATGGTGAGTGGGATCTAAAGTTCTTTCAGAACCTCTGGTCCCACCTGGTATGCTCACAGAATGAGATACATCTGAAGCTGGAATGTCTCATGTGGACATGATACCAAATCTGTGTATCAGATAGTTCATTCACATAGCATTCCATCGGTGAGTCCTTCAGACTTGATATCCTGCCAGTGGGGCTGCCACAATTCATGTATTCATAAACAGTGTCCTTGATCTTGTCTGCTCTTAGCTGCACAACCCAGCGTATTAAAAGAAGTTATCTTTTTGGGTAGGGAACAGAATCCTGCAGTGTTTATGAACTACTAGATTGCCATCATAATTCTTTACTGATGATGCTCCCTGGTTAGAGTTACATATTAGGAAGCACAGTTGTTTCCAAGATTTAATAATGTGACAATTTAAAAGAAAAAAAATTAGTATTTTTTTTGGTAGCAGAGCTAAGGAGAAATTAATAGTTGTTTGTGTCAGTCTCCTGGTCAATTCAATCTGACTTTTGCTTTAGCAGGGATTACAGATTTAGGAACTGAATAAATGAGCCAGTAACAGATTTTTAGAAACACCAAAAAGGTTTTTATTCTATGAAACAGAAAACAAGAAAAGCATACAGTATTATTATTAGTGCTTAATTCTACTAGCTTTCTCCCTGTTACCACATTAAATAGGAATGTTGCCTGAGAAAGGCCTGCATGTATGTCCTGAGAACATATTTACAGCCAAGATTTAATTCCTGCTCTCTTTTTCCAAGCTAATCTCAGTCAGAAGATTTGATGAATGAATCCCTCAAGTTAAGTTTTTCTTAACACATCTTTAGAACTACAGGCTACCATAAGGAAAACGGCAGGAAGAAGACTACTTTCCCAAACAAAGGACCTTTTAAAGACAAAAGCCAGTGTGAATTGCTTGCATTATATTTGCAAGTGTTGCATCTTGTCTGATTGAATCACTTGATGCTGTTAGCAGCTTTTGATTTTATGCAGTTGAGTGGGACCATTGAAAGCTAGAGGTTTGGGCATAGAACAGTGTGCTATACTATCACCTTATGGTGTAGAAAAGGAATGCTTCATTAGCAAGGCGAAATTGCTACTAGGACTGGCTGAAGTAAATCAGAAGTTTCAGTCTGAATCATCAGTCAAAAGAATTCCATCAAGGGGTAGGCATGTTCCAGCAGTTCTTTCCCAGGTACTTTCATTTAAGCCAGTGGGGACTGCACAGCTCTCATTTATCTGAATCATGCAGTGCACTGGGTACACGAAAGCAACTTCATCCTTTAGAAATATATCTTAGATGTACGTGGAATTTGTTTGTTTGTTTAAAGCTGTAACTGTCAGCATGTTCAATTGATCTCTGATCTGCAAACTTCTGTTTGAATTCCGTGCTTACAGTTTGGCATTTGAGTTCATCTGGTATGTGAAGCTGTGGTTGTTGCTGCATGATGGGCTTTTTGCAGCAGGCATGTAGTCTGGTGAATCCACTTAAAAAATATTCTATCTGAGCAGCTGCTTCTCCCTCAATCCACCTTTGTCTAATAATCTGTCCATATAACAGTGTTCTGGGTTTTCTTCAGAAACAGGAGTTTCTCAGGGCGAAAAAAAATAATGAAAGGTTAACATTTTTTCAAATGTTTTACTGCAAACCTTTTTGCTTCCATTAACATCTTGCATCTTTGGAGTGATGAAAGTTCAGAAGGAGCCTGTATGGGAGAACAGAGCCAGACATGATGTGAATAGCAACATTTGCATGAGGTTTTGAGTAAGTGGAGATTAAAGTCTCCCATTTTATACAGTTACTGATCCTCTAAGATACCCGCTTCAAGCTGAGACCTATCTAAGCTTGGAAGCTCTGAGAATGAAAGGTAGAACTTCTGCTGCCTTCCAGGTTATTTCCTATCACATTTCAAAACGCTGCCTTCTGTAGCTTACCACTGTGCAGTGACTGGTTACAGCTAGGCAAGGTATTGGCACAGGTTGTAGACAAACCTCAGCATATTGGCACAGTAGAAATCATACCTAAGTTTGGCTGAATTTCCTATGAACTAGATTAATTTAGCTCATGCAGAACTGCAGGTTATAGCTAGGTTGCTTCCAGGACCAGAGCTGGCTCCGTGTAGATGTAGTCACTGTTGCAAAATAGATCCAGCACAATTAATGGGAAATGCCCATCAAGGTGCACTGTCTTAGGGTGTACTTTCTGAGAGAGTCCTCCAGATGCAGAGAAGAACAAATAGGAGCTCAGAAATCCTCAAGGAATACTGCAGTTGTTTTTGAGCCTGGAGAAGAGACAGAACTGCGTTTTACTCAATTTCACAGAGAGCTCCTTCTGTCAAGAAGCCAAGCCCAAGGAAAAAGGTGTATTTTAACTTGCTGCCTCTCATGTGCTCTGTGTTCGCAGAGACTGAAAACGCTCTGCTGCCTTTTGCAGTGATTATTTGTGCAGCCTTTTATAAAGGACTTAGAAAATCCTTTACAAAGAACTTTATGAACTTGTGGTCTGGTGGGCTAACAGGCAGCTCTGTGCTGTTTTGGTGCTTCAAGCATGGAGCTTTCCATGGAAAAGCAGTAGCGTAAATAAAACTAAAACTTCTAGCCTTCCAAATAGACAGTACTTTCCTGTAGACTTTTCTTTTTCCCCCTCCAATTCTTCAGCTCTTTGCAAATTGTATGCATTCGGCACACTGGAAATGAAGACGTAGTGAAATATGCTATCCCCTCACGTCTAGTAAATAAGGTCACTTACTAACACGTCACTATTTACAACAGACTTGCGTCTTAGAGCATTCAGAAGGCTCCTCTTCACTTGCTTAAGTAAAAGCAGAGCAGAGTCATCATTTAAAATATTTTCAGAGGGGGGTCATCATTTAAAATATTTTAACGAAAACTCCTTTAAAACATCTGATGTTTTAAGATGCTCTTGGTTATGTTTGTTCTATCAAAAAAAAAAAAACCCTTTTTTTTTTTGTTACTAGAAGGAAAGAAAAGTTCTTCATTTCCTGCTTTATTCCATAAGCCTCAGCCAAGCTGCTCGTTTGTGATATTGTATAGAAAACCTGATATCCTTGGGAATAGTCACTGAAAAGCTGCTCTGTTGCTGCTGGGATTTGTATTACATGAAGTGAAATGCAGAACTTGTTAGTGTTCTGTTTTCTAGTTTTTCTAGCCTTACACTATATGTTGCAAAACAAACTAAAATCCCCCCCTTCCTTCTTGCCAGTTAAGAAAATAGCAATACCTGCTCATAGTTACTGACACTAAGCCAGGTAAATAGGCAAGTGTAATGACTCTTGGTGGACTGTATTGCTTTTTTTAACCCTTTTGAATCCTATTTAATGTTCTTTCTATCTGTTTTGTGCTGGCTGTTTTTTAGTTTGTTTCTAATGAGTTCAATATACAAGCTGCCTTTCTGAATATGCCTTGATTACTTCCAAAATTTCCGAAGCAATGTTTTCCTGGATTTTGTGTTTTAAGTGTGCTCAACTGGCACGCTCGAAGCATTTTGATTCAGTTTTAACTTTTTTTGACTGTGGTAATTACAAATGACATCAAAATGCTATAGCTCTGCTCAAAACAGAGCCAAATTTGTACCCTCCGTTGAGTTTGTGAGACTTGACCAGTGTAACTTTTTTGGATGATGGGAAATTTAGAAAATCCAGGTTGTTCTCATCCCAAAATAGAATTGGGCAACTCTTGCTGAAACACATTTTCCAAGTTCTTTGAAGATTGATGTTGATCAGATTTAGACTTGATTGGATTAGCTGCTGTTCTGGTGGCATATTTCTATCAGGAACATATGTGAGGGAAATACACTGCACTCTTAAATGGATTCTGATACATGCAATGGACAAATTGCCTGCTTCTTTCTGTTCCTCTTATCCTGTCTGAAGGGCACTCCAGGCCTGAACATGGTCCCAGAGGTAGCACTAGTCTCAGGGTGACCCTGGTGGCTGCGGTGCCTCCAGAAATACCCAGAGTACGTACTTCAGCTCATCCTCAGCAGATTCCTGTGTACTTTGGGAATGATGTAGGATGGGATGATGTATACATAGTAAGTAGAGCCAATTTTTCTGTTGAATAGTGAGGAAAATTTGACCCGAAGTCTGAGGTCTGGTGAGAGCTAACTCTCCAAAGCTCTCATGGAGACAGTGAGCCTGTCACCAATGGAGAGGATTTCTCTTGGGAAAGCAACAGTGCTGAAGTGGTTCCTTACAGAGCGTAGTCTCCGCATTATTGCTGAATTTGGAGGATTCTGCCCGCGAGGATTCCATCCCTCGCTTGAAATACCCCATCCAGCAGCACTAAAACTCCTTCACTAACAGCTCACAATGAGTGAAAAAACCAAAACACCTTTCACTGCTAAGCAACATGTTAAAAGTAGAGCAATTAATATCAGTCTCCCTGAAGTTTCAGTCCTTTATAAGCATTAAACTGAGTTAAGCAGGTCTCACCAGCAGAACATTCCAGCGCTTCTGGGACTAGGGGTGTAGCACTTCATGGAGTTCTATCGTGAAATACATTTTTATTGGCATTGATCATTTCTTGGTCATAAAGGAACAGCTACGGGGCAGTGAGAAAACAGTACAAGAGCAAATGCTAAAACAGCCCGAGTAAGCAGGTTGTGAAACAATTAAAATACATTTTTAAAGGAACAAATTGTGTTTAACAAGTGTATTTCCAAAACCGGATGCTACTGTTTTAGATACAATTTGCAATCCATCTCTTTACTGATCAGTTCAGTGCAATTAGTCTGTTTAAATCATGACAGCTATTAAGAGATCAGATTCTTTATCAGTTTTATTCTTAAAACAGCTACAAAGCAACCCACAACCGTATGTCACATTAAGTAGTCATTCAGCATATTGCTATATAAATAGCTCATGAATTGGATATAAGGGAAAAATCCTTCTTAAGAAATATTGGAAGAGATTTTGCTTGTGTCTACAAGTCTAATAACACATTCTTTTTTTTTTTTCTCCTACATCATAGTCAGTTTTAAGGTTCATAGGAGCCTCTAGCCAGAGAGAAAGCCATTGAAGATAGTAGGGTTTCAATAAGCCTGTTTATTCATACTTTTTCCACTACTACCTGACACATAATGTGAGTTATTGGAATAACAAAAAAAGTATTGCAAATGATATCAAATGATCAAATGAATCGAACTATATCAAATGATATGAGGAAATGGAGTCATGTGATAATCAATAGGCACATGCCAGGGATGTAGAAAGTACTTGAAACACCAGTGTTACAATACTGAATGAAGTGAACCCTGTGTTAAATGAAAATATCCCTGCTTCCTTACCAAGGGTAGAAATAAAACAACAGTTTATAGGTTATATTATTATTATTTGTTATAAGATAAGAGTGCACTTTAATATACCTGACTTCTCATAATTTATTATCAGAGACACCTCGAACTCAGCCATGAATATGAAAAGCTATGATTTTGTGTACGTTGTATTTTCCTGATAGTATTGTAGAGGATTGAGAGAGATCAGGCAAGGCTCTAAAACATTGCAACAAAAACTTAGGGTGAAAATCCTTTTATATTAGTCCCTCGTGAAGCAGCCCATCAGCAAATGTGCTGCAGGGTTTCTTATTCATGTGTAGTCATTTGAGGAATAACCTCGTTGCCTATCCTATCATAAACTCAGGAATCGAGGCGGTTTTCCCAGCGGTTTTATCGAGCTGACCATAAACTGAGCACGGATCAGCACGCCACGTTCTGTAACTCGTGTGAGAGGCCTCGCTTTGATTGGAGTTGACAGGGAAATGCCCATTGTCAAAACCCATCCGGTGTTAGCAGAAACGCGGCACGGAGCGGGTTGAGCATGTGATAGCTGCTGGCACTTTGTCTATTCAGACGTTGGATTAGTAAAGCAGTTTGGGCTTGGGGTTTTGTTGGGTTTTTTTTTGTTGTTTGGGTTTTTTTTTTTTCTCATTGTGCTTAACGTAAGCTGGAAAACTCTGGTGCGATGCTCGTTTCCTGCTGACTCAGCAAAGCTGCTCAGCTGTGAAGGCAGCGGTCCCCGGGAGGTGGTGGCTTTCTGCTTTGTGCTGGAGAAGAGACCGCGGTTGGTCTGGAAAAGTAGAAGTGATCAAAGAGCTTCTGTGAGATTTGTGAAGGAAAGGATTTTGATAGGGTTTAAAACTCTTCTTTCTGAAGCACAGTTTATCTCCTTAGCTGCTTTGCTTTGGGGTGGTGGGGATTTTTGGAGTGAATTGCTACCATTTGTGACTCTGTGGTTGCTAGAAGAGATAGCACTTCGGAGCGTTTAGCACATAATATTGAGAGAGGCTTCAAATCAACAACAGATCTGTAAAGATAACTTGGGTTGTTTTGCAGAAATAATTTTAGTAAAGGGATTCATCCAATCTATTTCTCCAAACAGAAATCTTAACATATGGGTATTTCTAGCCATACTAGAGGAGTTGGACTAGTTCCTCTCCTTCAGAGAAAACAGACTGAAAAGGCTTCCAGCTCTACTAATTTTGTTTCCCTCTTTTCCACCAGTTTTCTGCCCATGTGGAGAAGAATAGGCACTTGTGTTCCCTGCAAGTGAACCTTTGCAAGAAGTACTTTTGTCTTGGAAAGTAAGTTTCTCTACGTTTATCTCTCTCTCTGTAATTGTTTTCCTTCTCTTATTCCCTAAATACACTTGGCTTGTATTTAGAGGAAACTTTAAAAACCCTTTGAAAACATCCCATTGGGTCATATTTTATGGAAGTTAATTACTGTTCTCATGTATTTGGTTTAGGTTATATGTGAAATATTGGCAAATTTCCTTCACAGAAAAAAAAAGTGTGAGAAATGAATGATAAAAGGTTGAGCAAGGATAATCTTTTGTTAGGGTAGAGGAGCACAAATTCCCATCTACTTTGCTCTGTTGGCATGACTGAGCTCTGATATTGAGAGTTTAATCTGCAAATAACTGCTTCTGGCCTCTCAAAACAGTACTTTGGCTACTTGGTGTTTGATAGATGAGTGCAAAGAGGGGCCGTAACATGTTGCACAACACATTCACCTTTCTCTCCACGCCTGGGATGAAAGCCTGTGATCTGCAGCCTGTGACCCAGCAGTGATTAGTAGAAAACTGATGGATGGGCAGTGCCCTGTTTGGGCTGGTGTAGTCTGCTGCGCTCTGTCTGGCTATGCCTGGGGTCACGCACCAGAACTTGCTATTTTTCACTCAGTCTGGTTCTGTGGGTGGCCTCCTCTTGCTCTCTAGGGAGGACACTCCCCCTGGCTCTGGCAGTGCCCTCCAGCAGTGAGCTGGAGCACTGTGGGGGCTGCTGGTGGTCTCCTGCCATCTAGAAGATGCTTCTCTGTCTTCAGATTTTCTCCCTTTCTAGTGAAAGTGTCAGGTAGAGGAGTCTGCAAGGGACAGGACAGGTGGCACCAGGAAAGGGGATGGAGAGAGTCAGAGCTCAAGCAGCAGCAGCAACGTGATGTGAACAGGAATGCTGGATTCATTCCTGCAGAGCTGAGACAGAACCTCTTACAAAAGGCAAGTGCTTGTCATAGTATAACAGATGCATTTGTTCTCAGATAAACTGCAGTGAATGCCGTTATCGTTGCACATGTCTGGTAGTTTCTGTTTTGTTCAGAAAGCTGCTACATGCTACGTAGTAGACACAGGAATGAAGAGTTCTACAGTTGCATTGTGTTGATCCCATCAGATAGGTTCTGTGGAAGACAGGATAGCAGAAGTTGTCTAGGCTTTCTTGTAAAAAGGCATTCATATATTAAATGAAAATTTCTGTCTAGGACAGATATTTAGCCACATAAGCAACTGTCAGCCTTATTCCTTACTCAGTAAGGGAAAAAGCTTCTCAAACAGACTATGTAAAGTTAGTTCAGGATACCAAAACATAGAACCATAGAAAAATTTAGGTTGGAAGGGATCTCTAGCAAGGGTCCAGTCCCCTTTGCCCAAAGCAGTGGCCAATTCCAGTGTAGAGTGGCCTGATCAGGGTTGTATGCAGTCAAGTTTTCAGTATCATTAAGGGTGAAGGTTTCATTTTCACCTTTCTCAGCACCTCTTCCAGAGTTTGAGCACCTTACAATTTTATTTTTATTTTTTCCTAATACCTGATTGAAATTTCCCTAGTTACAGCATGTGTCTGTTGGTACCAGACAAGCAGATGAGACATCCCTATCTAAAAAAAAACAAGCTCAAGTGGGAAACTCGACACAAGGAGTAGATTAAAGTAATGAAAAATATCAGAATTAGTAAAAACAATAACAAAAAACCCCACAATGACAAACAAAAAAAAAACAAAACCCAACAACCCCAAAGCCCAGTGCTTTAAAACTAGACATGGGACTTCACCTTGATCGAAGTCAAAAGCAATTTTGTGCTGGAAATGAAAGAGGTTAGACTCATCATAGGATTTCCACTCAGGGGTATTTACTTAACTGCCCTCAGGATGTGAGGGTCAGAAAGGACATGCAGATTGCAGCCCAGTATTTAAAAAAACACAAGTATTAATGGAGAATTGGAGCACAGGTCTTCTCATGGCATCATAAAAGAGTGGCTTAAAGAGGAGAGGAGGACAAAGCATCAACACAATCCCTTTTTTCCTATGTAGTAGTGCAGCTTCTCTTCCTTTTGACACAAGAAAGTCTGTGAATTGTCACCTTTTTGGTGGGGGACCAGGATTCAGAGGGGCAGCAGTTAATCTATTCTAATTCCTTATTCTGCCTGCTTCCAGTAAATACCCACCAGGCACACAAGCAAAAGACAAGCTAGAAAGTCTGACATAAATCAGAGAAGTTGCCTGAAGGAGTAGCTGTCCATGTTTCTCAAGAAGTGTCTCATTTTCTCAAGGAATAGGTCTAATTTCAAGTCAATTTTCTTTCAAATACTCAGTTTTCCTGTATTTTTAATGTCTCTGAGAACTTCTTAGCATATGTGGTGTATATAATAGCATGGCAGAATTAATTAAGCTCACAAAGTTGTCAGTTCTCAGCACAGAAAAAATGATCAGGAAAGTGGGTATTAAGAAAGAGGGGGGGGGGAACCAAACCAACTTTTCCTAAGAAATCACAAGAGCAAAAAAGACAGAGGAAGCATCTAAAACCACCATAGAGCTGGGAAGGTAACAAATGTATGAATAGCATTAATAGGGATTAGTGATAAAAGTTTAATTTTCAAAGGAAAAAATGTCTAAATGAAGAATAGGAGTAAGCAATAATCACACTAGGGCACATAAGGAGAAATTCAAGACTAAACTTAGCCAAAGAAAAAACAAGCAATGATGTTTTATTACTGATGGATGTGTTTTGAGGAGACTCTGTGAAATGAGAGAGGGGATAAAAGTAGCTCTTTCTTGTACAGTGTATGAAAACAAATAGTTTGAAAATAATTTGTACAATAGCTCATGACAGAAACAACAATATTGTTGTGTTCTGGAAAGGAAGCTAACAGTTCTGGTTTAGCAACTGGGACAATTGCTAGTCCCAGGGACTTGTTACTCCTTGTATTAATGCTGATTTTGGCTACTTAAAGGGGATAGAATCAGGAAAATACTTTCAGTTTGAAAACTGATTCAGGCAGAAGCGATCTATGCCTGTCTAGAATTGCTTGGAAAGTGGGATGGTTTTTGTTAAAACCTGGAAATATTCATTAGAAAGATAAACACTAAAATACAAAGATTTTTCTCACTGGGAGTTTTCAGAGAGCAGTCATAAATTTTTTTCATGAGATGAAGACATTTTCTTGAAGACTTTTGGTTATCCAGAAATCTAGGTTTATCTCACAGGACATTTGCCAGCCTTAGCTGCAAAGCATCAACATGTTAGCAATCCTAATTCACCTCAGGTACAGAAGATGAATGAGACTCGAGATGGTAAAAGTTCAAAACCACTGCTTGTTTTGTCCAGCTTCTTAACTTTTTAGCAGTGCTCTGCCTTCCTGTAGGCTGGCATTTCACTTTTTTAGGTCCATTTTGTGGTTTCTTCATCCTTTTTAAAGTCAGCCTCTCATGACATTTATATATGCCTACAAGTCACCTGGAAGATGATATTTGTAATGAAATAAAAGGCGTATTAGAAATGAATAAGGAAGCGCACAGTGTAACGAAGGATAAAGGGTAGGTTATAAGATCTGTAAAAGATGTACTTTTTATCTCTTATAAGATGTTTAGCTGGTACACTCTGAAAACTACGGATCAAGCTCGTGTTTGCCTTGCCTAAAGGAACACACCACAAATAAGCTACAGTATAAATAATAAAAACAAGAGGAAGGCAGAGATGAGAACTTCTAAAGCACTACAGAAGTAAGCTGGGAGGAGGAGGAAAAAAACTTAATTGAATGGTGAGGGGGCCAGGTCTGTTAAATTCTTAGAGAAATATGAGGAATTTTTTTCACTGTGTTGTCATAGGTTTTTTTTTCACTGTCTGAAGTGTAACATCTTTTTAAAATCCAGGAGCTGAGTTTTAGAAATTATGTTACTTATAGAAACAATATTGTGAAGAGGGTGAACAGAAAAATCCTTAAAGCACAGCAGGAACAAGAGGCCCATGAAAGAGACTTCACTGTACCTGATGGCTGTCAGGTAAAATGGGTAGACAGAAGGAGCATATTGCTTAAAAGAGAGAATTTCCTGCCTTCTTCACCAAAAAATAGGAGTGCAGCAGCACCAGCATGCCACGGGCCTCTCCTTAGCTGGGGTGTGACATGACTGTCACAGCAATGAGACCCTTGAAAGCTGGTGCATCTGGCAGATGCCCTTGAGAGACACTTGGCCTTCACCCTGGCATCCACACATTAAAGGAGACATTTTTTTGCAAGCTAAAGAAGCCTTTTTTTCCTGCATTCAGCAGCTAGGTGGAGACAGAGAAATGAGCTGTCCCACAAGCAGTGAAATGAATAAAGCCTGATCTTTCCCAAGTTGGATCTAGGTCTCCCTGTAACTCTTTACAGTAACCCCAGCCCTCTTCCATACCCACTCCAATCCCCAACACTCTTTTCTATAGAATAGTTTCAGCTGGAAGGGACCTTCAAGATCATCAAGTCCAACCTTATTCCCAGCCCTATCAAAAGCCACTAAACCATGTCCCTTAGCACAACATCCAACCGACTCTTAAACCCCTCCAGGGATGGGGACTCCACCACCTCCCTGGGCAGCCCATTCCAATTCCTGACAACCCTTTCTGGAAAGAAATGCTTCCTGAGATCCAGCCTGAACCTCCCCTGGGTCAACTTCAGGCCATTTCCTCTTGTTCTGTCCCTTGTCCCTGGGGAGAATAGGCCAACTCCCACCTCGCTACACCTTCCTTTCAGGTAGCTGTAGAGGGCAATAAGGTCTCCCCTCAGCCTTCTCTTCTCAAGGCTAAACAGCCCCAGATCCCTCAGCCTTTCCTCATAAGACTCACTGTGGTATCACCAGCCTTCCCCCTGCATTGTCCCCTCTGCTCAGAGCAGAAACTGGGTGTGCTGGCTGACCATTGCCCCCCAGGGTAAATGGGAGCTATTATAAATCCCTCCTCCCCTCCTTTATCCAGCTGCCAGTGTTCACTACTCTTCTAGGAACATCATTCCCTTCATCACTGATGCTCCTCTGCTGATTTGTTTGAAATTGGACAGCAGCTTTATAAGTGACTGAGAAAGGCGTGAAGCTCTGGGGGTCAAGTCTCATTTCCTTAGGAAACCAGGGTTTAAGCAAATGGTCACAGATCAGTGATTAGATTGCAGCTTCTGCTGAGAACTTCACGGGCTGAGCCAGTCAAAGTTACAAGTCTAAAACAAATGCGTGCAGCATGATACTGAGTTTTATCAGCACGACTGCTGTGCAGGCCCCATGTGTCACAGGAAAAGAAAAAAAACTACTTAGAGCTAGTTCTAGCAAAGAAAGCTAAGCTTGTAAAAAGTGGAACTTGTTCCACGTGCTATAGTTTTTCTTTTATTTTCTTCCACCAAAATTCCACATTGTGTTTTTCAGATGGATGCCTGGCTCAGAGTAAAGGACATGCAGAGCACGGTCCCTAGCTGGAGCTGAACATGGATGGTGCCTACTGATGCTGTTCAACAACCTCATCTCCACTTTCCCTGTTTGAGATGGATGATAAGATCCCCAGGAAGAAGTTCTAAAATAAACCCAAGTGACCTCTTCGTCCCTTGACTCCTCTTTCTGCAAGCCTACAAACCATCAGAAGAAATGACCAGCCAACTACCTGAGGAGCCTGTGGAGACGCAGAGCTCAGATGAACTCGAGTGCAAGATCTGTTACAACCGCTATAACCTGCGACAGAGAAAACCAAAAGTGCTGGAGTGTTGTCACAGAGTATGTGCCAAATGCCTCTGCAAGATCATAGACTTTGGTGATTCCCCGCAAGGAGTCATAGTGTGCCCATTTTGCAGGTTTGAAACGTGCCTGCCAGACGATGAGGTCAGTAGTCTTCCTGATGACAACAACATCCTTCTGAATTTAGCTTGTGGGGGAAAGGGAAAGAAGTGCCTACCAGACAACCCAACAGAACTGTTGCTGACTCCCAAAAGGTTGGCGTCTCTGGTTAGCCCTTCTCACACCTCTTCTAATTGCCTGGTTATAACCATCATGGAGGTTCAAAGAGAAAGTCCCCAAACTCTGAACTCGACCCCTGTGGTGGAATTTTACAGGCCTACGAGTTTTGACTCTGTTGCAACTGTGTCCCACAACTGGACAGTGTGGAACTGCACATCTCTGCTCTTCCAGACCTCAATCCGGGTGCTAGTGTGGTTGCTAGGGTTGCTGTACTTTAGTTCCTTGCCTTTAGGGATTTATTTACTGGTATCTAAGAAAGTCACCCTTGGGGTTGTCTTTGTAAGCCTTGTTCCTTCGAGCCTTGTTATTCTCATGGTTTATGGCTTTTGCCAGTGTGTTTGCCATGAAGTTCTAGACTGCATGTCATCTTGATAACAGGTACAGTAAAATAAGATGTATTTCCACATGTGTAGCATAGCTGTTTTATCCTGTCTTTGTATTGTTATTTATTCTGATTGTTGTCATTCCCACTAAATGGAAGCAGTGGCCCTAGTTACATGGTCTTTATTTTTTTTTCTTTTCTACTTGATCTGATTCCTCCCTCTCCCCTTTTTTTTTTTTTTTAGGCTAAATAATGGAAATAAAATGAAGAAATTAATAAATAGTGGTTTTTCAAAGGCCGAGTTGTAGAAAGGGATAAAGCAAAAGTGACAAACTTGGTGCCTGCTGCTGCTGCCACTATCAAATGAGTAGCCCTTTGATTTCTCTTGGCTTGATCATGTCGGCCAAGGCTGCAGGATCCACCCTTGTAGAAATTAATGTACAAGCACCTTCCAGGTCAACCTACAGCATCTCTTCATCTGAGGCATCTCATGCTTTGGAATATCCATTATTTATGATTTGTTATCATTTATAGTGAAATAACTAACTTTATTAGCTAACAAAGTTAGCTAATATTATAGGAAGACTAAGACAAGATAACATTACTTTTCAGTTCTTGTTAGAGCAAATATACTTGTGGGAGGCCAGTGGTTACAGATTTTTTTGCATTCTGCAACGTGAGGAATCTTTTTCTCGCCATATTAAAACCTTATCTCCAAAACATTTTCCCCAAAGAGAAGCCCACTTTACCTGTCATATAGTTGCAGCTCCCTCTGAGATACTTCTGCTAATGAGCACTTCCAGGGACGTAGCCACAGGTTTGTTCTTTTCTAGGTACGCTTATTTCAGTGTGCATTCCCCTTGGGCTTCCCTTTGAGGGTCCAGAGCTCTGCAGGCTTCTCTAGCTATGTTCTGTTCTGCTTATCCTCCCTTCCAGGGTTTCCATCACCACACTAGGTTTCCTGTTAATCCTCCTAACAAATTGCCTGACCAGCTTCAGGCATGTCTACTCTGTGGTAGTTACGCTGGAGAATTTGGCTGATACTACTTTAGGTCTCCAGCCAGACTTTATTCCCAACCATTATGGAATAGACCTTCAATAACTAACACAAATTTCAGGAAAAGCCTGAAACACATAACTTGTTTGGATGTGTTTGGTTTTTTTTTTGCTTTCTGTGCTTGCAGAATGAGCATTGTAAGGAGATACGATGACTTTGAGGAGGTTTCTGTTCTTTGCATAGTCCTTCAAAATGTTTTAACACCCTGAACTCCCTCTGTCACCACTGTGGCACTCTAGATGTGGCAATTAACGTGTCTTGATTAGTTGAGTTCAGAGGAATTACTGATGATTTACCATTCCACAACTAGAATCAGGCCCTGTAAGGCTTGCTTGTACGTTGCATGGTTTAGGCTACTTTTTGAACTGCTGGAAAAGCACAAAAATAAGGAATATTTAATGTTACTGTGTACATCTGGGTCTTGTCAACACCACGGCTGCAAACTCGTTTGCCCGTGCACAGCAGGGTAGAAACTGAGGAGTTGAGCAGAGCGAGGATGGGATTTTGGGTCAGCCCCAAGACTGAGTCATTTCAAGGCAGTGCAAGAGGGAGGGGGTTTTGCTGCGTGATGACTGAATGTATGGCTCTATATATTCTTAGAGCAAACTGACTTTGGCACGGATGAAAAATGCCAACAGTAAAAGCAGGGCGTAAGGGGTGGTTGTGTCTGTCAAGAGGGTTTGAAGTCAAGCTGGTCCCAAGTTGTGTAGATGGCACAGGGGGGGTATCTACAGTTTCATTCCTATTGCAAGCATAGGGAAAAAATGTGGAAATGTAAAGGTCCTGCTTTTCTTGACAGTCATTTTATAATAGTGCATATATATGTGTGTGTATGTACATATAGACACATATGTAAGAAGAAAACTTATAGCAAAAAAAAGTAGTTTCCAAGTGTATGAAGTTATGGATCTATGTACTGAATGATTAAAAGAAACATTTCAGACTTCTCTGTAACAACTTGATAACAATTATACCTAAAATGTTTTCAGAATTCCTAGAAATGACTGTTCCTAGGTAACTGCTTTTAATGTTTGTGGTAAAGCACGTATAGTTAGAAGAGGTATCATCTCCAGTTCTGGTATACTGCAAAGTTTGACTCATCTATGAACTCGTAAGTTTTAAGTATCCAACAACAATCATGTCAAAAAGCAAGAAAAAATAGAAACGGATGTGGTTTTATTGCGCTTCATAACCTTTGGGAACAGATGTGTTTGTCGTGTTAGGGATTTATATAGTTTAGGAGTTGCTCTGTATATAGTGTCTGTAGTAAAGGGCTGGCAAATAGGGGAAGTAGGTTTTTGCAAATGTGTGACATACGTGTGTTACCTCTGCACATGTTTACAGTGCTACCTGTTGTCTTTTCCATTTGATTTTCAGTCGATCAAGATCTTCTTAGCTCCAGCACCAGGTATTTAGTACTCTGTTTGAAACCCTGATCTCAGCAGGATTGCAACGGCATCAATTACACATCACAGCACAAATAAATACACCTGTTATTCTGCTTCACTACTTTTAAGACTGCCAGCCTGTTAAATTTATGCTGTTGTTTTAGACTGTGCTGCAATACTAATCCACTCAAAAATGCGAGCGTGAAAAAAACCCTATTGATTGTATAACCCATTCCACTGCTCAGCCGGGGGACGTTATTACAGCTTTGGTCTCATAAAATTCCTACATGACTTACAATACGGCCACTGAGAATTGCTAGGAGGTCTAAATCTCAATTATTTGTGGAGAAGGTAGTTGCTGTGTGACTGAGACGAGGAGAACTTCAGTTATTACTCTTCCGTTATTTTTATTCTCCGCCATCCTTACGACTTAGAACAGAAACCCCTTGTGTTCTCTGCAGTGGAATAACTCTGCTGAAGTCACTGTAAATTGGGCTAGGCTCAGGTCTCCTGCATTCCTGCTTGCCTGCATTTCCTTCCCTTTCTGTGACTTCTTTCTCTCCTTGGAGACTAATGGCTCCTGTGGCTATAAAATATCACAGGCACACCAAGGCAGTTCTCTCTCAGTAGGGTTTTATCCCTGCTTCGACCAGACATGCGACTCAACTGGGTACAAAATGTTATAGATTCATTGCTACGGGATTAAATTAGTCCAAATGACTTGTTTGTTTGTTTGTCTGGTTTTGTTTTAATTCCCACTTATCCTATGGAGGTAGATGTGTCCTCACCAGCTGCTTGTTTACAGTAAGATTTAGTGGCATCCCCTGGAGCAAGGTGGTATTGGGCACAACACCAGGAAGGATGTGCTAAGCTGGACCGTCCTCTGAGCGGGACCCAGAGAGGGATGAAGCTCTGCAAGCATGGCCTGAGCCCAGAGCCTAAAGGGCAGTTAACAGAGAGTGGTTTACATGGAAAACAGAGCCTGTGGGTTCATATGCAGGTCCTGGGGCCATGGGCTGTCTGAGAAGCTATGCAAAGTGGAGAGGAGTCAATGCTTAGGACAAAGGGGCTGTGTTCTAAATAAGGAGTTTGGGATAGAGCTGCAAAAAGGGCTTAATGTTTTCCATACTGACCCTTCTAGGCTTTAAAATTCAGTAAGTAATTAAAAGTCATTTTCTCAACTGTAGTAGCAGTAGTATTTTTACTTTCCAGATGGCAAAGTATTGAACTTTAAAGAGATCCTTAGGTTTGGACACGCTCCCTCTATTACGTTAACTGTTTAAGGCTGCAATCTTAAACAGGCTTGACCAAAATGAGGGTTGATGCCTTGGGTTTAGCTGCATTGTGAGTTGCTGCATTGCATCCTACTGTGTTGATTGTATGCCTGCAAAACTGTACATGCTAATGTAAAACCCTTAAAATAGGTGAACTCTTGTCCTGATAACACTCTTGGCAAAGCTCAGGGTTGCCAGAATTTTATGGTGTGTCTAGGAATAGATGCTCTTCCTGGTGAACTTTATTGCTTGAAGATATAGATGAGTCCAGCAGCATACAGCCAAACAGATGAGGCCAGTACAGGAAAACACAGCTTTCCAGCTAAGTGCCTGCACGCTGCTTCAAGCAGAGGCAAAGGAACTGAGCAGGTCCACAGGAAGGTGGGTGATGATGTGTTTGAGGGAGTCCCTTTTTATTAGGGTACAGAACCATTGCTTTTCCTAATTCTAGCCAGTTGTGGGGATAAATTCAACTCACTGTGCCCCACTACTTTTCTTCCCCCTTTGCTGGGACAAGGCTATATGGAACTGTGGGTAAAGAGTATTTTGAATTGAAACAACCTTTTCTACTACAGTGAGTTTAACAGCTTAGTCCAAGATTATGCCTGAGAAGATGGCAAATTGCAGCCAGGATGCTGAGGTGAACAGGGTGCAGGGAGGAGATGGCAGCAGGTTGTTGTAACAGTTTTGATGTCAGTGCAAGGAAAACATGAGGCTACATCCTGCCTGCCTGGCTCAAATCTGGTGAGAGGCTGTCCCAAGCCTGAAGATCATCATGACTCAATACCCTCCCCTGCGTGACCTCTGGCAATTCCTGGTGGTTGTGCATCTTGATGTCTTGTATAGCAGTTCTACGTTGTGATTTCATCCTCCTGCGTGATGATGGGTGTAGCGAAAGGCACACAGTGTTCTACTCTTAAACAGGCTCATTTTAACTATGCTAAGGTTTCTAGGGTGGGGTTTTTTTTCATGTTTCTACAACAGCAAGACAGTCTGCTTTATTTTAAACAGAATGGTGCCTTCAAAGAGTAAAAAAAGAAAACCCACCAGAACCAATAACAACAACAAAAACTGGGGAAGAACTGAGAATTTTCAAATCATTTTAAGATATTCAGAGTGATGGGAAGAGTCTGTTCTGAAAGCCTACTTTTGTACTAGCAGATTAGATGTTATCCTTTGAGTGACATCAGTAAATATTTAGTGCTGGAGATTCCTCAGGGAGTTTTGTCTGCCAGACCTTAGACACAACCCCCATACTCCACTGCTGTTCTGTAAAGCATCCTTCTGCCTTTTGTATCAGCTCCCCTTGACAAGAGTTGAACTGTCACTTTTTTTTTTGTAAAGAGTTCTGGCACGGAGAATAAATCCCCAGTCTGGGGATGGTAAATCATCTTTTTAGAGACATGCGTGGCAGTAGCAAAGCTTTCAGTGCTAGACCTTAAACAAAGAGAAATCATCCTGCAGTCTGAGTTGCCAGCATAGATTTCAGTTTGAATCATGTTTCGTCGTGTTGGGCAACGCTACAACTAAAAATCCTTTTATTGTATTTCAGCCCCTTCTGTTATACAAACATGATTTGCATTTATAAAAGAAATAAAGTATTAAATCATAGAAGTCAGAGATGGGTAGGAAAAAAGCCTAGTAAGTCGTTTTATCCATTTCCTCAGTCCCTGTGGAGATGACTGCTTTGTCTAGTTTGGTTTTAGATCTCTCAAGTGATGAAGCCTCCACCTCTTCCCATGAGGGACTTTTCAGCTCTTTAATAGGCATCTTAGGAAATATTTTCTCCCTACTGATCCCTATTTTTTTCTTTCGCGTACTCCCTTTATTCTGTGCCCACTGTTTTAACTTCTATGAAATCGGGGAAACGGTACCATTTATCCCTTTCATACTGCAGCTAAATAATTCATAATCCTTGTTGTTGAATAAATGCAAGAGATAAGCAACCAGTTGCTGAACAGCTCGTAATTCACTGAGATGCTGGGCCATGTACCAGCAGACGTATTTCCTGGCAAGTCCTGGCTGACACTTCTTTCTATATTAGGGAGTGAAAAATGTCAAGTGAAACTGAAGAAATATGTCTTTCCGAGCACGTACGTGGCAATATTACTGCAATTTCAAGAGGTGCTGAGGCAAACAGCCTGCTGCTCTAGATAGAGCTTTTTCTTTCTAAAAGTGGATGGCTTTAATAAAAGTATGCTTTTTAAAAAGGGTTTAAATGTCCTCCTCATAAGCAAACCTCTGTGTGAGAACCACGCGATGTCAAAACTCTGAACTTGTTGAGAGACAAGGCTGGATTGATTGCCACTCGCTGCAGAGCAGTTTTTGCTGACAGCTCAGCTCCGAAGAAAAACGCAGCGTTAAGGAGAAGGGTTTGAAAAGATGCCTTTGCAACTGTCACTGGAGGCAGAGCTGTGCAGCTCACAGTGTCTTGACAACAGAAACAGTGCATTGTCACTTTGATTGCAACCTATGAGCTAATCCTCTGCCTGTCTCGGATGACAAGGAGGAGCAGGGTGACTCAGGAAACCCTGGGTGGACAGATGGACTTCATATGGTTTTGCATTGACATGATGCTTTAAAAAGCAGCACTATGCTTGACAAGAGAATGCTGAGCTTGGCCTGGCTGGCAATCTGCTGGTTCAGGAAGGGTCTTTCTATAACAGTGAGTAGTGGTGGATGCATGTGAAAAAATATATGACCAGTCCACGTGGATAGTGAGCTTCCAATCCACCTCAGTTACAGCAGTGTGAAGTTTGGAGACCTCTCGAGACGGAGGCTATGTCTGTAGCTGTGGGTTTGATTCTTGCCTGTGAATTTCTGTGAATTGCTGTAAATGTTGGGGTGTAACCCCTGTGTAGTATTGGCATCTATAAAACCCTGCTGCAGCGAGTTCCATAATTTAATGATATAGTTTGTGGAAAAGGGTCTGCTTTTTCTTAAAAACTCATCCCAGTTACACGGCCTCGACTTCTGATGGGAAAAGCAGTTTGGAGGTGTGATTGCACATTGTTTCCTCCACACCTCTCAGAACTTCATCTGTCTCTAGAAATATTAACGTCACGATTTTATCCCTTGTACTTCTCCTTGGCTGCCTCTTTTCCAGGCAGAGTCAACTTGATCTCTCCGTAGACAGCAGCTTTTCTGTGCCCAACACCAGCCATTGCACTTGCCTGAACCTTTTCTTCTGCTACTTTTTAGCTCTGAGGTGGGGCAAACCACTCAGAAATAGGTTCTGATTATTGCCATTTGTTAAGAAGTTGTGTGGCCATGTAAGGCTTCAGTACTCCCAAGGCTGCTGAAATCACTTGGTCATCGCTATCACCCTTGACAGCAGCATCTGAGCTGTCACACTTGACTCCTGCCAGCTTCTGTAGCTCACGTGTTCTGTGGAGAGCAAAACCATGTGCCTTGATAAACTTGCTAACATCTCTTTCTCCCGTGCATTCTGAGGTGTTGCTCAGATTGTCCAGTTCACAGGGGTGCAGTTGTCCAGTTCTGCAGGCGGTGGTCGATTCTGGGAGAATATTTAATTCCATCTTAGCATGGGCTGCACAGGTTTTAGGTCTGTTGAGCATGTGACCTGACGTAGCTGCTCATCAGCAAGCACTGTGAGATGCCTTCTCTCTCTGCCATCGTGGTGTGCCTTCCTCACCCACCAACTACAGCCTAGAGCTGTTCATTGCAAGTGCACCGTTGGGTTTTTTAATGTCTTTTTACTTAACCTTTTATTTCCTCAAGGCTTGTGGCCTTTTTCATGTTCTCCTTTCTTCGTTCCAAGAAGACAAGATGCTGGCAGATAAAAATAGTAATAGTAATGCTGCTGTTTAGAGGGTTGTGTTTGCCTCTTCTGAAGGCTGTAAGCTGCAGGTTGGCTCTCATGTCACTAGTGAGCCCTTTACACTTGGTCCTTCACATTGCCAGTTAGGGCAAAAGTTCAGGGTCTCTGCCTTCAGCTCCCAGGGATGTAAGTGGGGGGCCCAGCAGCTTCTTATCCTGGACCCCAGGGGAGGATCCTTGCAATCCTCTGGAGCACTTCCCATTGATGCTATTAATATCACTGTTCCATTTTTGTTCCTGCTTTTACTTAGATAAACCGAGTGACTGTAAGAAAAGCATTATTGCATTAGAAATACATAGGGCTGATTTCCTCTTGGCATAGAATAAAATTCTGAGGTCGAAACTCAGGAATGCTGTGGCACTTTTAGGGTCAGCTGCAAATCTCTGATGACTTTTTTTTGTTTGTTTTGGTAATGAAACAAGTAAACTAAAATAAAAAAAGCTGACCAAACAGGTCAGTGAGGCTATAGAAATCATGCAGGTAGTTAATGAAACTTAACAACTAGGTTCTGAAAATGTGAAGAAGAAAAAAAAAAAGGAAAGGGGGAAAAAAAAAGAGACTTAATCACTCATTAAGGCTTGGGTGGAGAGGGCAAACAGCTGGATGTAACTTGACAAGAGATTGTAGAAATAATGCACTGAGGGCAGGTAGAATGTGTAAATTATTGGTTCCAGCTCCAGTGAATTATTGGCACATTGTAGTGTGTAATCCTTGATCGAGCAAGCTGAAAAAAAACCCAAACAAACTAAAAAAAAACCCACAAAAAGGTTTAAGCTTATATTGCTTTACTTTATACTTTGTCTCCTAAAATCCAGTGGTTTTAAATTCCAGATCAGCTTGAGGCTTACCAAATGTAATGTGAGTTTTATGAGAGGAGTTTGACTGCTGTAATATGCCTTCTATAATTGCCTCTTTTAGTTTTATGAAGAAAAGTCATAGTGTGGGGACTTCTTTTTTGTTTGTTTTTATTTCAGGAGTGGAACAATGAAATACAACATAATCTTGCAGACCCGGGAGGTATAACATGGTAGCAAATGGCAAGAGTATAACAATTCCCATCTGAAATAATGAAGTACTGATGTAAAAGCAATTGTTTCACTCAATAAAAAATTAATTTTTCAGTAAAGATTTGTCATGATAAGCATATTTCTTCATTCCTGGATTCGGATTCCCGTTATTCACTGGAACAGTTTAAAACATAGGCTGAAGGTGAGTATGTGATATGACTTTGCTATATTTTTACCAAATAGGACAATTTTTTTTCTGTTTACTGCTCCCCCAGCACGAATTACTCCTTCTTTACAGCTGGGATGTACAGGGACATGACTCGCAGAGTTGTGGTACATAACCTTCTAGGAATGGGTAGAAGGGGAAGATTTATTCACATTATCCAGTATGTGGCCACTGGTGTAATTTGTGTTTTGAATGGATGAGATGTTGGTATAGTGATGGTTAGATAGAAAACTCATATGCAGTGGCTTCTTTATATTTTAAGTGGCAACACCTCACCTGCCACTCTTTGCTGGGTTTTTTTCCCCTCTGCTTTATGTTTTATGATTCCCAGATCTCACGAGCCTCTAAGCTTGCAGATCGTTGAACCCTGAATTGTGGGCTAACCCCACTCTTAGCTGAGAGTAAACTACCTTTGGCAGAAGCTGGAGGTATCACTAGCTTTCCCTCTTTCTGGTGTAGAGATAAAAGCTCAAATTAAAATCTAGGTATTTAGGTTTTTCCAGAGGAAATTCAAACATGAAGGTTTTTTTCAGCTTCATGGGTACCACACCAGAATTTCAGGTATTTTCCCTGTTTTTTCCAACAGAGCCTGAAGCATAGGTTTAGAAAATCAAGTGCAGTACATAAGCAAATGAGAGCGAAGATGGTCTTCTCTCAGAAGTTCTTTGTTTCTTTGTTGAACTGCATTGATAAAAATACCAATAGAAAAAAACCTGGGGAGAAGAGGCAGCTTTGTCAGGTATCCTAAGCGCTGAGGTTTTAGCACTCAACCGTCATCACTGGAACCTCTGAAGAGGAAAATAAACAAAGCTCAGTCTTGGATTCTTGATATGTTAGAACTGAAAGCCAGCTCTTCTCTTCAAATACAGCAAATAGCAGGAGGTACTTCCACGTTGCAAAGGGAAGCAAACCTGTTCCTCTTGCCATTGACACGGTATTCAAAAGGGAAACTATTCAGGGGTTAGTTTCGCTGCAGGCGTTGGCATTTTGACCTGGGACTGAGCCTCTGGTAGAAGCAGGGAAACATGGGAAGGCTGCACCTCTCAGGCATTGAACGATGGTGACATTTAGAGATGCTTCTTGAAAGTTGTTACCTGCTGGTGTGAAACATAAATTCCGGCTGTCTCCTTGCCCAAGGAGACACAGCTGAACCAGTTGGTGCAAGGCACCTCCAGGACCTTCTGTGCAGCAATCCGAGCTGGCTTCAAAGAGAGAACTGGGAGGAAGAGCCTTGTGGGTATCACAGGGTGGGCTCTTAGCAGCAGGGGAAGAAGCCCTGTGCTCCCATGAACATGAAGGAGCAGGGAGCATTTGGCTCATGTTGCATGAGGTGGTGGTGAAGCACTAACCCACAGTGTCAAGGTTGAGCCCCCTTGCCTGCTGCATCTTTATCTTCTATTAAAGAAGAAGCCATTAAAAATTAAAGAAGCTATTAAAGCTGTAGGGCAGTTGTAGTTGGGCATCGGCAGCCCCAGCAGCCACCCGGTCCTCTCCCCCGGGGGCTGTAAACGCCTGGCACTGCCCAAGCAGCTCTGCCCACCCCTCCCCACCACCAGCCCCTCAGCTCTCCTTCCCCATCCTCCCCTGTCTCCCTTTGCCTTGCTGCTGGGCTTCCTAAGGAAATGCAAGCAGCTACAAAAAGCTGAGGTGGTGGATCTTTGGTAGCACAAATGCTTGAGATCCAGTATGAGCATCACCCAACCTGGCAGTCAGGATGGACCTACTGAAGGTGGACACAGGGTTGCCCAGTGCTTCTACCATGATTTTGTCTCTGAATTACTGAAAAAAAAAAATCCACGTTCTTTATGGTAAAGGAAAAAGCCAAGGTGAAGGTAAAAGGATAAATGGAAAAATCTACCAGAGAAAAATACACCATAGGGTTTGCATGCTCCTGAAAAAAAAAATCACCTAAGACTTATTTAATAATCAAATGTTTCAGCAGGAAAAAAAATTTCCTACTGACGAGAGTGGTTTTTTTTTAACTGCTGCCAAGCACAAATCAAGGGATGTTTACTTTGGTGCCTTTGTCTGACAGAGAAGGATTGTTTCTGGCAAGTGCTTTGTATTGTATTAAGAAACCAGTCAAAACAAACAAGAATGTGCAAATTACATTTTAAAAAGTCATTCAAAGCCACCGTGCAGAGTCTCAAACATTAAAGGACACAGCGAGGGCAGATGTGGCTGGTTTGAAAGAAGGCATATTCGTAAGGATGGCACTGGACTTGCCTCTGTGAAGTTGCTGATGTGAATGAAACTCCTCAGAATCTATGGATCTGTTGCTTTTTGCATAGGGTCTGCAGCTCAGTCTTTACACTGGACATGGAGCGTTTCCCACTGCCCCCAGTACTGCCATCCCAACCAGTAACGGGCTTCTGCAAAAATATTGACAGATGCCTTACCTGCAGGCAAGTCACAATGAACTCCTCTATTTCTACCATCAAATACCAAGAGGAACGGAGGAAAGGAAAAGCTGCAGATCAAAGCAGTGCTGTTAGTGTACTTAAAATCCTTTTGAGTTAACATTTTATCCCCTGTGTGTAGCGAACAGCAAGTTAAAAATACTTCAGGTATGTAATTTTGTCTTTCGACTTGACGTAGTCCTTTTAACATATGGCTGTTGAAAGAGACATTCCTGAGTTGTTTTTTTTTTTTCCTCCCAGTTGCTTTGTTGTACAATTTTGCCTTTGGATTCCCCAAGCTGACAAAAGCTTCGGTAGTTCAGCGTGCCAGAAGCTCCTGCTACGGAAGTCCCACTACAGCACCTTAACTGCAAAGCAGAGATGCTAGCTCGTGTTCAGTGAGCAGAGATGGGTAGGACCAGGGATACAGCTGAGCTCTGTCATAGCCACAACTCTTTCAGGAAACACTGCTGGGTAACATGGAGAGAACAAAAGTTAAAACTAGCATAAGAGTGCAGGTGTTGGTACCAAAACCGCTCCCGTCCCCATCATTGCAGGACTCCCAAGTGAAGAACTTCTCCTTCTGCTCACACAGCACCACACCAAGGGGTGCCTTCTAGTAGGATGTGAAGTGCCTGATGTTACTGAAGTCACCGATGGGTTTTTCTCTTTCTTTTTTCTCTAGGTGGGGGAATGGATGGATGTCACCAATGGGTTTTTCTCTTTCTTTTTTCTCTAGGTGGGGGAATGGATGTCTCGGGTACCTGCTACATCTAACAGGTGAAAATCAAACACCAGCGTGCTCTTAAAACATAAACATAACATAAAATTATGATAATATTAAAGATAATCAAGCCAAAGAGATGCATCTCGCAGCTGCAGCAGCAGGCGGTGAAGGGGGAAGGCAGTGGATGGGAAGGTGCTTTCCCTGAGCATCTTGTTAGATCCCAGGAGGAGGTACAAGGGAGTGTCTGCCTCCCACTGGGGAGGGTCTTGCTCGGGGAAACTTCCATGCTGCTGGAAAAGGGATCTCAGTGAAGGGATCTTGAGTAAGCTTCCAGTTACCATAAACCACCAGGGGCATGAATGGTAAACCTGGAAATCCTGCACTCAGGGTGGTATTTTAGGGAAGGCAGCAGAGAACGGTGGGAAGGTCTAATTTAGATTGCTGAGAGGACCTGCTGGATTAGCACAGACCCATCACGACCTAAGGAGGTTTCCCAGGCACCAACAGCTGCAGCTCAACGGAGAAACAACAATGGGTAGGATCAGCTGAAGCCAGGTCGTTGCCCACCAGAATGGTGAAGGAAAACAGTTAAGTACAAAAGCTGCAGCGTTGAAGCAAATGCTGCAATACCAAATGATGCAATCTAGGATCAATGACTTGAACCATCCGAGCTGAGGCAGTTAATTGGTAAAGGCAGCACTGTAGCTGCCCAACTTGAAAGCTTCCCACTGCCCAGTCTCATGGGATTTGCCTTACTCAGGTAGGACCTAACCACACGTGAGTAAGAATTGCCTTCTCTTTACTGGATCTGCTTTGGAGAGGTGTGGTTTACACTATAACGTTCCTCTTAGTGAGATGACAAACTTATTTGTCTTGATTGCAAGGGTTTAAAACGAGGATTCTATCCTGCTGGCTCTCTAAATCAGGAAAATATTTGTGTGTGTGCTGCCTTAAGAAATGTGGTCTTAGCACATACCAGTGTTCAGCATATGTTTAGGAAATTTATGTTTAGCAGGAGATGAATTTAAGCAGCAGATTGAGCTCTGCCTTGAGCTGGGACACAGTAGATAACATTAATCTGGCTGTATTTCCTTACTAGTGTCTAGTTTATCTAAGCCATTCGAACCACTAGTAGAAGGGGGAAAAAAAACCCCACATGATATTAAAACCTTGCCAGCAATGGTGTTTGTACATACTGTAAATGTGTCCTCTGTTGCCTCTTGATAGTGTTTGTAACACTGAGCTACTAATTACTTCTTGTGTTATCTTGAATTCGTAATTACAGTTTGGTGTAATTTAACTCTTTAAACTAATATTTTTTTTTATTTTAGCAAACTCTCCGATGTTGCATAAGCTTTTCATTAGCGGTAGTGACTGTTGTCATCAAAACTAGGAAGTAAATTTAGCACAATACACTATTGTGCAAATAGAATGCTTCTTAATGAGCCTTTGGGGGATTGTTTTAGATCATCCCTCCCCCCCCTTAAAACTACAGCAGCAACACGAAGCATCTTTCCCTTCCACAGGTGATCTCTGCCATCGTGCATCCTTACAGCTTTCTGCTGTGTTTCTGCAGAGGCACAATACAAAAGTCACAGTTCAAGCAAGAAAACAATTAAGTAAACTCTCATTTATTACCGTAAGCTAAACCTATCCACCTGGCCACAGCTCATTTGCATCTTGCAATTCATCCTCAAATTTTATATGGAACGTCTGGAAAACAGATGCTTTTGACAAGAGATGGAGACGATCTTGGAGTCCTTTATTAGCAGAAGAGGGGTAAATCAGCAATATACAGCTGCTCATTACAGAGATCTTGAAAGATACAGCACTTTGCACTGTCTCATGCAGCTCAAACAGAAATCAGCCCATAGATTTGTGACATTCTGTCTTAGGTGCTTAGAATGAAAATGATAGGGAATGAGGAGCTGAACAAAAGGCAGTTACCTAACCTCTCCAAGTCCTGAAAGCCTGTAGATTGCAGGTTATTATAGTGCCTAAATGATACTGGTATTTATGATAAAAACTTCCTTTTACCTCACTGAAGAGCCACAGATCAAAAAGCAGGGGCTGGAGCACAGGGGATAAAATCTGATTTAGCCTGCCTGCTTTATTTTTATGTCTTGGCTTTTTCAAAACTGGTTCTAACTGGTCATTTAAACGCTCCTGCCTTTAGCTCTGAACACACTTTAGTTTAAGGAATTTGGTCTGGTTCTCTCACCATAAGACTGCCAGGATAAAAACAATGCCAGATGCAACAATGGTCTCTTTTGGTCTGGGACACGTAATCAATATAATTCTTAGAGCAAGGAGAAGAATGCATTTTTGTTTCTAACACTTGTGGAAGAATAATAAACAGGAAAAACATATCAAGCTCAAAATGAATAAGGCAGGCAGTTTGAGCCGGGTGTTCTTCTGGTTTTGCAGCTCCCTCAGGAGTGAAGAGAAGGAGATTATGTTACCAGCAGTGGATTCTGGTCCCATTTTAATGCAATGCTTATAGCAGTTATCACAAATGTTTATGAACACCGGCCATGGAGACCAGTTCTGTGTCAAAAATACACGATTCAGAGGTACAGCTCCTCCTGAAATAAATCACAGTTTGTCTGAAGTACCTGCATCTATCACTTGAACAAGATTTCAGTCATTAGGCAAGTTCCTGTGCTCTGTGGCATCTTTGGAGCTGCAGAAACATAACCGAGATGAGGTTATGGTTTCTCTCCAGCACTAGGGAGAAAGCCACTGCTGCCACTACCTTCATTTTATTTTGTTGGCATCACAAGGAGACTGAAGGTGATATTCCTCACCTGCTGACCACTTCTCAGGAGCGAGACTCATCTTGCCTGCTAGAAAAAACATCCGTGTCTTTTCAGGGCTGGTCATTATTCAGTGCAAGATGAAAATAATAAGTTGTATCAGTGTACCCTCCAAGAAGACAGCTCATCGGAGTGGTTTGAACCTTTCTCAGACACTCTTCCAAGAAGGAGTAGTTTAGAAGCAACTTCATTTTGCATTTCAGATTTCCAGTTCTTTTTTTATTTCTGTTTAGGTTGCTGTCTTTTAAAAACCTGACTGGAATCAATCTTCTCGCAGAGAACCCAAAGCCAACAGAAAGTTTTGCAGTAACAGAGGTGGGACTCACAGGAGCACCTGAGCTCTGCAGGGAGAGGTGGTGAGTGATGAAAGAGCTGGAACAAAACCACTCTCACCCAAGGAAATGACTGTTAGGAGAAACATCTTCTGTGAAAGAAGATGGAATCAAACTCACATAAACACCTGAGGAGAAGAAAACTGGAAGGAAGAGGCATGAATTTGAACCATGGTTATCTGCAGAGGTAACAAAAGCCTCATTTCTCAAACAGAAAAGAGGAAATGTTTCATATAAAGACCATAGAAAAGCAGCAATTAGCTGCTCTACACAGATGCTACTCAATTGAATTCAAATTAGGGAGTAGCAACTCTTGTGCTTGCTAGGATTCATCTACATTTGAAGTATTAAATTCAAATGTAGATGATCAAACAACAGCATAATGTATCTGTTAGATGTACTGAAAGGACTGACTCTGAGCCCTGAATGCACACATAGCTTTAAGCCACTGAATGTATCATGGTAGTTCTTCTCTCTTTGATCACTTCTTCAGCTTTATTTATTCAAGATTTCCCCTTGTGCCTTTAGGAATGCACATCACCCTTTCAGAAGGGGGCTTGCTCAAATTCCAAGTTCTCCTTTATTTCTGATCTCATTGTATAGTTTGCTCATCTCCTTCCCATTCTGGGTGAAGAGGAGCAGCGTTCATGCTGCTGCTGTCTGCTCCATGAGCCAAGCATTAAACTCAGAGCCTCCTGCTCTGCTCTCAACTCATCTGTCTCAGGAATGGCCAAGCATCTTCCACAGGGAGGTAAGGCACTCTGATTCCTATTGATTTACTCTCTTCTCACAAGATTTTGACTTGAAGCAATTCAGGGTACAGGAAGGTATTACGAATGTGTCTGTGCTGCATCTGAGACAGCTGCAGAAAGCACTTTTTAAACATTACAGGTCTAAATCTGCACATGTAGAAAAGAATCCTATTTTCCCCTTAAGTACTTGATTCATTGGTTAAAATGCTGCTCCAATTTTTTTAATCATCTTAATGGAATTTTTCCTCCTGGTAATGATTCATTGTAAACAGAACTTCCCAGTGTACTGCAGAAGATGAGGAAACAAGCCTGTACCAGACGTTAGTCACACCATTTAATGCATTATTGGAAGGTAGCTGGGTACCGTGGTGCTGACTGCAGTAGAAAAACCTATGCAGAATAGAAACTAGCAGTGCAGAAGCTTTTGAGCAGAAAGGAAAATGGGATTAAATTGTCCAACTGCACAGCACTGGTAAACTAGTTTCTTGTACGTAATCTGAGAGGCTTCACATCATCCTCCAGAATATTTCACTGGGACAAATTCATTCTTAGTGCTGACTCCATTGACTTGAATTGACTTGTACAAGAGCTTAGTCTGGTCTATTGTATGTCAGATGTTTTATGTGTGCAGCATCATTCCTAGGAGAAGATTGCTTGCAGATAAAAATCTTATCAACGTGTCAAGACATGGTCCATCTTCCTGTTGAGACCCAAGAGAGCAAAAGAAAGAAGCCAACAAATTAAGAAATGGCAACTGCACAAGAAAGTAAGTTCAAATACTTTTTAAAATAGGATTTTTTTTTTCTCCAAGGCTCCTTGAAGAACTTTTTTATGATTTTGGAGGGAAAGCAGTTTTGTGGGGTTTGTGGGTTTTTGGGTTGGGTTTTGGTTTTTTTTTTTTTGTTTATCCTATACTTAACTCATTTCTCCACGATTAAAAAGCTTCAGTCAGCTACAGAGCCTAATTAGGCTATGCTGCAACAAGGATTACTGAACTGTAATTATTATTTATTCAAATCAGTGGAAGAATTACCGAAGCTTACGTTAAAGACAATAGAAGCTAACGGGGGGGGAGAAGCAGAGGAGGCCAGGAGTGATTTCAGCTGCCTGCTGTCAACCACCCCAGCAGTAGAGAAGCAGCCATCCAATGGACACCCTGAAACAGGGGCCTGCTGACATCTGCTCCTGAGCCACTCAGTTCAACCATATTCTTAAACACAACCTCTTTTGAAAGAGCTGTCCTTTGGAAAGGAATTGTACATAGGGGATGAACACTGGTATTAGTAGCTGGCTGATGAAAGAAAGTGCCATGAAAAAGCTACAGAAATACCTGCCTGGTATTTTCACTGTATTTAAAACATCTTTGGGGTTTTTTTTTTCCTGCTTAGTCTTTGAAAGGCTCCAGACTGCTGGATCGCTGCAGATGCCCAGGGCTTTTCATCTGCAGTTTTAACCCACCAGTAATTTCCAAGCTGCGCTTCTAGCATTCAAAAGAATCACCCAAACAATTCCAGCTGCATTTTGGTTTCACTGAAAAGTTTCAACACTCCCACCCGTTTCTGCCCAAGGGCCTCCTTCCCCTCATCCCCATCCCTCCACACGTGCTCCAGTTAATGGGTTTGTCAGGGCTGGTGCAAATTATGGCATAGTACTGACGTGTCATCTAGGCAAAGATCCTGATCTAGAGGTAAGCTGGCTGATGCAGAACATCAGTATTGACAGCCCAGATTTACCTTGCTCTGGTCTAAAATAAAATGCTTTGTTTCAGTTGAACAAAAAAATACCAATACAGAAGTATTCCCATTTCACCCAACTGAGTAAAAATTGAGATTTTATGGAAGCTGTCTTTGCATTTAGTTGTACTTTCTGAAAATGGGGCCTGATACTGCTTGGGACTTTAGGTGCTAGTCATGAAAACAGAAGGGGCAAATGTTTAGAGCTGCATTTCCCTTTCTAGTTCTTCTCTGCTTTCCAACCTCCCAGCTCCCAGTCTTGTGTCTCTGCCCCTCTGTTAAAGTGATTCCTCCAAACCCAAACTTAGAGCAACAGAGCATGGAGGGGGATGTGGGGTGTATTTTCCAGCAGGTATGTCCCACCTGCTCAGCTGTGGAAGCCAATGATAGCTGTGATTTTTGACATTTTAACAATGTCTTCCCAAGGGATAATCAATAAGTAAAATCACCTTATAGAGATTTACTTTTTTTTTCATTTAGATTCAGAAGAGACATGCTTGTTTTCCTCCTTTGCAGCCTCAGGTCACATACATTTCTCTACCTTCATACTGTGTACATTGAGAAGGGCACGTGGCAGGGCACAATCACAGCCTGGGAGGACATTGCAGAAGACCTGAGATGCAGACACAGCTTGGGCGTGGATGCCTGAATCAAGGTTCAACCTGTAGGACCTTGAAGACTCCTGCAAATGTGAAAGGGGTCGTCTGTCACAGGGATCCACGAGGCAAACATCTTTCTCTCAATGAAAGCACAGCGGTCGCTTTTGAGTTAGTGAAACTCTGGGGCTCCAGCAGGACCACTCATCTGCACCACAGCCACTGTGAGGTTCAAGAGCTGACTCCACTCCTTTACCTCCAGAAATATGTGCCCATACAGCCCGTTGATCAGAACCACGCAGTGTCTTCAATACCAGCTTAACAATCCACACTGATTTCCTTGCTCCCAGCAGCATGTCACGTTCAGCTCAAACCTAAAGCTACAGGTGATGAAGGTTAACATCCAGATGGGTGGTATGTACAGAAAACACAGCTTCGTATTGATAGTTTCATATAATGTGTCTGAGCTCTGAAGCGCTGCGACAAAGATGCAGTTTTTCCACATAATCTTCTTATTTGTTTTCATTCAGATTTATGCAGATGTTCAGTCTGCAGCTATGCAAAATTTCAGGTGGCTGTAGACATAGAAAAAAAACACCATCACAAGTGTTTACATAAGCAAAATCCCTCAGCAGTGCTGACTTGAAAACCTGAGCTGACTGTCCCCCCTTCATCTCCGCATAGTCGCCTGATCAGCGTTGGGTTTTTAACTTACCTCTTCAAAGTACAGCAAGTGTACAGCTCGGTTCTTCTGCACCACTGAGGAGTTTATAGGCAGTAGCTGGAATGGAACTTCGGATGTCATCCCAGTGATCCCATCTGTCCTTGAGCCTGTGTAAAAAGAAAGTGCTGATAGACACTTCCAGGGTTGAAAAACCGGGTCCTACTGGCAGCCGTTGCTCTGTTTCGGCCACTGCTGCTATAAAAGCCCCTTGAAGCAAAGACATGCTTTTTATTTTCATGTAGTACTTGGCATTGTAAGGTCCCACTCTGTGACTAGGACCCTGAGATGCAGTGGGAGTAGAAATAACGTTGTAAGAAATGCACTTGGAAAATTCTGCTCAGCTGGCTTTCTCTTGCGGGAATTTGGCGTTGCTGTTAATGAGGTCATGAGAAAGAAGCATTTATTTATTCAGTCATTATTTTTGCATACGTACAAAGGGATTCTGGAAGTGCACCCTCAGCACCTTTTGCACAGCTACAAATTATCTTTATAAAAATAAAACCAAAGTGCAGAGCAGCCACTCAAAATAAGTAGTTAAAAATACACTTGGCGAATGAAAAGCTGGAATCACACTTGTGTACCAGGGAGATTTTGCCCCCATCACAGTTGTGTTCAGGGAAAAATTCTGGTCTGACCTGTAAAAAGATAGAAGCTCTTTCAGACTGTGAGAACTTGATGGGTTCCAGAGCCCAAAGGCCAGACATAAACTCTCTGGAAAAATCTGGGATTTCAAGTTACTTTCTTGGCACAGGCAAAGGGTAGTATCAGTGAGTGTGAGGTTCCCTATATTGCTTTCCCATCTTCCTACCAATCAATAAATGATATCTATTCTTCCAGCTATTTGCATCTCCAGTATTACATAAAAATAAAAGCACAAGACTCACACTGGATATGAAATATTGTCATCCTTCTCCCTTCAACAGCTGCGTGCAAAAGTTAAGATACAACAAAAATTATTGAGTCATTGCTAGGTTAAGGTCTCTCCTAAGAGAGAAATGATGGCTACCTGCTCCTGTTGCACTTCAAAGTGTTTCTCTGGATTAGTTAGATGAAGAAAACGAAATACTTTATGGAACTAGTTCTGCTGAAAGTTTTAAAATCATCTTCTGGGTGATGTTCTTTGTGAACGCAGCGGTGTGCTCTGGAAAGAGTAAGGGCTTAGTCATTCAGGCTGATTAGTTTTGTCAGGCACTGAAAATTGAGTGATCTTCCTTAGGAGTGGTGTTTAATTTGGGTTTTTTTTCCTTAGTTTAAGTACCTTTTAACCTTGTTTTTATTTTTTTTAAATGCATTCACAACTGTCTTACTTACTGGTGTGATTCATCAGATGTCATGAGGTACATAAGGATGTGCTCACACTGGATTTTGGAGGAGATGCTCAAAAGGACAACCCAGGCAGAGCCTTTGCTGATGCCAGAGACCCCACGGCATCCCCTCGAGGTTGGCACTGGATACCACCAGTGGGTATGTTATGGGAGGTAGGGCAAAAGGACCTGGGAGTACTTCACCAAACCAAAATTCCTACACCTGGAACCTGCTCTGGTACCAAATCGTTGCCCAGAAATGGCATTAGGTCCCATTTCAATGGTAAGAAGGCTGAATCCATAGCTTAAGGAACTGAACTGAGGTTTATGAGATTTAATGGCTGGGTTTGCAATTCCTTCAGGAGAAAAGCAAAAAAAAATTCCAGCTCCTTCAGCCATTCACAGTAACCTTAACAAAAGTGAGATAACTTAAACATGTAATGAGTTTCTACTTGCCCTACTGAATTGTAGGGACTTGTCCTTATTAATAAAAAGAAGAGAAACAGTCACTGACTATAATTTAGGGGCTTTACCTCCGTAATACAGGAATTATAATAATATTGCCATTTCTCACAGTGCTGCCAAAATGAGCTTTTATTAACGTTTAGCAGGCAGAGTACATCTCCACATCATATTCTCAATGAAAAGATTTTAAATGAAAGTCTCTGGCACAGATAAGCTAATACAGAACCCTTACAAAAGCTGGAGCACCACTCCTCACCTGATGGCCAAGCCACAGCTGAAGTTGTTTCATCTTCTTAAAGTCTGTTATTACTTTTGAGAGCACTGACAGCATTTCATGTCAATTGAGGACTCATTTCAGCAGCTGTACCTAACCTAAGTATATTTATGTGAATGTACAGAGTACTTCCTTCAGATTTTTACAAAATCAACCAGCTTGAGCCTTTCGGGAACAACATGGATATTCTGTACAGTTTCTGCCAGTTCTGGAGAAGGGAATTTCTGCTGACAAGCAATTAGCTTTTCTGATGTTATTAAAATTATTCAATGGCTTTTTTTGCCATCTGTTACGAAGTGTAACTTCCCTTACATGCAACAAAATTTGACGCTTAAAGAACAGCGTGGGGGAGAAAGGTTTCTACAAAAGCAGGACCTACCTAAAAAAACCCCCCAAGAAAAAAAAAAAAGG
This sequence comes from Todiramphus chloris collaris, assembly GCA_025345505.1. Lineage (NCBI taxonomy): Eukaryota > Metazoa > Chordata > Aves > Coraciiformes > Alcedinidae > Todiramphus > Todiramphus chloris. Next base: position 5,904,291 of record JANVCC010000270.1, read on the forward strand.
AGACATTCAGCACTGTGATCTCTTCATATATTGCCAAAAATGCAATGTCTTTCACAGATAGTTATGTCCCCAAATGACCTTACTGACGCAAAGCCTTTTATTGGACTGCTTTCTTCCATCTGGTAACCTTACAAAATGCTATAAGCTCGACCCTTGTTCAGTAACAAAAGGAAGCTTGTTACTTTCTTCTTCCAGCCATGGTATTCATTTATAATAACTTAGGGGTAGGGGGTAGAATTTGTGTTCTCTGGGAGAAGTGCATTTTATTTAGAAAGGAATTGCAGTCTAGTAGCATCTTAAAGAAACAGAGGTTCGCTGTTATTTGGTAATTTAATTCTCTTTCTGAATAGTTAAGCATTTATCTATCACGACTCAAAGATGTTTCCTTCTGGCTCTTTCGGCTGCCCAACACTTATTTCTGGAAAGCTCTAGGTGAGGCTGACATGCTAATGCTTTTCCAATTAAATGGGCATTGCTTTCATGTCATTTTTATGGTTCTAAAGTTACTTGTAGCTCATTGCTCCTGTGAGTCACTCCAAGCGTACCCCAGCAGGGATCACTCTTCATGTCAGCTCTAGAGGTTAAAGTCCCTTATTTATAGATGAGTCTACAGTGCTCTGTAGAGCAACCAGACTCAGCCCAGACACTCAGTCAGTTTCTGGCATTTATGTCATCTCCCTGGGGAGTCTATTGGCCAGGTTTCATATGAGAAAATTGATGATTAGAAAAAAACCCATAGAGTTAGTGAACATCAAGAATATTTTAAAATAGCTCGTGCTCGTGTATGTCTTGCCTATGCACCAACCCCCTGGAAGGACTGTTTTCTCTGAGCCCTTGTTAGGTCTGTGTGACTGACAGGTAATTGATGTTCCTGAAAGCACACCACAGACCTCATCAGAGATCTGCAGAACTTGTAGAGTCATTGGCTATTCCTAGACAAGCAATACCTTCAGGCTCAGAAGGAGTTTGATTGCATGTCCTCAAGGCCACTAGGTTGGCAGTGTCTTTATGGCTCTTCAATGTCAGTTAACAGGCAGCTGAGGTAAGCAATTTCCTAAACTGCAACTTATACAGGCAAATAAATTGGTTAATGGAAGAGGGGGAAAAAAAAAAAGACAACAATGGTTGTTTATCCTCCACTTTCTACTGTTTTTTTTTTTTTTTTAAACAAACTGAATCCAGGACTCATGAGTTTTTCCCCCAGTTCATGTTGGGAAATTTTCCTCCCTCTCACTACAGCCTTACAAGTCTTTGAAAAGTGATTGGTGTTGCCAGAGAACAATGTCTGATGTCCCCACAGCTCTGACTCCGATGGCAGACGTCTAGGGCTTCTGCATCTCTGTCCTGAGGTGTATACATTACTTTCAGTTTTAAGCATCTTCAAACATTGTGGGAGGAGGAGCAAATAAACAAAGGAGGTTTAACATTAGCGTTGCATTAAACCAATAACATGAGATTAAATCCAGTCAAGCAGACTCCGAAGATCTAATAAAAGATAATTCTAGGAGGGATGTCTGGAAAGAAGCAGCAGTGAAAGAAACAAACTAATGGTGTTGAAAGCCTGTTTTGAGAGCAAACACCCAGTTGGAGCTCATTTGCACAGAGCATGCCCCAGCTTTGCCCTCCTGCCCAAAACTGAGTTTCTGGCTGAAATGGGTATGTGGATTTTGTGCAGAATAATGAAGTCAGCACGCACGGAAATATCCTTCTCCCCATCTCATGAAGATATCTCAAATGTTGAGACCTAGAGCACTGGTGGTCATTAGGAGAGAAAAAGAGGAGTATCTTCAACACTAATGGGGCCTCTGCAAGTTCAGGCAGAATCTGGCAATCTGCAAGGCTGGAGTTTAGATTATTATTGTTAGATCTTAACCTTGCACTTCATTGCTAACAAAAACAATCCTAGTAACCCAAACACTCAGATGTAAGAACATACTGTACCACTCTTTTCTTCTCTAACCAACGAACATGACATTAAAACCTTGTTGGCTAGGACAATAATTTCTGCATTGGACCATACATCTCGACTCGTTTGTGTGAAACAAATGGTTTAGACCTAAATCTTCTATGTTTGCATTGCAGTGTTGACCAAAGGGGAGGCTACAGGATTTGTTGAGGTAAGGCAGATCTCTTCATAACTGCTTTTCTGAGCTGCTGTGGGAAATAGCAACCTTAACCTTGGTGGGGCAGGGGAATGGGAGCAGCAGGAGTGATATTTCACCAGCCACTTCAAGAATCCAACTAGTGTCCTGCCTATAGTCCAGGTAATAGTTGGAAGACATCTAGTTCAGCATTTATTCTGGGTTGGCTCCAGCAGACAAGTCAATCTAGCACAGAATTAGAAAAAAAGTGTTGTCTAAGTACGGGGTTTGAGCATGTAGCTGGTAAAATGTGTTGTTCTCTCGAGGATGTTATGGATTCCTGTCTCTCTTGAAGGGCTGTTTTGTTTGATTATTTGTTTTCCTATGAAAAATGCTGAAACAAAACTAAACAAATCAAAAATACAACATACTGTGTCCACTATATAAATCAGTATACCTCATTGCTACCACCAGAATGAAGACTTGGAAATTTGTTTTCCACTACCTTGCAGCCTTGTGTTTTTATCTAAGTAAGGCAGCCTCCCCTTGAAGCAGAACGCTTACATCTGGCACCATCAGAGAGTGGCGTGTCCAAAAGGCTGGTTGGTTTTTGTCCAGCTGTAACAGTGCAGAGAGCTGACAAAAGGGAAACGTTTCTTTGCTGATGGTTGACACCTACTTTGTAGAGCTAGAAACAGCTGCAAGGCAGAGGAGAATCCAGATTTCAGGCTCTTGGGTAGAGAGCATGACAAGAAGTCTGACCCTGAGTAATCCTGGGGCCATGAAGAGCCTCGAGTCTCTCTGTGCAGGTTAGATGGCTCCAGAGACCATGGGCTCCTTCGCCATCCCACTCGTCAAAGCCACAAAGTTCTCTGATCTTGCTTCATCTCGCCTCCGTGTTCCTAGTGGAGAAACAAGCTTCCTCTCCTCTTCTTCTGCAATGGCTTCAGCATCTATTGCAATGTGGGTGAGCTTATCCCAAAGAGACATGGGAGAGGATGTCACAAAGTGGCTGAGAACTGGTGTGGGGCTTGTATCTTCATTAATTTTGCATCTATTTATATGGGTTGGTTCAGGGTTTTGGGGTTTTTTTTTTTTTTCCTGTGCATGCAGCTCCCTCAGACATGCCCCTTATCATAAAGGAAGACTCTGCATAATTAATTCTCAACCTAACGGTCCCACTTCATAATTAATTTATTCATTCTTTTGCTGTGTGACTGTTTCTCTACTTAACCGACTGACTTGGATAATAGTTCTCTGCATAATTGATTCATACTGCTGTTGATTCGCCCCATTTTTATTTAATACCAGAAATGATTTGCTGTGTAACCGCTTCATTGCTTAACTCATTATCTACACAATTGCTTGGTATCATAATTGATTCACTGCTTAACTGTCTCACAGGATAATGAACAGAAAGTAACAGCTAGCCACTTTTCATTTCCATTTTCCTTCCCTACCTCGGCCTCTTCCTTTCTCTGCACAACTCAAAGCCTTCCTGACACCCGTTTTACCCCCTCAGCCCATTTCAAAATGTCACTGCTGTCACCAGTCTCCTGACCCTTATTCTGATGTCCCTTCCAGTCCCCTTTTTAGTGCCCTTCCCCAGCCCTCCCCCAGCTGCATCCCACTGAGTCTGCGGAGCTTCAGCTCCATATCTCATATATTCACAGTGTGGGATTACTGGTTTTTAAGCCTTTCTGCTCAACCCTCCTGTCCTTTCACCACTTAGGTTCATGTCTGTCCCCTCCATGGACATCTTTGCCTACTGACTTCAATCTTTCACATGCTTGTGCCTGGAAGACACCTCTGGACTACTCCAGAAAGCATCTACTCTGCCTCCTCCTTGAAACCTTGATTTTGTCTTCTCTATTTGCACTGCCCTGCCTCAGGTATCTGGGGGAAAATAAAAAAATAAAAAAATGCATTTCCAGAAATTTGCACATGCCGATGCACAACTGTCCTGAGCTTCTATCCTTCCTGTAGAGATGACCCCAAAATTCCAATCTACTCCTCCCCTGTTCAACTGGTTGGAAATTATATTTTGTTCCAGACCTTCCATCAGTATGAGCCAGATCTCCAAGGGGCAACCGAAAAGCAGCAAGGAAAGTCCTGCATGACAATCCCACTGCAGGGCTCCAGTAGGAAAATGTGACACCAGGGTTGTGGGGATTCTGGGCAATTCTTATTTGCAACTTTTATGATTCCCTGTGTGTAAAGATAAAGAGAAAATAAGTAATTCCTACTGACAATGCCTTCCTTTCTGTCTTCCTGCACATAGCAATTGGAAGCAGCTGCTGTTGCCCTTCTGCGACAAGAGAATGATTTCTCCTGTCTTTATTTAGTGTGAATACATCAATATTTTGTGTACGAGGCAATCCTTGGGCTGGCAAGATGGGATATTGGTCCAAATTGATCTCCGTTATAAGGCACTTAGTTTTGATAGCTTTAAACACAGATGGTTTTTATCTGTGCACTCTACAGGTAAACCATGTCTGGTGAGAACATAGTAAGGTTTAATATTCTAATATGAATGCCATCTCTTATTGCTGTCAGCCATAGCACTTGAATAAACAGCACAGCTCCTTCCTTCAAGGGATCACAGTTAGGGTTGTTTCTGACAATCCAGGTTCCAGGGACATGCATTCTGCTGGAGGGGGGGTTTTAAGATCCTTGAAATGGCTGTTCAGCAATTTAGGGGGTCCAGTCAATTGGTTAAAACCTTGCCTGGGTCCTGAGACTTTGAACTGGAGAGGCACTGGGAGGCAGCACTATTAGCAGTTACTGCCATCTACGGGCAGGATCATTTCAGCTTTATTCCTCAGTGATGGTCTCTTCATGAGGAGTCAGGTACCTGTTCTTACCACACAAAAACAATGGCAGAAATGACACAGGCATCAGCGATTCCTTCACTAAAAAGAAAACGAAACAACAGAGGAAGGATTTCACCCGCGCATCCACCTGAAAAGAACGGCAGAAGGTTCTGGACACATAAAATGATTGTTGGCTGTAGATGAGGAAAACAATGACATGGCTGGATTTTCCATCTTCATTTATGCCGGGTGCCACCTCTGCTTTCAAACCACTGGGGCACACTCAGCCCTGGTATAACAGCTCTGGAAGGGCTCCCAATGCACCTTAACATTCATAAATTTGTTTGAATGCTGTTATAGCCCCCTTTTTTTATTTTATTTTTTTTCAGATCCCTTTAAAGTGGGAAAGCATTCATGAGCTGGTGACTCTCATCCTTTTCCAGCCTGGGAAGTTTTGAGCTTGTCCCATTTAGAATGAAGAGCAGTTTGGGGTATTCATCACCCCTGATGGCTGTTAATCCCCCTCAACTCTGTACAGTCCCTGTGTTAAAGCATTTGAAGTAGGTATTTGGTCCTATTTTGGATTGCACTCATGGTCCTTTTAGCTCCTTAGCCTTTCTCTGACAGTGACCAGTCCCAGATGCTTGAAGTGGGAAGTGAAAAATCTTCATAGTGGCAAATTAATGCAAGGGCACAGGAGCCAGTCCCTTGCTATTATAGGTAACATCATAAAACCCCTTTCATAAGTCAACCACATCCACCTAAAAACTGAGCTCAGTTTTTGATGCCTCCTTATTCCTCTTGGGAAGCTTTTCACAAGGACCATTCTGTTGAGTAAAAACCTTTCGATGTCCAATCTCCATTTATTTATGGCCACCTTACACCAAAAGTTCCTTTATCAGTAATGTTCTTTTGCATAAACAGCAGTTCTTTTTTCTTTCTTGGCGTATTTTTACACTCCTGTTTTCTTTACAGATGGAAACAAGATTCCCTCTCAAGCTTTGTTTTTGCTCAACTAAACAAGCCAATGTCTTTTTAATCACCTGCAGCACACAAGATTCTTCACTCTCCTTAATTAACCTGTTGACCAAGTTGCCAGTTTGAATATGAATCCATCTTTCCTGTATTGCAATGACCAGAACTGTAGTTGGTAGTTGAAATGACATTATACTCATGGGTCAAGGAAACTTTCCATGTGAACCACACTGAAAATACCCTACTTGATACAGCTTAGGGTTACATTTGCTTTTCCTTAGAGCTGTAGCACACGGGCTGGTCAGTGATACCTCTCAGAGCTCATTCTACCCTCCCCTTTAGTTTCCACCTAAAAGTACAGCAGATATTGTTATTAGTCCTCATTCTGCACTCCGCGTGACTTCGCCGTTTGTTACCCCAGTTTTTAAGGTCAACCTCTACTTCTTAATCCTTCCCTGCAGATTTCACTGTTGCAGCCGAATGAGTTGTAACTCTGTAGGTGGGTGAACTCTGTGTGCCTGCAGGGATGATGTTTTCAGGACACTAAGCATGTAACCTTCAGTGCTTGTTTCATTTACAGTCTCTAAGTAGGACCTAATGACATCCATGGGGCAACAGATAGATTAAAGCCAAGCATTAAGCAACCAAGAATCATGAGATAGCAGAAAGTTTTTCGTCCTGTTCTCTCCCGGCTTGCGACTACACTGCTTATGACTCAGTGCAGGAATTAGCCCCCGATGCCCAGTTAACAAACCAGGTAACTCTGAAACCACTGCAGCCTGCTGAAGCTGCCCCCAGAGCTCAGTGAATCTACCTGCTGGTTGGGATTTAACAACACTTCCACACGGAGAAGGTTGAAACAGGGGATCAGGAAGATGAAAGGGGAAAGAAAATGAACGAGTTGGCTTCTGACACAAAGACAGAAAGGCAGTTGTGTCAGGAAATCTCTGTATCTAGCAGTTGCCATTGCAGCCTCTGTCTGTGCAGCACTTCTCGCCAGCAGACATCAACTGCAAAGCCCCAACCGGCGGGTGACGTACAAGGAGATACTTCAGGAGTCATCATTTTGCCCTTCAATAGCCATGGCAAGCACAGGGCTTTGTAAGGGATCGTTGAAGAAAGCATCAAGGAAAATACACCGCACCGGTTTCTGAATCATCTGTAGATGAAAAGACAGCCACCTGCAGACTCGCAAAGGTCGGGAGTTCCTGTCGTGCTAATGCCAGGCAATGTGGGTACAACAGCCAAGCAGATGCAATGCACATGGGGCAACTTTCTGCTCTTACTGGCAGTGAAACCACACCCGGCAGCGCGGGTGAGCCCACGGTGTCCCCGAGCTCATCCAGCACAGGCAGTTCCAGACACAGCGATTCACACGCAGCCTTACCCTCTGAGGACAGCAGAATCTTTCCCATGCACCAGCCACATTTATAGTTTATGTTGTGACAAAGGCAACGGCTTCCACACTCCTGCTCAATCAGCATGGGGGGAATCACCGCTACGGACACTGGCCGTGTGTCCTCGCCGTGTGTCGGCTGGAGGGACAAGCCATGCTGCTGCAGCTTCACTTGGCCTTTGACATGAGCCATCAGTTGCTCTCACAGCCCAGAGGGACAATCCTATCCTGGGCTGCATCAAGAGCAGAGTGGCCAGCAGGTCAGGGGAGGGGATTCTCCCCCTCCACTCCACTCTGGTGAGACCTCCCCTGGAGCACTGCGTCCAGTTCTGGAGCCCCTGTCACAGGAAGGCTATGGATGTGCTGGAACGTGTCCAGAGAAGGGCCACCAGGATGCTCAGAGGGCTGGAGCACCTCTGCTATGGGGACAGACTGAGAGAGTTGGGGTTGTTCAGCCTGGAGAAGAGAAGGCGCTGGGGAGACCTTATTCAGATACCTCCCAGTATCTGAAGGGGCTACAAGAAAGCTGGGGAGGGACTTGTTAGGCTGTGGGGCAGGGATAGGACTGGAGGGAATGGATTAAAACTAGAGATAGGTTGATTCAGGTTGGACATTAGGAAGAATTTCGAAGCCCCATCCTTGGCAGTGTTTCAGCCCAGGCTGGCTGGGGCTGTGAGCAACCTGCTCTAGTGGGAGGTGTCCCTGCCCATGGCAGGGGGGCTGGAACTGGGTGATCTGTAAGGTCTCTTCCAACCCTGACAGTTCTATGATTCTATGACTTTGTGTTTATAGAGCTGCATCTGGATGATTCCATCTTCATTCCACCTAGATGATTCTGTGGTCACAGAATGACAGGTTTGTCTGGAATGTACTTTTTCCAACTAAATGCCTGTCTTCATCCAGAACGAAGAAAAAATATATTCAGGAAGGGGTCAGAAGTCGGACAGAAGGCATCGAACCGTGCTCGTGCTCGCCCGGCAGCACCGGGGCAAACTCCTCACCCCAAATACTCTTTTTGGGTTTTTCCTCACTTAAATAAAGGGCGGCAAGAGCAATACCGCTGATGGGCGATGCCTGGCAGATGCCCGGTACCGGGGAACAGGAGGAGGAGGAGGAGGAGGAGGAGGAGGAGGAGGAGGAGGAGGAGGAGGCGGCGGCGGCGGCTCCGCCCTCGCAGCCAGCCCGCCCGCCCGCGCCGCTCTTCCCGCCGCGGCCGCCGCGTGAGCCATAAAATCAAGCCCAGCTGTTCGCGCGCTGTTTTGCCACGTGACGGAGGCGGAAGCGAGACGCGGCCTGTAGCGGAAGCGGGGCGCCGGGGCGGCTCGCGCTCAGCGATGGCGTCCCAGCAGTAGCGGCGGCAGCGGTTTCCCTCCCTCCCCTCCGCCCTTCCCTTCCCCTCCCTTTCCGCCGTCGGGACCGGGCGGCATGGCCAGGGGCCAGGCGGCAGCGGCCACGGCCGTGAGCGGCGGGAGGCGGGCGCTGCTGCTGCTGCGGCCGCGCGGAGCGGACAGCGGCGCCCTCCCGCCCGCCGCCTCCGCCGCCGCCTCCGCGGCCTCACGTGACCGCCGCGCGCTCCCCTCCCCGGCGCGCCGCGGCCTCGGTGACTGGCAGCGCGCGGGCAGCGCGGGCTGGAGCGGGCGCGCCGGCGGGACCGGCGGGCAGCGGGGTGAGAGCGGGCACCGGCAGGGCGGGCGCGGGTGTCCCCGTCTCCTCCCCTACCCCCGGGAGCCAGCGGGGTGCGCCGCTCTCCGCCGCTGCGGCCTCTGTGCGGAGAAGCGGCTGCGTTGCGCGTTGGGCCTGGCCGGGGGTCGGGGACTGTGCGAGTGCCAACCACGCTGCCAACGCTGAGAGCGTTTCCTGGCAAAGCAGTAAGGGGCAGGCTGGGAGTGATGGCCTTTGGTCTCAAGGGCAACCAGGGAAGTTTGGCCGCTTTACCAAAGGATTCGGTCTGTGGATTTAGCCACTCCAAGCTTTGAAGTGCTCGCAACTTCCATGCTGGTAAAGGAACAGCTTTAAAGCTCTGGTGCTTGGTGGGATTCTTCTAGGGTTTGATATTCTGGGAGAACAGCTCTGAAGTGCTGCAGTAGTCCAGTTCCAAGAGCTGGTGAGTGGGTTATCTTTGCTGTTTCAAGGAAGCTGCAGTAATCTCAATGCACAATCTGTTCTGTCAAATAAAAACAAATTCAGGGTAGTAAGGAAACTCCTGGAAAGCAAACATGTTGATTAAAATATTCCTTCTTAAAAGTAACTTCTGTTATGTTTATATATATTTTTTTATTTTTATTTTTTCAGATGTGAGCCTCTCTGCATCATCATCTTTACAGAGCAAAGGGAATATTTCCCTCCTGGGAAACAGGAGGCTTTTTTTTGACACTCACGCGCTGGTATGCCTCTTGGAAGAAAATGGTAATGTGCTAGAAACGAGCAGCTATTTTGAATGTCATTTCAAGAGTGGTTTTTTTAGTTTACAAAGTTTGTTGCTTCTACCTGTCGTGTGATGTTACAGCTTTAGTTTTGTGAGTTTTATTTTCTTTAGATACTGGGTAAGCACATGTAGGTTGGTTGTTTTTTTCCTCTTTCCAAAACAGCGAGGTTACATAACTTTGATTATTTATAAGTTGTTGTTATTATGTACTATTTATAATTTGTTATCCTACTGGTAATTTAAAATGCTAAAGAGAAATTAAATTTTCAGAGCTGTGAGTAAAAACCAGTTTTCAAGGTAGTGGTTTAAAATGTGCTCATTAGATTCCTACTTATTTAGTATATAGCACCTTGAGTGTGCAACAGTGTGTTCTAATAGGATTGAAAATGGATGGCTGTGTAAAATGCAGCTTTTAGGGTAGATTGTAAAGTACTCTGTAAAATATGGTAGCTCTTGTGCTAAAACATAGATAAGGCAGCAAATTATTTTGGATTCATTCTAATATTGCTGAGATGGGGTGAAGTGAGGGGACAGTGTCCTGCTTGGAAGATAAAGAACCAAGTTGACCAATCCTTGTAAATGCTTTGTAGTTCTTTACAATATCCTGGGGCATGTTAGGGGAAGGTACCTTAAAGTGAAGTTCAGTAGAGCCAAACTGACTAATAACAGCTCTCCATCCCTGAAGAGCAGAGGTCCCAGTCCCCTTTGCCATGTGGTTTTCTTGTCTGAAAAAAACAGACTCATCAACGAATCCAATTGTCACACATGCATCAGGGACATTGATGGTTTATTTCAGAGCTGCTGGTGGTTTCTCACACATCAGGCACACCCAGTGCTGTATTTATACATAAAACTTACAAAATTAGTAACTTCCAAGCTCATCCTGTTTGCTATGATTAACCAAGTGGTAATTTACATCTAACTATGGTACTGCTGACTCCATACTTACACTACTGTGTATACTCAGGGGAAGGGTGGTCTTGACCTATGGGTGTGATTTTTAGTATTATAATGAGGGTAGTTCAGCTGAGGGTACATAGGCCCTAAGTTCTCCTGCCAAGGTGGCAATATACAGTTGAACAGTCGTCTTCAAGGCCTACTTGCTGTGGGATGTCCTTGCTGAAGGACACTAAATGTTAGTTCTAGTGTAAAGTGTAACATTTTGCCCTAATGCAATGCTAGGTATGTTTTCAACTGTTTCATCTCTACATTGTCATAACAATTCTCAGGAAACTCTCCAGCTCTTTTGCTTGTTTGATGTTCTGAGATGCTGGTTTAATGAGCTCACAGAGCAGCTGCATCACCACCAGGACACAGTCAGGAGGAGTAAGAGAGAGGAGGGATGTCTCTTCCTTTTTGGAGGTGGCAAACTATTCTATCAGCTCAGTTATTGAGAGTGACTTGCTCTCAGATCCACATGTGCTTTCTGACTCGTAACCACTAGTTAGTTTGAAATAATGGTGCTTTGCCAAGTGTTTGTTTTCATAATGATTAAATCATATTCATGACGCTTGTACTCCTACATTTTGAATGTGGAAAAGTTGAGAGCATTTCTAGGGACAGTGTTTTACAATAGTTCCCAATATATTCAGTTCAAAAGATTTCTAATAAGGACTCAGAGGCTGGCAGGGCTAAAACCAGAGCACTTACCTCTGTATTCAGTTGATGAGTTTTGCACATCTTCATGTGTACTGAAGATTGATGGTAACCTGAAAGCAGGTATCTGCTTTTCAAGGCCAGAATTCTTGCTCACAGCAATAACCACGTGTGAGAGCTGACATTCCATAACACTTCTGGAGAATTTCCAGTGTTTATCCTGCTGACCCTGTCATAGTGCTGTGCTGCAGAAGCAGCTAGACTTTGTCATTGACATCATTTTGGGGTGGGGGAACTTGGTTGTTCTGACTGGTGGTGGGTTTTTTGCTAGTACTGGATCAAGGTGAGTGTGGTTTATTACCTTTCATAACTGACATTTGTTTTAACTTGGTGCTGAGTATTAACAAGTGGCATTTCTGTAAACTGTCCAGATTTAGGCCTCTTTCTGAATGTTGTTGTGTTTCGTTTTGCTTAGGATTCACTACTCGGCAGTCAGAGGTGATTGTATCTGCATTAGTGAAAATCATGGACAACAACCTGGATATGATTTACAAGGACATGGTCACCAAAGTACAGCAGGTTAGATCAGAGACAAGGCTGGGGTTAAAGCCAATCAAAACCTACTCTGCCTGCTAATGAAATGTATGTTGCTATTTATTAATGTTGGGCATTGTATTTTTAAAAGTTTGAAGGTGAAGAGCAAACGTGTCTGTCTGTTGGCTAGAGGATTTTGTGTTGAGTTAATCAAATACTTACCAAAGTGTTATGGTGGAGCTTGAGATTTTAGTACTGTGAGTTGGTACCCAAACCACAGGTAGTTTTTTAGTTTCAACCTTATTGTAGCACGAAGTAGCATTACTGAGGAGGCTTTTAGACAGTCATAGGAGGTATTCAAATGCATGGATTTGATTAGCTACAGCTTTTACATGTATTCTTTTGTAGACATAAAAAGGAAGTACAGATTCCCTCAGTTATTTACCACCCTGCTATCCAATACCTTTTTATCACAGAATTGTTTAGATTGGAAAAGACCTTTAAGATTATTGAATCCAGTCATTAACCTAACACTGAAAGTCCTTATCCCTCAGCACCACATCTACAAAACTCTTAAATCCCTCCAGGGATGGGGACTCCACTGGTGCCCTGGGTAAGCAGTTCCAGTGCCTGACAACCCTTTCAGTAAAGAAATTCTTCCTAATATCCTACCTAAACTTCCCTTGGCACAACTTGAGGCTGTTTCCTTTTCTCCTGTCACTTGTTACTTGGTTGAACAGACCAAGCCCCTCCTTGTTCCAGCCTCCTGTCAGGTAGTTGTAGGGAGCAAGAAGGTCTCCCCTGAGCCTTCTTTTCTCCAGGCTGAACAACCCCAGTTCCCTCAGCCACTTCTCATAAGACTTGTGCTCCAGGACCTTCACCAGCTTTATTGCCCTTCTTTGGACATTCTCTTTGTTTCACAATGACATTTATGTGGTATTAGAATTGAGCTGAATTTGGTTTTTTCTATCTGACCTTTTCAGGGCATGATTGATTCTATACACTGATAAGCTGTAGATTGGATACTGATACTGAAATCTATCTCCTTTTCCTTTGATGCATACATTGTTCATGGTATCCTCTAAACCTACCCAGCATATACATCTTGGTGGGAGGAAGTGAAGAAAACTGGCCTGGAAATAGGCTGATAATGCTGAGAATCTGCAGAGATCCTTCCTGGCTACCAGAGATCACGTGCAACTGAACTGAATTCTTAGTTTTGACTAAGAGGGATGATTGTTTTAATGAATAACTGTGTCAGGAGGCAAAGCTTGTTCTAATACTGGCTGTGACTTTTTAGGGGGCCCTTTGTTAGGTCATACAAAGGTAGATCCATGTAAGGGATTGAAAGTGACAGTGCTGAATGTTGCCATGTTGAGCTCTTAGGCATCTGGCCTCAGAAATGACATTGAAATTCAAAGTAAGATGTGATTCACTGCATGGGATTCACCATATCTGGTGTGCTGGAATCCCTTGATGTGTAAACTGGTCACACAGACAATGCTGACAAGAAATACAGATGAAGTACAATTACTGCTCTGTGGGGCTGGGGTTCACAGTCCCAAGTCACCTTCTGAACACAAGCTTTAACTTATTTTGTAGTAACTAGGCTGATGTCTTTGAAGATGAGAAAATAGCCACTGCTGTCTTCGTAGTCTTGGCAGCAGGGCATCTCATTAAGAAGTGGGATAGCTGGATTTTGTGCAACCTTCCATCTAGGGAGGTTTCAGACCATCCTTCCTAGCTTTTAGGTTCCAGGAAAATCAAATGTGGGAGTATTTCCTCCTCCTGTGCTGTATTTTTTAACCCTCAGTCAGGTAATGCGATGCTAAGGGACCCTTTCTCCCAGGGCTAGCTGGGTTTTACAGTAAGCAGTCTACAATAAGCACTGTCAGCCTCTATGCCCATCTTTTTTTGAATAAAAAGTAAACACATTTTCCTTTGGTTTGTGCCAAATTAAATGTTCCTACTGGTGGTAGATGTTTTCTGAGACTCTTAAGATTCAACCCTCGCTTGGCTTTATGCTGTTAACATCTAAATGTGCAGGTTTGTACGGCGTGCCACGCTAGAAGCAGCTCAGGGGGTGTGTATGCCATGAACTGGGGCAATATTATAAACCTGTACTTCCCTGTGGTCTTCAAATGCACCAAGGCTTATCCAGTGGGAAGGTAGTTTGGAATATTGTGGATGTAGCTGTTGCCATTAGGCCATGGCTGGATGTGTAAATATGTGTGACACTGGTTAGATAAAACCTAAGGGAAAAAGAAATAGATGTGTGTGTGTGTATGTATAGAGATGAGAAAGAAAACAGAATACAATCTTTATATTCTGAGTGCACTGAAGAGAGCAGAGAACAAAAGCAAGCTGGAGACATCAGGGAGTGAGAGAAGAGGTATTTAGGGCAGTACTTTTTGTAACGGGTCCAGCACACTGACCTAGTTGTGATCAGGTAGCCTGGTGAGACACCTCCAGCTGCCACTTAGAAATACAACTCTGCAAGTTAGAACAGCATTTCCTGACACAAGGTTGCTGTGTCAGATTTGGAGGGTTTTTAGGCCAGAAGCAAAAGCAAGGGACTACATATTAGAAGGAGATCTCCAGAGAAGAGAAGGCAGTCCCTCTTTGCACGTGTGGGCAGTGTAGGATCTAGAACAACATCTGCAGACTTTTCCATCCTTGGAAGTTGCAGAAATTCTTGGTTTTCTGTCAGCTTAGTGTAACAGAAGAGCAATTAAAAGTCTAACTCTAGTGTGTGATTCTGGGTAGCAAAGCAGAGTGAACCCCCTTGCAGGAGGAGGGGAAAAATGGAGGTGATTACAAATGAATGTGGTTGCACTGAGGAATTCTGGTCTGAAAGCCAGCTTTCCTCATTTAGCTCAGAGACACCTCTCCCTGATGCTAGCTTTAGAATTTGAAGACTTGGCCAAAACTCTTTCCTAGGCTATTAATTGAATTCTTCTGATCTGTATTAGCACGGCTAATTTTGTCAAATATTATCAGCATTGGAGCCTAATTTGCTTATTTTGTCACTGTCACTTAATTTATCTTGTTTTCTGAAACTCAGATATTCAATCTGAAGTTGCTGAATTAAAATTTTCGGGGTACTAAAATAGCCTGTGTTATTTGTAAGCACAGATGAGAAAAAGCAGTATAGTTTTGATATGTTCTGAGGTTTTGCTTCCCTCTTTTTAAGGAAATTGCACTTCAGCAAGTAATGTCCCATATTGGTGGCGTGAAAAAGGACATGATTATTTTGGAAAAAAGTGAATTTTCAGCACTTCGTTCAGAAAATGAGGTAAAAATCCCTATCTTGGAAAGTGCTCTTCTAGCACTTGCTTATTTTTTCCTGATGATGTAAAAAAAAAAAAATTCTTGTACCAAAGGGGTTGGCTCTGGGACCAGTATGGTTTAACACCTTCATGAATGGCCTTGTTGATGGTCCAGAGCACACCCTCAGCAAGTCTGTAGGTGATAGAAAGGTGGGAGCAGTGGCTGATAGACCAGGTGGGTTATGCTGCCATTCAGAGGGATATCAACAAGCTGGAGAAGTGAGATGATGGGAATTTCATGAAGGTAAACAAATGGAAATGCCAAGTCTTGCCTCTGGGGAGGAATAAATAACCCTGTGCACCAAGACAGGCTGGGGATGACCAGATGGGAAGCAGCGTTACAGAAGAGGCCCTGAGGTCTTGGTGAACATCAGGTTGACCATGAGCTGGTGGTGAGCCCTTGTGGCAAAGGTGGCCAACAGCCTCCTGGGCTACGTTAGGGCTGCCAGTGGGTCAAGGGAGGTGATCCTTCCTCTCTGACTGGCACTGATGAGACTTCATCTGGCATGCTGGGTCCAGTTCTGGGCTCTCCAGTGCAGGAGGGGCATGGACATGCTGGTCAGAGTCCAACAAACAGCCAGAAAGATCAGTAAGGGGCTGGAGTATCTGAGGAAGGACTGAAAGCTGGGACTGTTTAGTCTGGAGAAGACTCAGAGGGGAATCTCATTGCTAGATACAAGTATTTGAAGGGGGGGTATAAAGATGACAGAGACAGGCTCTTTCTGGTCTTGTCCAGTGACAGAGCAATAGGTAATTAGCACAGATGAAAACGCAGGAAATCCTGTTTTTAAAAAAAAAAAAATACCCATTTTACTTTAAGGGTGGTAGAACATTGGAATAAGATACCCAGAGAGGCTGTGGAGGCTCTCTCCTGGAGATACTCAAAACCTGACTGGACATGGCCCTGAGCAGCCTGCTCTAATTGCCTCCACTTTGAGCAGGGGATTGGAGTGGATGGTCTCCAGATGGTTAATAGAAGATGCCTCAGCTATACTGATTATACTGTTATAAAGTAACAGACTAATTGGGGTTGGAAAGGACCTCTGGAGAACATGAGGTAGTTGCAGGCTGCAGTATGATTGCCATTTAGCCATCTCTTCTTAAAGCTGAGGAGAACCAGTTCTCTCTCCTCCTTATCTCTCACCCTGTGCTCCAGGCCCCCATAATTTTCAGGCCCCCTCCACTGGACTCACTCCAGTATGTCAACATCTCTCACTGGGGAGCCTAAAGCTGGATGCAGCACTTCCAGCACAGGCTGACAAGTGGTGAATGTGGGGAAATAATCACTTCCTTGGCCTGCTGGGTTTACTCTCTTAATACCCTCCCATGCATTTGGGCACCGTTCCTGCTATTGCTGACTTCTGGCTGCTTCTGTTTGGAAATGCACAGTATGGAGTAAACCTGTATGTGTATAACCATGTCTGTATCTATACACATACTGAGGACATAAACTATGCTTGATTTGCCTGCCTTTTCACAGTATGGATTGTAACTGGTCATGCAAAGTCATTGGTAGTTCTAGATTATGTGGTTTTATATATGGTGATAATAATACGGTTTTATATATGGTAATAAAATGACTTTTTCTACCCTTCCAGAAAATAAAACTTGAACTCCAGCAGATAAAGAAGCAAGTCATGGTAAGATACCTTACCAATGTAGTTAAAAATTAACACTGGTCTAGTTTGCTCTAAAAACCCCAAAATTAGAAATTGATGCTTTCAAGATTTTATTTTAGGCTGTTGTGATACACAGGATACTGAAATAGCAGTTGGTGGTACACTGTGGGCTGCAGCAAAGACAATTTCATCATGCATATTTCATTTATAGTGACAGAACTGTGAATGGTACAAGAGGCAAAGAAAAATTTAACTGAAGATTTTTTTTTACTTAAGTGTCCTTAATCCAGATGCTGAAGGTGGCTGCTGTGTCATGGTTAAGGCTGGGTTAAGCTCTGCAATCAGAGCTGCCTGTTACATGTAAAGATGCAACATGCTTCTAAAATTACAGCAATTATTAATTGATTTGGGTTAGGTTTGTTTTGTTTTCTCGGAAGACTTATCTATTAGCTGTTCAGAATTTGAAGTAACTTTTAAATTGCTTCTTTAGGCAGCTAAGTTTGGTCCCATTATGTTTAGTCTCATTTGTTCTGGAGCAAATGATCATTGCAAGGAAACAGACTTGCTGTAGAAAACTTATTCTGTGAACTATCATACAGATTCTTATTTTTATCATGTTCAGCGTAAGTGCTGGGTTTCTGTTCTTTATGGTTTGTCTGTGGCACTCCAGACACCCTTCTACCATCAAACACATCTTAAAATCTCTTATTTCTATGGCTGTGGAGTCAGGAGCAGCCTTTACACAGAAACAAATGTTCTTGTAAGAGCGATTAAGATGGGGAAACTGGGAAACATTAACTGGTTTTAGGGAGTGAGGTCATCTTTCTTAGTTGGAATTATGGAGCACTCTTCCTCTCCTAGGATTTGACTATGAAACTGTCCTACTGGACTTGTTGAGCTAGCTGATAACGTGGTCAAACTCAGCCTACTGCCTCCTTGCCATTTCTTTCCTATTCTTTTCAGTTTCTTTTTGTGCTGTCGCCTCCAAAAGGAGAATGGAAATTTTTCAAGGCTAATCCTGCATGTTTCATATTGTGTTATGAAGAGCTTGAGGCATCTGGGTTCTCAGAATGCCATTTTAAAATGTGCTCAGCATCTAATGCTTGAATTGTAATTTATTTTATGGTTTTAGTTGCATATAAATGATTAGTATAATGCACTGGTAGAGCATCAAGGATCTGAGTCATCTTTTCTGAAAAGCTAGATGTCTTTAAATTTTACTTTTAACTGTAAATGGCCTTCTCCCAAGGGCAGGTTATTTTATGCTTGCTCATACTTGTTCCTCTGGAAGACAAAAGGACACGACATTGTAAAAGTTTAAAACTCATTTCTCATTTTTGATTCATTAAAGTGTAATGCATCATGTTGTGCTGACATCTGATTATAAACCAGTTAAAATTCAAAAATTCAAACACAGAAATCGAGTCTAATTATTGTTCATGCTGACTAAAGGAACTCTTGACTAGTTGACATTGGCCTACTTGAGAGATGTTTACTTGGTTTTAATAGGGAAATCTCCCAGAACATCAGCAATCTTTTGCTTCTCCCACACATTCATCTGATCAGCAGTTTTCTGCATGACAGAACTGTCAGCTGGCTGGAATACCTGCCAGGAAGTTGCAGTTGTCACTGGGAAAAGCAGGATTCACTGCCTTACTTCTTGCTGAAGTAAAACGCGAGTGTACAACTTATGGTAACCATGTTTTAAAAAGTTAGATGTTTAAAAAGATAGTAAATATTTCCTGGCTTCTAAAATGTCTGTAGCTTTTTCTGCAAGTCCTAGATGTAGTCATTAGAAACAGATACTCATTCACATTGGAAGGTTAGAAACTGCTTTTAAAGTTATTTTAGGCATCAAGGTTGCTTCATAGAGAAAGTCCAGCTTACAGGTGTACCTAGGCATGGATTTCTAGCAATTAGTTACGGAATATTTGAAACATTGCCTGCATTAATAGAAGGATGTGTTGTCAACTAAAGGCTGTTCTCAGTGTTCTGGTTTTAAGAGTAAATGTTAGATTTTGGTTCTGAGGTCCCGTTCATTTTCTAGAACATGAATATTGCTCTGGGAAAGAACAGGAATACTTCTACTTTTGAAAATTATGTACATTATTCAGAAAAGTTTTTTTTTCCTGAGATAAAGAAAGGCACTATATATTTGTCTGGTTTTTTTTCTGCTTATGCTTACACAGAAGAATCTTTATTGCTGCTTTATCTTTTCCCATTAGGATGAAATTACCAAAGTTCGTGCAGATAACAAGTTAAACCTAAACCTAGAGAAGAGCAGAGTAAAAGAATTGGTAAGTTTTGGTTACTTCTGAAACATCTCAACACTGAGTAATCTCTAAATTTGGTTAAGAGCATCTTAACCAAAGAGCATTTTCACATTACTCTGTAGTACCTTTCAGCTTCAAGATGGTATTAATCCAAGTTACTCATCCTAATGCTGCTATAGTACAAGGTGCCATGTTTGGTTTTCTATGTCTGTCTGTTTTGATACTAGCTTAATATCAGGATTAACACATTACACTTAATTAGCTATTTAAATATGCTTCTTAGCTGCCTAAAGGTTTTCTGTGTTATTAGTATTTATCTCTGTTTTCACTGTTAGGTTTACCTGTTTCATAAAATTTATCATAATTGAGGATGTTTCATTTCCCTATAGCTAAAGAATTTCTAGCATAGCTGGTTTGTCAGGAGAAACCTATTGTGCAAATAGTGGTAATGTATTTTTATTTTTCCTAAATTGTAACTGGTTCTAGTTGAGATTGTTTTGAACTTTGAAATATCTGGTAGAACTGATGTGATCTTAAAGTGGAATAATGTGGAATTAGAAGATTAACAAGTTTTTGTATTATATGTAGCACTCTAAATATAGAGTTCTGTTCTCATTGATATTTTTTAATAGCTTTTAGGATCTCAAAGAAATGGCATTTTAACACTAATTAGTTTAGGTAATAGAGATTAGTATAATATCTGCCAGTCTGTTATCCTGTGGTAGATGCTTGAATAGAGTACATTTTGAGCAGGTAGAATTCCTGTTTATAGGTTAGTACTTGATGCTAATGTTTTAAAAATGCATCATATGAAATGTATTAACTGCAGATCATAAGCTTTGCAATGCTTTGGACTCAGAAAACTGATGTGATGGGTATCTCCAATGATACAGGTGTGATTTTTGTTTAAAAATTCAAAGTATGCTACGAAATTCCATATACATTGATGAGCTCATGCATCACAGGGCCTCTAAGCTTGCTGTTCAAAATCCCAAGATGCATCTGACAAAACTGATTTTTTTTCTGCAGTGTGAAACACATGGACTTCTGGGAAATGTCCCTGTTGAACTTCAGGGAGGGGGAGTTTAACCTTGTCTTTCCTCCTTGTTTTTTATGCACTGGTGTTATTACAGGTGTTGCAGTAAAAGGGCATATTTCATGGTCTTAAACATAGTTTAAAATCTTAAACAAGTTTAAAATCCTTGGGTCTGACCTAGAGAGTTCTAGCCACAGAGGAAAACTTCTAACGAACACAAGCATCGAGAAAGAAGCTTGTAGAATATAAATTATTCAGAAAATGTGTATTTGGCTAGCAGCATCTATTTAAAGTAAAACAAACAAACAATTTCAATCCACAAAGTGGATTTATGTAGATTAATCTGAGTTCAATGTTAAATTTGAATAAGCTCCCAGAGTGGAGGGAAAAATAAAGTGACTTTCCACATGGGAATGTCAACAGATGAGGTTATTGCTGTGCAATAAAGGATTCTGAGATGAGTGCTTGGTGACCTTAGTAATCTGCACTATAGAGTGGTGTTTTAGTAGGTGTCTACAAATAACTGAATTGCTCCAGTAGTGGGACAGGAACCATTACAGATGTCAAGGTAAATCATGCCTGTTGGAGTCGGACAGGTAACTTGCCTTTTATGCTGCTTTAATTTGGATTTAACTTTCCTTGAACCCAAATAGCTCTAACATAAAAACAATCCTCAACTTCTGATGTTCCACAAATGAATGGCTTAATGTGAGATAAAAATGTTCTCTATTTAAAAATATAAACAGTAAAATGATGGTCAGAATAACCATCAGATGGTGAGCATGCACAATGCTGGCCAAACATGGATTTGCAAGCTGAGTTTGATATGATGTTTTAAAACTGGACTCCCTGAAGAAAGTAGGTGGTTCAGTCTTAATTGTGCTTCTGCACTCAGTGGGATTAGTCAGTTGTTCCACAGTTACTGTCTAGAATCATAGGTCCTTGTTTTTCAGAAATTCTAATCTGCAAACTTTTCTTCCAGCTGCTTATTAATATATACAGTTTTTGCAGAAGGTGAGTGTCTGCTGAACTTGTGCTTTACAGCTCAGAAATGTAGATGAACACCTAAGTTGTGCTTTTCCAAAGCACAGCAGTCGCAGAATGTTAGGGGTTGGAAGGGACCTCGGAAGATCGAGTCCAACCCCCCTGCCAGAGCAGGATCACCTAGAGCGGGTCACACAGGAACATGTCCATGTGGGTTTGGAATGTCTCCAGAGAAGGAGACTCCACAACCTCCCTGAGCTTCCTGTTCCAGGCTCCGTCACCCTCACTGTGAAAAAGTTTCTCCTTCTTTCCATGGACCCTCCGGTGTTCCAGCTTTCACCCATTGCTCCTCGTCCTGTCACTGGACATCCCTGAGCAGAGCCTGGCTCCATCCTCCTGACACTCACCCTTTTTGCATTTATAAACATTAATGAGGTCAAATTACCCTACAATACAGTCTCCCAAGTGCTGTCAGAAAATAATCTTGTCCGGATTCAGTGTTCTACAGAATCTGGAAACAAAGAAATATGCTTTTAAACCAGGGAGTAAGTTTAATGGCAATACCGTGTTTACCTTTTGTGTGTTTGTTTTTTTCCCCTCTAGTACTCACTTAATGAGAGAAAACTACTTGAAATGAGGACAGAAATAGTGGAATTGGTAAGAGCTTGGTAACTGATTATTACACAGCAAGTATTTTTGCACTTGTGTTATATACCTGGTATTCTTTTTGGAGTTGTTCATGTCTTTAGGCACTTTAATGTACAAAATGTCACTGTGCTTTATTATTTCCCTGTGTATTCATATAGGTACAGGTAAATGAAATTTCTACAGAATAAAAAGGCTTTCATATATATATATTATTAGACTTTTTGCATGTCTTTGCTCTTCTAAACTCTATGCTCTCTAAACTCTTCAATGACCTGCACTTTGTGCAGGTAGTATTTTCCATAGACGGAGGTAGTTATCCCTAGGAAGATGTCTAGCAGTAAATGATTAATTGATTCACTATGTTTCAGTAGTGCTGATTTGAAAATATCAGCAACTCAGAAGCTGTTGTTTTCAGTTTACAAGTTTTATCTTTCAATCTTTTCTGATAATTCTATCCTGGTTTTTGCCAGAAGTCCTGTCTTCTGTCATAATCGGATTCTGAATTTGTCGGTAGCTGGTTTTGTGGTAGAAATCATTACAAGAAGACATGCTCTTTTAAATCAGAAGATCAATTCTCATTTTTTTCTAATGATCCATAAATCATTATGCTCTGGTATGTTTTTGTCACTAGAGGCTCTCAGAAATCTCAGTGGTTCTTATAACTGAGCACTGACTTCAACTTCAGTCTGTTTGTTCCCCCCATTGATGTTTATACTACTAGATTGAGATAAGAAGGCACCCAGTTCTGCTGCCTTCTAGATAACCTTAAGGAATGAAAAATGGTATTAATTTCCAAAGTTCACCAAATTATTCAATTCCTTGAATACCTTCAGCTAGGAAGGAACTTGTTCTCTCCAAATTCAAATGAACATCCATTTAAGAAGGAAGCAAAAGTACAAATTGAAGAGATGGATTAAATTACCAAATGAATTGGAAACTGTTCAAAGTGCATCATTTTGTTGCTTTGTTTTTTTAGCACGCACAACAGGATCGAGCTCTGACCCAAACTGACAGGAAAATAGATACAGAAGTTGCAGATCTAAAAACAATGCTCGAATCGCACAAACTTGATAATATTAAGTACTTAGCAGGTAAGGATGGTGAAACTGGTAAGAAACTGTTAAATATTGTTGAATTTTTGGCAAACTTTTGATTGACTGTATTCATAAAGGCCCTGACTTGAAAAACAACCTTGAAATAGTCTCAGTCAAGATTAGCAGCCTTAGTTGTGTACTTAACCCAAAGTTTCCTATAATCTGCAACTTTTTTTTTGTGTGGGTTACGCTTGTATGGATTTTGGGTTTTTCCCTGTTTCATAATGTAGTAATAATGTGTATGAGATCTAAAAGACAACCTGTTAAGGGCCAGAAAAAGTTTTTCTGTGCCTGACTTCATTTATCAAAGCAGCCTGCTGCATGCCTTTCCAGGATTTCCTCACCTCTCTGATAGAGATCTATATGAAAAATGGAACACTTCAGCTTTTCTGGCTGTTCAGCACCACATATTCTTTAAGCTTTCATTTTTTCAGGCATGTGCATTAGAAAATTACTTTATATGTGTGTATGCCCATTTTATTGCCCTAGGTAACCTTAATATTTTGACATTCTGCTACTGAGTGTGTGGTGCTATTAAATGAGCAGGTTTACAGTTAAAAATTATTCTTCTGAGTTAGATTTTCTGGTTATTTTTTCACAATGGATTTTGTCACAAGTACAATCACTTCTGTCTATTCATTGTACTGTACTTCAGGCATATCCTTTAGAGAGAACCATTATGGAAAGTAAAAGGCAATTTATTAAAATGAGAGGAAATTTTTTGCTACCATCCCTACTCAAAAGCGTGTTGACCTCTGCATGGAAAAACAAACATTATTTTTAAGTAATTTGCATTGTTTGAGGTGCTCCTGTTGCAAAAAATGGCAAAAATTTTTGTGTGTATCTAGAAATTGAAAGTTGATTTCATTCAAATAGAAGTTTAAAAATTGCAAACTCATAAGCCTTGTTAAAAATAGCTTTCATCGATTTGTTTGCTGAATACTTGACTATGATTTAATAATCCTGCTAATCATTTCCTCACTTTACAACTGTAACTTGCCATATTGATCTTTTTGGGAATGGTTAGCAACTAAGGTTTTCTTTCAGACTTTTGGTATTTTCCAGCCCAGTCTTCCTGCATTCTTTCTTTTTTTATATTTCCTTCTTTTCCTCCACTTTGAAACTGTTTGTTCTAAGCCCAAAACCTGGTTTTCTTACATGGGGAAGGGGTGGCGGTTACACTTGTATTACTGTAGTGTACAGAGCTTTCTGAAGAAATGTTGTGAGCTAATGATTTATTTCACATTTCCATTTTCCTCCCTCTTTTTATTTTCTTTCAGGTTCAGTATTCACATGCCTTACTGTAGCACTGGGATTTTATCGCTTATGGATATAACAAACCATCAATTTCTACTGTCTTGGTTTCCAAAAGAGGAAAAAAAAAAGAAGTTTTATCTTTGCCTGGACTTTGATCAAGTCTTGAATGTTTTATTTATTTTTTTTTTGTAAAGCAAACTGTTTTGAGAATGTAACCAAAGATGTGCCTAGAAACAAACTGTGTTCGGAACCTTACCTCTGATGAAAGCAACAATTCTGCCGTTTCCTTCCCTTCTGGACTGCAGTGCACCTTGCTGCTGCCAAGTGTCATGCAAGCAAAGACTGGTGTTCAGACCAATCATACGGGGCTGCAGGCTCTGGGGAGGGATCTCTGGAATTCTGTTCCAGTGCCTGTTCAGACGTGCTGGCCTGGGTCAGTGGGCATGTGTTGGGCTGAAGGCTTGATTATTAATGTAAAACCGAAGCTGCACATTTTGTGGCTTGGAGGCACTTTTGTCTAAGTAGAATTTAACTGAATCATGCTTAGTTCTCTCCTTCTAATACTTGTTCATACAGTTACTATGATGAAATATTTGTTTGGCTCTTTTTATAACATTAGAGTTACCAGCTTGTTTTCCAGGTGGCCATCCAATCAGTCATGTTCCATGAAAGAGTACTGTGTAACGACAGCAGCTTTTGCTCCTAGTTTTGTTTGTCATGTGTTGGTAGAGGTTTTTGTGACTAACTTGCTTTTGGTACATGTAAGTATCTGATACTCATTCCATACACTTATTGTTAACTTTACCACTGTAACTGGAAGTCTGAAATGCAGTAAAATACACTAGTTGTGTTCATTTATGGTTAAGTGATATAAGTGTCTCTGGTGCTGCCTCCTTTATGGAAGGGAACTGATGTTTTTAGGAAGAGATTTTAAATGGTGGTTATGGAGCAAGGCCTTAGGCAAGGGAACTGCAACACTGACAGTCTTTTGTGTTTTTTGTTGTTTTAATTTAAAAAACAAAAAAATAGTAATTCCTGTCGTCTCTTCAAATGTGTTTGATAGTGATTATAATAATGAAAGCAGTAATGGAGATCTGAAAGGATGTTTAATCTAGTTCTGAACCAGCCCATGTGAACCAGTAAGAGCAACTGAAAGCAATGGAGGAAGGCATCCAATCATTCTTCCACTGCTTTAGGAGCAGAGCTGCCTTCTGTGTTCCTTCAGCTAAGGGAAATTTCCTTTTCTTGCTTGCTCTTAAGAGAACAATGTATGCACTGGTAATAAATGCTTTTAGAGTACAGTCACAGCTTTGCTTGAAGAAAGTAAAGCTGTTAGGCTAAGTTCTGCCTGTACTGTAATAACCATTTAACTTTTTGGTGGTCGGGGGTGCCAACTTGGATCACGTGCAAGTGCAGAGGAAGAGATGGATGCCTGTAACAATACTATACTGGCCTGAAATAAAGGATTTTGAATATTTCATAAATATGCTGAGTTTTTATTATAAATGCACCTTTTTAATTTGGATTTCATCTTTTTTTGAAGGTAAGTCACTGCTAATAGGACTTCTTTTAAGCTAAGAATTAGCTGAGTTGACAACAGTAATTTTAAATATTGGGTCCATCCTGTTAAAAATAGATATTATGCAAATAAATTTCTTTTCAGGGCAGGTGGAAGGAGGAAGTGAAAGATTATAGCACAGCATTATCCTGGAATTGGCAGTGTGTCTGGCAAACCAGCAGTGTTTGGTGAGTGTTCTAAACAAGGAATAAAATTAATATGTCATTCAGGAAAAGGACACTATAAATAAGACACAATAATCCCTAGCCCATAAAAACCTAGTGCAATGTAAAAGATTGTTACTCTCCTCCTTTATGCCTAGATGCAAAATCTTCTCTGATATCCTCTGATTTTAAAGATGAGTTTACATTTGAGTCTTTCTAAGTCTCATCACGTGTACCACATGTATGTGTTGGCATTCCAAAAAGCTAGAAAATGCCTCCATATATTTCCAAACACAAATTCTTTTAAAGATAGATTTAAACTCAAAAGTATGAGCCTTTTGGTACAGATGAGAAGCAAATACATCAGGATGTACTACTAAATATGTCTTGAGAAACAACAGTCGAGTGCCAAATGAGCATTAAATTAATAAATGGGAGGCCTAAGTTGGCAACACTCCAGAATTTTCCTGCAAGACTGGCTGTATTGTGCTGTGTATTGTCTGTGATTTGGATTAGGAGCAATTTGAAATGTACAGAAAAGCTTTTCAGTTCTGACTTAATACTTTGATTTTTAATTTGCAGAGCTCTCAAAAGATGCAAGTGAAAAATAAATGTGCTTCTTTACCATGAAACCTCTGCAGCAGCTTCCTCTTGATTCAGAAATGTGTCTATTTGTGCCCTGCCTGGAAGGGGGGGGGGAAGTATAAAAATTTAATCTAGAAACATTAGATCTCTCAGGCTCTCTCAAAGTTAGTGTGTAAGAATAGAGGATGTAGCTCCAGCTGAGCTCCAGCTCTGATTTGCTTTCAGGAAAAGCCTGTCTCTACCAAGAGTATGTGAGTAGTGGTCTGACTGTGCTCAGAGGAGTTGTTTTCCGTGTGAACTTCCATGTTCATACAACAAAGATGGGAGGTTCTTCTAAGGATTTGTTTCCTTTTGGCGTAAGAGATTGAGAATCATTCAATTTTCTGGAAATGTTAAGTTGCTCAGAAAACTTTTGTGTTACAGGACAAATCAAGATACAGAGATCTTAACAACTGTATGTAATACGTTGGTGGGAGTGTACTGAGTTTAACTGCTTGTCCAACTTGCTTTCCCTTTTCACTGGTATGGATTAGGTAAACTGGGATCCCAGGACCTGAAGGGCTTTTCTCCCAGAATGGATTCTAGGCTTTCCAAAGACAAAGAATGGTGAATTCAGTAATGAGTCCCTAGCTAACCAGCATAATCGATTTGCTCTGTTTAAACCTTGTCCCAAGAGACAACTAGCAGCAAGTAGAGAAATTTAACTGTTAACCAATAACAGTGGCATATTTGACTTCCCTCACCCTGAAATTGCTCTTTCTGTAATGGTTAACTGCCCTGCTGTAACTCACAGCAGGGGGTAGCTTTCCCATCAAAGGAGGTAAGATAAAAGGAAAGAAAAATTCTTTCCATCATGTGTCAAAATCCATGTGGAAGAACAATCATTATTGTCCACTAAACAGTTCCAGGTAGGAATGTCTAGATCAGTTTTAGTCTTGTGACAATCAGTGGGGAAAAGGGGAGGGGCACTAAAGGAGCTTGGTTTGAATTTAGGGCATTTTCTGTTTATTTCCTCTGAGCTTTTGTGGCTTCTTGTAGCCATGGTGTGGCAAAAATCCAGGGGAATCACAGTGTGTATTTTCTTATGCATCTTCCTGGAAAGAGCAAAGCAGATTAACATTAAAAAGTATAGCCAACAGTGATGTCCCAGGCGTATCTAAAGTGATTTCAAGTAAAGAAAACTTAACTGTAGTCAGAATTTGTTTGGACACATCAGAGATTCATCTGTTCATTGAACAAACCTATAAGATGTGCACTTGATAGATTTATTTTTTTATAGTTGTTAATGATTTGAGATTAAAAAAAATATTGACTGTTCTGATAATGTGATATCCAAACTTACTTCCCAAACATCAGACAGCTTGTAGATGTTTGGCTGAGAATTAGCAAGGAAAATAGAGCTTCAAGTGGATCATTTGTTTATGATGTTTTTAGAATAGTTTGAGATGAAAATGGTATCAGGTTGATTTCACAATCTGATGTATTTATCTGTGAAATCAAAGGGTGTCTTTTGACGATGGTAGAAGTTTGGTTCTTGTCCTCAATATGTATATTTTGATATATTTTTTTATATGTGCTACATCATATCTCCTATGTAGAATTAGAGAAATTGACTTAGGAAAGAGTTCAGTATTAACCCCATGACTTTACATTATGTTCTTCGAACCACAGATGGGTTATTTTACGTTTTTTTTGTCTGTAGTTATTCCATTTTATTCTGTTGGCTTATTTTTCTGTTCAATTGTGGCCAAGGATATTCTGATTTATCAGGTTACTGTTCATGGTGTATTTTGATTCTGAGCTTGGTTTAGTGGGGCAAGTCGCCTTTGAGTCTGATTAACTGAAATTATCCAGACAGAACTGTAGCTCAGCAGAACTGGTATTAGCCCTTCTGATAGATCACAGATTCTTAAGAGAACAAATTATAACAAACTCACTCAACCGAAGAATGATAGGAGTACTGAAAAGCTTTTAAAGATTTCAGGAATGCAACTAAATAAACTTACCCAAATACTGGGGATATATTTTTTATTTATTATTAAAAAAAAAACCAATTACCCATATGTATATGAAATTAATCTGTGTAGTTTAAGAGCCTAATTTCAACCCCACTGATAACTTTTTTTTTTCCCTGCGAGATCGTGGTTCGCGTTTCCTTCTGAATCATAGCAAATGTGAACAGCAAAAGGCAGCAGGAGAGCTGGAGCAAAGATCCTGTTTTCAGGTAGGGTTTTTAATAATGGACAAGGAGGAAGGCAAGAATGGCATAAAGGAGAGCAAGAATGGCATAAACAATGGTAGGTGGTGGTTCCCAGGGGCTCGTTTGCTTTGTACGTGGATACACTAGTGGTAATCATTACATGTTATAATGAATCGGAGGCAAAATCAGGTACCAAGCACCTCTGTCCTGTGTGGAGACAGCATCTATGAGACTCAGCACAGGACCAGGGCAAGAAGCTGGGGCAGAGAGCCTGAAGCAGTCGCTCACGTTGTAGAATCCTTCTTTTGGTGATGGCTGTGGCTGCCCTCGCCAGCGTCTTCACTACCTTGATCCGGAAGATCCAGTAAAAGCCTGTTTTGTTCTTGAGAGGGGGGGAAAACGGACCCCTTTAGTAGGAAAGCGCAAGCGCAGCCGGACAGAGGTGAGTGAAATAGGGCGGTTTTCAGCCACCTTTCTCCCCAGCTCCCTGCCACCGCTTCCCACTCGCGGCCCTTCACCGTGGGGCCGGAGCCTCTCAGGGGCCGCTCAGGGGGGGCTCACCCCGGGCTCACCGGCACCCGTGTGAAGGGCGGTCCCGTTCCCGGGGGTAACGGCAGCTCCCGTCCCGCAGAGCCGCCCTGCCCGGTCCCGGCCCCGCAGCCGCCTCCTGCCCGCCCGTGCTGGCTCGGGGAGCGCTGAGCCGCCTCAGCCGCTCCCCCTCAAGCGACCTGCCCTTCCTTGGGGGCAGGGAGAGGCGGTGAGGAGGAGGGAGGCAGAGCGGGGACGAGTCCCCGGTCCCGTTCCTTGTGCCCTCCGCTTGTGGTCCCATGTGCCCCGGTCCTCGCCCGGTGAACCGTTCAGCCGCCTTCCGTGCTGGGTCCTGCCTGCCGCCGGCTCTGGCAGGGCGGGAGTTGGGGGAGGACGAGCACCGGAGGCAAGCAAGGCTGGCAGCGGCAAACCCGCGCTCCGCGATGGCGAAGGCGGAGTACGGAGACCCCGGGTGCGCCGCGGGCCGTTTCCCCGCCGCCGCGCAGCGTTCGTTCGCCTGGCTCGGTGCAACCCCCGCCAACCCCCTCCGGGCGCCGAGGAGAGGCAGGAGCTGGTTGCCCGGGCGGCAAACCCCGGGGGAGGGGTGGGGGGAGGCGGTTAATCCCTCCTCTGCCTCCCCGGAGGTGGGTCCTGGTGCCCGGCGTGGGTGCGGGCGGAGGTGAGCAGGGCGCTGAGGGAGGAACCCCTCTGCTCAGCGGGCAGGTGCAGCCAGCGCGTCGGGGGGGCTCGGGCAGCACGGAAGGGATCGAAGGGTGGCTTGGGCTGCACAGGAGGGGCCGAAACCAGCGGGCATGACTAGCCCTGGCACCAAGGGGTCGTGGCTCTCGCAGCCGGCGGTGAAGAGCGTGTTGGTGTACCGCAACGGGGACCCGTTCTTCCCCGGGCGCCGCATTGTCGTCAACGAGAAGAAAGTGTCCAACTTCGAGGTGTTCCTGAAAGAGGTGACGGGCAGGGTGAAGGCACCGTTCGGAGCCGTGCGGAATATCTATACCCCCCGGGGTGGGCATCGCGTCCGGCAGCTGGAGGAGCTCCAGAGTGGAGAGCAGTATGTGGCTGGTGGCAGGGAAGCCTTCAAGAAGCTCAAGTGAGTGGCTAGAAAGTAACATTCAAGTTTTATATGGAACTTGAGTATCAGCGTTTGGGGTTTGACACTGCGGTAATACTTCAGAGAACCACCCCCCCCTTCATCCTACCTCTTTTATTAGGCACTGCAGAGAGGACTTAAAGGCTGTGAACCAAGGCAAAAAGAAAGGTAACAGATAAAATCACAAAAGAGCTCCAGAGGCGAGCGATGGAAAGCCTGTTAAGTCAGTTGCTTGGTGCCATCTCCTTGACGTGAGGGTAATAAAGGAGAAACAGCTCTTTAAACCGAAGGAGTTGCAGCAATGGCACGTTGCTGTGATGTGTGTGCTTAACTGAGGGGGGAGCGTCAGTGTTTGTGCTCAGTGGTATCAAGGGGAAGGCTGTAGAAAGGTGTTGACAGTCCAGCTGTGAAGCTGATGAGCTTGGGAATGTAATTCCCAACGCTTTCTTTCTCACTTACTTTTTAAAAGTCTAAAATAATCTACCCGTATGGATATTCTATCCGTATCTTCATCACTTCTGTTCATTTTGGGTAGGCATAGAGCCTTTTTATGACCAGAACAGCCGAGTCCCTCCTTTTATTTAAAAATGATTGCTTGGCAAAACACCCATGGTTTCCCACTGAAAGTAGGAATAGGGAGAACCTGGAACAACTGCCCATCACGTACTATTGGGTTAGATATTTTTGTTCTCCTGTTTAGCTCTTGGCAGAAGGTGCTGACTTACAACTGTCCATGAAAGGATCTCTTCCTACAGCGCTGAGAACTAGAAACACCTTGCAGTGCCAGCAGCTCCTGGGACCCGTGTTCATGAGAAGAACTGCTCTCATGGCACTCAGAGGGAAAGGATTTAGCATAATCTGGGTACCTGGGCAGTTGCCTGTTTTTCAGTCTCTGGGTTACTTGTGCTTGAAGGCTTATTGATTTCCCTTTCTTTGGAAAGGCAACATACAGCTAATCCATCACTCTGTGTTTTAACTGGCACTTGTGTGCTACTGCAATGGTTTTGTGGGAATGTGCACCCTGATGGGGAGCAGCATTGTTCAAATAGATGTGTTTTGTCTTCTTGTCCAGCTGAGGCTTGTGTTTTGTCCTTTCATAAAATAATTGTGAAGATGCTCTTGGTTCATCAGAGCCACGAGAAAACAGAATATACAGTGTCCTGATGTATCCACCTCCTGTTGGAACACAAGTGGTATAGATCCTTTTAAACCTTAGCTGTTGCCCTGAGTTAAACTTGGAAAGCTTGAAATCCATCAGAAACTTACTGTGAGAAACTTAGATGACTTGAAAATTGTGGTAAATTGCTATTATTCTGCTGAGATTTATTGATTCATCTTGCAGCAGTATGTGAGCTTCTTTCTGACAAAGGGTTTTATTGATGGCCTGTTCTGATCACTGGTGACTTGAAGGTAGATGGTGGGTTCTCCTGTGTCTCTTATATTAGCCCAGAGAGCTGGCCTGCAGATTTATATTAGTACTCCTTTAAAATCTCAGATTAGTTTATTTTTATGTCAGTTTGAGGCATGATAACTTTTAAAAGCTCCGTGTATGACAACAGTGTAGAAATATTTGCATTATGTAAGTTAGATGCTTCTGTAAATAATCAAAACTGTTTTCTTCCCACAGCTATTTGGACATTGGAGAAACAAAGAAAAAACCTGCTGAAGTCAGTAATGAGGTAGGATGTCTGAAATATTTAAGAAGCAAACCTGCAGTTAGTGACATGCTTGCATTTATGCCTATTTTTTTAATATATATTATGTATAATAATCTAAGTATCTACTATTCTGAGCATAGTATTTCTGTGGGTATTACTCTGCTCTGAGCATGATGCACTGACTGTTGTCTGCTCAGCTTTCTGAATTGCCACATCCAGTTAAAAATGTTCAGTAAAGAAAATCTCCTGTTGTCTTTATAAACCTAAAGAAGCTTTTTTTTTTTTTTTCTGTTATGCAGAAAAAGATATTGGGGATGAAAAATTTGGGAGTTCTAGACCAGCAAATTTTCTTCAAAACTTGGTATTTTCTCTGGAGAAGGGACATTTTTGTTTGAAAAAACCACACTTAGTTGACATGCTTTTCCTGGTCATTGCCAGCATCAGTTGTAAACTTCTAATTAGTTCTAGTCTGTAATTCCCCAGGTTCACATGTTTCTCTTGAGCAGTGCTACGCTATAGCCCGAGGAGATAACTGCAGGCTTCAAAAAACACTGGCTGTGGATTTTGTGAGATGTGAGAGTCTGCATTATTGTTACCATTCTGTAGCAGTGATTCCCAACAAACATTTGAACATCAGCTTCTGCCTGGCAAGAAGCATCAGCTCGCTCATTTTTCATTTTCTTCTGCCTTGTGCTTTCATGCCACGTTTCCAGCAGGTTTGCGTAGCACGTGCCTTCAAACAGCAGGACACGCTGTACCAGAAGATGCTCACAACTGAGGCCTTGGTGACATTACTGTGATATTCAAGATACTTCTTATTCAAAGACCATGAAACTCGACATCTGCCTTTAATAACTGATCATAACTTTGTAACCTGTATTTTTTTAATTCACGTTGGCATAATCAACAGGAAGAGCAGAAGTTGGAGATTTGATATGCTGCTATAAGTACCATATAAATTTACTGCTACTTGGATGGTTTTTTTCCCCTCAGTGTGTCTATTTGTACAAGGAACTTTAACATAGTAGAGATAGTTTTGTTGGGTTTGTGTAGCTGTTCATGTCTCCCTGTTGCTTGGGCCTTTCTTACAAAGGGGAGAGAATAATTTTTAAAAATAGGAAAAGTTAATTAAACACTGATGAGGCAGCAGGGTTATACTCTGTTGCTGACGTGTATATAAAACTGAGGAACACACCTTCACATATGCACTAAGCTTTCCCATGTCCTTGATTCATAAATTCCATTTTTGACCTCCAGCATTTTCTTATTCCAGCTCTGAGTCTCCTCTGATCAAATATTGTGATTCTTTCTGAAATTAGTTGCTTGCAGGGTGTACAAGTGGAGAATAGAGTAATTCATCTCGCTTTTTCCTCTCCCTCCCACCCTCTGTCTCTGGTGAAAGACAGATGAGATGGAAGGAGTGTATTACATGCTCCCCATCTGCAGTGGCAGCATCAGCAGAGCAATGCAGGAAATCTGGTATATCTGCTTCTTCCCAGTGTCACAATAGCACAGAGCACTTGAATTTCAAGGGTTTTGCTTTTAAAAATACATGGCAGTACTCTTAAAATCTTTCCAAGTAACTATAGTCTTGGTCTGTGAGGCTCAGCCATCTGAGTTGGATCTTTTAAAAAATAGTGTTTAAATAGCCCTTAGTCATTCTACTACTGATACAAATCAGATTTCAAGGTGGTCTTCAATGAAATAATCTTCTTATCTGTTAATATTTCTGATGTCAATTATAGATTTCTTTAACCCAGTGTCTAGTTTCTTAAAATCTAGCTGTTCACCAGGCTAAGGCCTCCAAACAAATGAATTAAATGGGCCAAATGCTCAGCTGCTGGAAAACAAACAGGTTGGGTTTTTTCACCAATCTGACCCAGATATGGACTTGAATTTATAGCTGTGTTCTTCTGACTGAAGTACTGTATATAGACCAGTGTCAGTATAGGATGGTGAATGGGGGAGGACCAGTCTGGCATCTTATTGCAGGATAATTTATGAGAGAAGTGCATGGAAAATTATACTGAACATTTATTAAATGTTTAAGCGACAGGAATTCCAGTAGTGTCAGCTCATGTGGTGTCTGTAGTTCAGTGAGCATTGATTTCAGCAGACTTTGAGTCATGCCCAGGGTTGGGAAGGAGGTGAAATGCACTTGGTTATGCAGAAGTATCAGTGGTGGTTGTGATAGTTCCCAGGGACAGCAGTGAGGCTGGAAGAAGACACTTGTCCCAGAAACATGGGAAAATTGTGTGTCAATCTCAGCAGATGTCAGACAGGCTCTAGGTTGTTTTAAGTCCTCTGGCAGAGCCTTCGTGCTGCAATATTAGGTTTCAAAACATTTTACAGTTACATTCCTGGTAGGGAAAGGAGTAAAAAGACTTAATCCTGCCCCAAGATAAAGTTTTCATACAGATTATTCCTCAGATGTGTTTCCATCCCTCTTGTCTTTTGGCAGCCGAGCTTTTGTTTTGCAAAGAGAGATCCCTTTTGTACTGAAGGTGATCTGCAGGTACAAATACCTTTTAAATGATGTGCTAGAGGAATCTAACAATTAATCTCTTGAGGAACTGTGGACCAACAGAGTTACCATTTGTTTACTATGATCTTAATTGTTTACAAAAGTACTGAACGTTATTTTCCAATTATAAAGTGTAAAGTATGGACATTTATATTTCTCTAGGCACTATCTCTGATGTAAATGATCTTTCCCTGTGCACTCAAAAAGACAAATTTTCCTTGTCACTGGGGCTGGGTGAGCTGTGGAAGAACTGAGCTTTCATATTTGCAGATGCTGTAAGCAACTAGGTCTTTTAAATTCTCTTTGTTTTTCAAAAAATGTTCAGCTAAAACCTCCCCCCTTCTCTGATTTTTTTTATGGCAGTTTTGAACACACTGAGGTAAACGGACTTTGCAGTGTGTTATTGTAAAAGCAAAGAATTGCAGGCACCGAAGAAAAGCAGATGTGTTTTGATATCGAAGGAACAATCTTTTGCAACCGTAAGAAAGAGGGAAGGTTACAGTGTCTGTACCAAACAGCATCTATTATCAGAAGTCCACAGTAGACCTGCATTAAGCTGCTTTACTGACTGTGTAGATGGATTTGGCCTTGGTTGACAGCAAAAAAGATTTTCTTAGGTAGGAAAAACACTGAGGTTTTCTGTCTGAAAAAAACCCAGGTTTTGCATGCCCTCCTAGACTTCTAGAACAAGGTGATTGTGTGGCAAGCTCTGACACGAGTATTTTTTTGTGCTGCTCGAGCTTCATTTTCATTTTTGTTGGATTTTTTAACAATGTGTATTCTAGAAAGGCATTTATAAAGTTATTTAAGAAAATCATACTTAGATCTCTTACTCTACCTAAGGCACATTTATGTGCCATCGCACAGGATGACGTAGACTCCTTTCCTTAGGTGAACCTCCTTAGGTTCACCACTGTTTTCTATGATGTTTAAGCAATGAAAACATCCTGGTCCACAATTCTGCAATGCTTGCCTGCTCATGGTGTGTTTATAACAATATTACTCCTGTCTGGGACCTGCTATAGGGGCAGTAAGTATGAAAAGAGATGTTGCAAGAGCTGGTTGGTTGTAGGCCTAGTGTGTGGTTCTACAAGAAAGACTTGTAGAGGCTTTGGTTCATGCCACAGAAGAATTTCATGGTCTGTATTGAGTTTGATACGGAACTTGAAAGTCAATCTCTTTCTTGATATATCATCTGTTTGGACTTCTGCAAGGTTTTGACATGGTCCCCCCACAACATCCCACTCACCAAGTTGGAGAGGTATGGATTTGATGGTTGGACTGTTCAGTGGATAAGGAATTGGCTGGATGGTCGCATCCAGTGGGTGCTGGTCAATGTCTCAATGTCCAGATAGAGACTGGCTCTACAGGCTCTGAGCAGCCTGGTGTAGCTGAGGGTATCCCTGCTCACTGCAGGGGGGCTGCACTAGATGACCTTTGGAGGTCCCCTCCAGCCCGAGCCATTCTATGATTCTATGGGACACAGGAAGTTCCGCCTCAACATGAGGAAAAAATTCTTTCCTGTGAGGGTGCCAGAGCCTGGCCCAGGCTGCCCAGAGAGGTTGTGGAGTCTCCTTCTCTGGAGACTTTCAAACCCACCTGGATCTGTTCCTGTGTGGGCTGCCCTGGGTGACCCTGCTCTGGCAGGGGGATTGGACTCAATGATCTCCAGAAGTCCCTTCCAACCCCTACCATTCTATGATTCTATAAATAAAATCTGCATTATCGATGCAATCACTCTGTGTGTTGTAAGTAGTGTAGGATCCAGCACTGTACAACTTGGAGAAGAAATCAGAGCTATTCTTGGGATCCAGCAGCAACACTGAGCACTGCACAATGGTCATGACATTGTCTGATGTATCCCAGCTGAAGATCTGGCCCCTACTCCCCAGAGCTATGCCAGATCCTGAGTTAAACATTTTTCTTTCAGGGCTTAGGTAGACTTACCTCAGATGCACAGAGGATGTCAACTCCTTGTCACTTATCATGGCTGAAAAGGAGAACGATTTACTTTGGAGGTGAACAGAGTTTGGAAATGTTGTGGAAGCTTTGCCATCTAGAAGGCTCTTTGAATGAGTACAGGACCATCTGTTTTGCCATAGTTTGTTTCCAGATCATCTATGCTTTTTGTGGGCTGAGAGGTTTGGGTACCGCCGTGGTGTTGTGACCTATTTCTGCTCAGTTAATAGCAGGTTTGAGCGGTGGTTTGTATCCACACCAGTAGTAAGGCTCACAGTCTCTCGCCCAGGGCAGTTTTATGCTATCTAGGGTACCATTTAGCAATGCAAAGTAACCAGGAGAACATAGATTGTCCAGGTTAATTACTGTGGGGGATAACTGAAATGGTGTTGTACTGACCAAACACATCAGTGAGTTTCATTCTGCATCTTTCGTCACAGTGTATAGAAATAGTGTAAAGAAAAGTTGTTTCTATGAAACAGGGAGCAAGATAAGGTGTTTCCTGTGCTGTAATAGCTTTAGAAAATGTATCATTTTAACTTGCTTTTGATCACTGAACCTTGAACATTCCTTTCTTTCACATCACCGGGTGGTGGTGGTTTATAAACGGGGTTTTGGTTCTTTTGACCCCAGTTGTCCCCTAGGGGGATGCAAATATTTGTTCTCAATTTGCCTGGGCACATTGATTAACAAACAGGCCATTGTACCAAACTGGCAAAGCCATGGCTCATTGCATGAGCTGATAAATTGGGAATGTGACTTTGTGTTGAAATATTTAAAATTTCAAAAGGTTAGTTATACAGTGATGTGAGTAATGGCTGAGAAGTTTGTAGCACCCCAGACATGTTAACACAGTGATAAGAAAGGCCAGCTCTTAAACCTGTATAAATCAAACCAGCACAGAACATCTGCTTCGGGGAGGTTGTGGGGTTTTTAACTGTTTTGCTGCCATCCAGTATGGCTTTTTAAATACGTGTACACCTGTAAATCTTGCAGTTGTGAGCTTTCTCCCTTTGGTGAGAAAAGGCAATAAATCAGTCATATCATGTTTGAGTTGTGGGTCATTAGCCTGTGTTTTCATGGCAGCCTGTGAAAGTGCTGCCAGACCTCTGTATTCAGCGTGCCTCTCATTATTTAATATACACTTAGAAAAGTGGGAAAAGCTAAGAATGGCATATTTCTCTTTGAAACTATTCTCAAGCCCACGGAAGTCACCTTTTTAGAAAATAAATACGCAGCATGATCTGTTCAGAGGACAATTAAAATCTTATTGAATGAACTGCATACTTTTCTTATATACAAGGATTGATTCTGATTGATTGAGGCTGAGGGGAGACCTCATCACTCTCTACAACTCCCTGAAAGGACATTGTAGAGAGGCTGGTGCTGGGCTCTTCTCTCAGGTAATTAGGGACAGAACCAGAGGGAATGGCCTCAAGCTGAAACAAGGCAGGATTAGTCTGGACACTAGGAAAAAATTCTTCACAGAAAGGGTGGTGAAATATTGGAATGGGCTGCCCAGGGAGGGGGTTGAGCCATCCATGGATGTGTTTAAACATCGCTTGGATGTGGTGTTGGGGGAGATGGTCTAGGGGTGAACTTGTAGAGCAGGGCTGATGGTTGGACACGATGATCCCAAGGGGCTTTTCCAACCTGAGTGATTCTGTGACTCTGTGGTGTCACACAGCTCTTGCACCTCCCAAGCAGCCAACAGGATGTTGGGTACTTTGCTGGGTCTGTTCCCACTTTCCAGTCTATATTTAAATACTAAGTGTGAGAAGTATCACACAGCCTTCATAGAAACAAGAACTTTATGCATGGCAAATAGTCACACCAACCGAAAGAAGCCCACGTCATTTTGCTACATCTCCATTTTAGGCATTATGGGGTTTACCTTTTACTGGTTAACATGTTTGTGAAGAAACAAGTGAAAACCATTCTTTATCTGTGTATTTCAAACCAGTGTGGGGGTTGCTCAGAGTCCTCTCATGAATAGCTGTTCTCAGCGATGCTTTCCCTGTAATGCTAGGTATGTAACATTCTCTTCCTGGTGTAACACTGCTTTGAGTTAGAGCTGTCGCACGAGCAAGTCCCTCCACAGTTTTCTAAAAAGCAACATATTTTTAGGTGATTTTCAGTCAGCTGAACATAAGCATCATAGAAAGTTTTGGATTAAAATGATACGAAATTGCTGTATATATGCACACACATGATATGCATGTGTGCACATGGGGATGTGCAAGCACTAATTCAAAATGACTTTCTTACAAAAACCTATTTTTCATATAAGTACATGTGATAGTATACTCGAGGTAATGGTTTAGCTGCTGATCATTTTGTTTTGTCTGTTTTGTTTTGTTTCCTTTTACCAACAGCCAACAGTGGAAGACGTAAGTACCTGAAGTAGATTGTGCAATGTGCTGTGTGTGTTTGCCAAGTGTTTTGTCTGTGTTTGTTAAATGTTGTGAATATTTAGCATGGCTTTTAGTATAAGGGAGACATGTATAGAATGTTGTTATAAAGCAGCTGTGAGGGTGTGGATTTTTTTGCTGCGTTTCGTTTCACAGGATAAGAAAGACATCGAGGTGCTTGAGCAGGTCCAGAGAAGGGCAACAAAGCTGGTGAAGGGTCTTGAGAATAAGTCTTATGAGGAGCAACTGAGGGAGCTGGGATTGTTTAGTCTGAAGAAAAGGAGGCTGAGGGGAGACCTCCTCGTTCTCTACAGCTACCTGAAAGAAGGCTGTAGAGAGGTGGGTGTTAGTCTCTTCTCACAAGTCACTACTGACAGGACAAGAGGAAATGGCATCAAGTTGTTCCAGGGGAGGTTTAGGTTGGACATCAGGAAAAACTTCTATACTGAAAGGGTTATCAAAGACTGAAGCAGGCTGCCCAGGGAAGTGGTTGAATCGCCATCCCTGGCTGTATTTAAAAGCCATCTAGATGTGATGCTTAAGGATTTGGTGTAGTAGTGGCCCTGGCAGAGTTAGATAACAGTTGGACTTGATGATCTGAAAGGTCTTTTCCAACCACAGCAATTCTGTGATTTACATACTGATCTGCATCTTGGCTTTGTATTTTCAAAGGGACGTTAGGAGGCCCTCAGCTGCAGCTCAACATTCAGCAACACAAACGCAACCACAGTGAATGATGACTAGAGATGAAAGCTGGGCTCTGAGAGACTCTTTGTAGAATGCATTCTGAAATTCTAGAGTTTACAGAAATCTCAAGCACTGCAGATTGATCCCTGCTTTGAGAACCTAGCCTGTGTTGAGTTTAGCAGCTTTGCTTTTCCCAGACTCTGCAAGGTGCTTTGCAAAGTTATTTCACAGGTAGTAACTCCTCTCTGAAGCAAGAAAGATCCATACTGCTGGTGCTGTAAGAGGCACTGTGGGAAATAAGGAATCGTAGAATAGAAAGGTCAAATGTATGATGGTTTTGAGTGCCTGTGATCCTGTGGTGTATTTCAAACTGTGTTTAGCTCTTGTTGCCTTGCAAATTCTCATTTGATGGATTACCTCCAGCTTACTTAAAAGTTCTC
Organism: Todiramphus chloris collaris; assembly: GCA_025345505.1. Classification (NCBI taxonomy): domain Eukaryota; kingdom Metazoa; phylum Chordata; class Aves; order Coraciiformes; family Alcedinidae; genus Todiramphus; species Todiramphus chloris. The sequence continues at coordinate 5,944,170 of JANVCC010000270.1, forward strand.
TTTTGAGTTTCGATCAATAAAATGCTTTCTCCTTCCTCCCTTAGGTACTTTGTGTTGCTGCTGTGTTGTCGTGTAATACCTCAGATCAGTATCTTATCACAAACTAGGAAACGTTGGCAACGTTTGTCGTAGGATATGGAAGCTGCCCTTGAATGGGTCTTTTCACATAACCTGGAAACATGAAATTTAAAGATAAAATCATAATTGGACCCGACCACTGATTAGTGTAAATCTGCTTACAATTGCTGACGTAAATGGGAAAGTGCTGATTTACATCAGTTGAGAAAGTGACTGGTGAAATGAAAAGAAAATAAAGAGTTTAGGGGGCTGGTGATGCTGGTCTCTTAATGCAAGCACAAAATTTCACCCAAGACCGCATCGTTGTTAATATATAACCCTGCAGTGCCACAGGGCTCGGGCTATTCCAGAGGCTGCAACACTGTGGTGCCTCCTACAAACAAAACAGGAGCAGAACCAGGTATTCTTTAATTAAATCCTGAATCAGGTCTTCCTCTGGGGTGGTTTGGCCTAAGTCCAGATACTTCAAAGGAACTAGACTGATGTACAGTGACCGAGCACTTGGTCTTTTATTATTCCTCTGTATATCAAAATGATGCAGCTTGCTTTTTATAACCATAAATAGTTTAGTATTGGTCAGACAGAAATTGTTCTGTCCTCTGAGGTAGCAACTTGAAGACTGAAAAAAAAATGATCAGGATGAGCAGGTTAATTAGAAGAATGGTGTATAGGGTGGGTTTTCTTTTCTTTTTGTGCTGAGTTGTTTTGCTGTTGTACTTGGAGAGCTCGATACGCTATGTCGTAGCCAAAACATACGTTGCGCAGCTCTAAGAGGTCTCTCTTGTGTGGTGTGGAATACTGTGTTCTACTATATTGTAGTTGCTTTCATGTCTGTGTGCTTGCCAGCTTCAGAATCAGAGGCGATGTACACAGCTCATTTGCAGCACCCCTGTGCAGGCATTTCCCTCTGGTTGTTTTTGTTTCGTTGGTTTTGTTTTGTTGTTTCATTTTCTAGTAAATAATACAGTTCTTTTCTCCTTTCCTCTCTCTCATTTGCAGCATCAGACTGTCCCTGTGTCCTGGGTGTATATAAAGAGTTAATCTTTCTTTTGGCCCTGAAGCAGGTCAGGTGTAAATTGTGCCTTCAGGAGGCAGACTGCCCCAAGGATGTTAGTTATCCATCCTCTTCCAGACAAACAAAATAGCCTCAACATCTGCCCAAGGGCATCTGGACCCCAAGAAAAGCTGTGCTGTGCTTGCACCCGCTGTTCAAGTCAGGTGTGGCAAAACCCTCTTCATAGAGTTCTGTGCCACTGTGGTCCAGCATCTGCTTAAATTATTCTGGGCTACTCTGTTCCAGGCTCACAGAAGCTGAGATCTTGTTTGTGTGCTGGTCTCAACACTCATAGGTGTCGTACACACCTGAGTGTTCCCATGTGCTGATCTGTGTGCTGTTACATTAGCAAATCTCACATTGCACTAATGTATTCTTTTCACCTTTTAATATAGGAGGTACCTCTGATTTCAACACGCTTAGCAAAACAACAAAAGGCTGTATTTTGTTCTGGTTTAGACCATGTTTAGGTAAAAAAGACAACTATTAAGTCTCTGCGCAAGCTTGTCCCATCTTACAGTCTCCTGCAGTTCGCTCTTGTAAGAACAGAATCACAAAATCATTGGGCTTGGAAGGAACCTCAGGAGATCATCTAGTCCAACCCCCCAGCCAAAGCAGGTTTGCCCAGAGCACATTACACAGGATCACACTTTCATCTCAAATTTTGGTGAGATAAACAACCAGTTATGCTCTGAAAAATGTGCTTTAAATGTTTCTGCAAGAATGGCTGAGCTCCTAAATTATCTGGCAGTCTCTAAAAATTTATTTAATGAGCTCTGTGGTAACAATCTCTTACTCTTCTTTCCCAGCCTGTAGTAGTAGATGTGAACCTTCCACCTGATTCAGAGCACGCTGGGATTAACAGCAAGTTAATTACCTTAGATGTTAAAGCAGTTATATATAGTTTAGTATGAATTTTCTGGGTATGTGAGGCCAAGACAAACATGGATCTACCAAGTTGATCTTAAGGAGTAAATAGACTGCTTAGTAAATTGCTTGTGTAAAGGGAAGGTCTGCAGCCATTCCAGGAGCCTGCTTCCTATTCTGGTCCGCAAGCCCTGCTGGCACAGTGCTGCAGCAGCACCTTTCCTTGCAGCAACCTGAGATTGTTTAATTGCCTGGGCCATGGTTCTGAGCACTAAAGACCAAGAAAGGAAGGAAGAACAGTGTTTGAGATGTTGCTTTGGGTCTCTAGCACAGAGTGGCCAGATAACAGCAAAGAAATGCAGGGTGGAGAGGAAAAGTGAGACAAGATCTAGTAGTCATAGAATGGTAGGGGTTGGAAGGGACCTCTGGAGATCATTGAGTCCAACCCCTCTGCCAGAGCAGGGTCACCCAGGGCAGCCCACACAGGAACAGATCCAGGTGGGTTTGAAAGTCTCCAGAGAAGAGACTCCACAGCTTCCCTGTGCAGAGAAGTACACAGGATTACATGTGTAATTCCCTGTGTAGAGAAGTGTTCCCGCTTCTCTAGCTGAGAAGTCACCAAAGGTGTCCATACAGTTCTGACCTCTCAGTGGAAACCATAGGTTGTGCCATGCTGCCCTGGCGTATACCATGCTGTGGGTGGCCAACACCTACGTAAACCTGCAGCAGGAATTAAATACACTTTGTAGAAGGTGAAGCTGGAATGGAATAAGAAGGATATGTTCAAAACAGGTACTTCCTCCTGCAGGTATGGTGCCCCCTTTGCTGGTGGGGGTCAGGGCAAACTGCTTCCCAATGTGAAGAGTTTTTCAGTTGTTGTTGTCCTTGCAGGTCAAGCCCGTTACTCACAGTAGGATCGCCGTGTCAGCACGCTTTCGAAAGCCACTCCAGGAGCCCTACACTATTTTGTAAGTAGAATTTTCAGTTAGTGAGCTGCCATTTTGGGGTGGGTGTGTGTGTGTTTTTGTGTCTCACCTCCAGATGAGTTTTGTTTAAAATGCTCCTCCGAATTATTTTACTTTGCTTTATTTCAGCCTGATTGCTAATGGAGACCTAATTAGCCCTGTAGCTCGCCTCCTGATTCCCAGGAAAACACTGAACCACTGGGATCATATTCTCGAAATGGTTACAGGAAAAGTTACCCTCAGAAGTGGAGCTGTTCACAGGTATCAGGAAGCTGAATATTTCTAAGATCCACTTGTTATGTGTAGATTTGTTTTTAAGTAGGTAGATATAACGGATCTTTCCTGCTTCATGGGAAATTCCACTATAAGAAAATTAAAATGCATCAAAAAGCCATGAAATGGAAATATGTTGACTCCAAGTAATCTTCAGTTTTCATTTCAATTGCTATTTAAAAAAAAAAAAAAAGAAAACATTTGTTTCAACTGTTATTTCTTGATTAAATATTTCATTAGCAGACAGGTAAGTATAAATAATAATGCAATATATTTAGCATTAATAGTTAAGTTACACGTCAGAATAAAACAAATGAGTGTGGTAAAGTTGGTGAAGAGATTTGGAATGTGCAATACCAGATGTGACCCATGTAACTTTCTAATTTTGATGGTTCTTTACATTCATTGGGGCAAACAATTTCAAGGAAAAGATTACAGTTTCTTTGGCTTTTTGGGGCCCTGAAGACCTGTGCTATGCCTAGGATGTGCTTTACACTCAGCCAGCTCAGCCTCCTAATAAGAGCCAAGGCCAAAGCTGTAGTTGGGGTTTTCCCAGTTCACAGAATCAGAGAATCATTTCCTCTAGAGATCACTGAGTCCAACCCCCTCCCCACAAAGCAGGTTTGCCCAGAGCACGTCACCCAGCATCGCATCCAGATGGGGTTTTACTGTAGAGAAGGGGACTCCACAACCTCCCTGGGCAGCCTGTTCCAGGCTCTGTCACCCTCAGGAAAGAAGTTTTTCCTCATACTTAGATGAAGCTTCCTGCCTGTGCTCAGTGCCCCATGTCCTGTCACTGGGCACCACTGACAAGAATCCAGATCCATCCTCCTTGCACCCACCCTTTAGGTATTTAGAGACATTGATAAGGTCTCCTCTCTGTCTTCTCTTCTCCAGGCTAAATAGTCCCAGTTCTCTCAACCTTTCCTTTCCTTGCTCCAGTCCCCCATTCACCTTTGTTATCCTCTGCTGGACTCTCTCCAGTATTTCCCTGTCTCTTTTGAACTGGGGAGCCCAGAACTGGACACAGTACTCCCAATGTGGCCACACCAGTGCAGAATAGAGTGGGAGGATGACCTCCCTTGATGCACCAGCCATATTTTTCTTAATGCAGCTCAGTTCCAGTTGTGTCAGGTGGTCTGAGTTGTTGTGATACCCCAGAAATCAGAGGTGACCTCTTGGGTAGCTAAGTTTCAGTCCTTTAAGGCTTTTACAATGTCAAGTAAGATCTCTAAGTTAGGATTTGAATAGTTGTTACAAGTTGTAGAACAAAATGATCCCTACGGTGTATGTGGGGCTACCAAGGTGTGTGCAGGCAAATGACTGACATTCCAGTGTTGCCCCCTGCAGAGCCCATTACAGAAATCCATTCCTCATATGGCAAGGGGCCTTTTGTGGAAAATCATTCTTCACAGCTTATGCAATGTCTGAATTCTAAGCTTGCAAAATCTTTCACAAATCAGTGAAGAGAAGATAGTCTTTCTGTTCTGCTGATTACTTTCCCAGAGCTGATGCAGATGATAAAAGATTAAGGTAATGCTCTCTGTTGACTCTGTGTAAGGGTGCTGGAGCCTGGAACAGGCTGCCCAGGGAGGCTGTGGAATCTCCTTCTCTGGAGACTTTCAAGACCTGCATGGATCTGTTCCTGTGTGGGCTGCCCTGGTTGACCTTGCTCTGGCAAGGTGGTTGGACTCAATGATCTCCAGAGGTCCCTTCCAACCCCTATCATTCTATGACAACTAGATCTTGTCTCATTTTTCCTCTCTGCCCTGCATTTCTTTGCTGTTATCTGTCCACTTAGCACTTGCAGCAAACCTGCATACATTCTGCAGCCTTCTGGATCTGATTCTCAGCTCGTGTAACTCAGCGGTGAGCAAAGTAACAGCTGTTTACAATATACCAATTCTTTCTGCTCTCCAGTTGTTTAACAGTTTAAAAACCATCCACATTTTATTCTCATTACTTGGTGTCACTCCTTGGTGACACTGCATGATAATGTACATGACATTTTCAATTACTTAATGTTTTCTTTTTTTCTGGTTTTCTATTAACCCAGTTTTCATTTTCTTTTCCTTAAAATGCTAGGAATACATATTAAATACTTTAGTAAAGTGTGTTAATAAGTTACACATTAATTGCTGGGGTTTACTGAAACTATGTTGGCATTAGGGGAGGTCCTGTAAGACCACTGATGCTGGGAAGATATAATTTCTCATTAAAGAAGGGTAAGTACAATCATGAGAACCTGCATTATAGATATGGCAGTTTTTCTGTTCCATGTTATTAAAAGACACACAAAACTGCCAAGACTTATGCAGTTTCACATATGATTTTGTTTTTTAAATATAAAATTGATCATCTCCACCAGAACAGGGATGTAAGGAAGAAATACGAGGAGAGAGTGAGAAAGCAGCTTTTCTGCTTGCCAGATTGTGCATGGGGATGGGGTACAGCAACCTGATGGGCAGGTACCTGGTGCATCAGCAACTGGGAATCTGGGAATATTTGCCCTGCAAGTTGTCTTTGCTGTTTCCTTTGTCAGCCTGTATGCTTGCTTTGTTTTGTCTGCCACTTTTTGGCTTGGATTCAGGAGGGAGAATGGAAATCCACTGACATCCCTCAGGACAAGCCCTAGATCATTTCTTAAGTGACCAGAAGAAGTAACCACAAGGACATCTTTGTTGCATAATACTAGGCAGAGAGAGCCCAGATGGTCTGTGAGTGGTTGTGGCCAGGTGGGTGGGTAGGTGGCTTCAGAAATAAGTGGTACAAAACTTGTGTGATGCTTAAGTCAATAGTTACTTATTTCTTTAAAGTTCTGGTTTTTAAAAATGCCTTTTTAATTTCACATTCATCTTGAGTGGCTGGTTAGGTTTGATTCAGTTGTTATGATTACTATTTTCAGGGTGAAAAATGCAACTAAAGGCTGCCAGGTAATCCAAACAGTTTTTGGGAGTCATATTAAGCAAATAGTTTTCATATGTTAAATATAACCTTAAAACACAGCAAAGTGAAAGACTGGACATAAAAACCCTGTCATGTTTGTGTGTACACCATTCCAATGTATGAAACAGTTCTTAAACTGCTACACTGATTTGCTTTTTTTTTCCCCCCGAGTTCCCCAAAGCAAAATGTAATCTAGCAAAACACAGTGAGATTAATTCAGAAATAGGCTTCTTGCTGATTTTCAGATTGCTTGCTTTATTTTCATTGTTTGCACGTAACTGATGTTGTCTGTGTGGTAGTGAAACATAAATTGCTCCCTGAATTGCTGGCATATCTGTGAAATATTTGCACTTAAAAGGAAATACGAGTAATGCAGAGGGGGTGCTTTGGAGCCCTTCTTGGCAAGGAATCACCAATGTGATGAACAAAAGCTGCAGTTTCACCTTTGAGAACTTTGTCTTTGCATGTGGAGAACCAAAGTAATTCTATATGGCAGGAGGCACCTAGAAAATCCAAGTGCTTTCATGGGGGGAATATAAGAAAGACACGGATGTACTGGAGTAAGTGCAGCAAAGGGTCACAGACACGAAGGGCTTGAAGATACCTGTCATGTGAGGAGTGCTTGGAGAGCTGGGATTCTGCAGCCTGGGGAAGAGAAGACTCGAGTGAAAAAGTCAGAGCCAGGCTCTTCTCAGTGGTGGCCAGTGACAGGGTAGGAGGCAATGGGCACAAGCAAATAGAGGAAATTCCTCTTGAAGAAAAAAAACTCCAGCCCTTGCTGTAAGGGTCATCACACACTGGAACAGGTTGCCCAGAGAGGTTGTGGAGCCTCCATCCTTGCAGTTATTCAAAACACACCTAGACACAGTCCTGAGCAACCTACTCTAGTTGCTTTTGCTCTGCACAGAGTGGTTGGAGTAGTCTGTCTCCAGAGATTGTCCCCAAACTCAGCTATTCTGTGATTCCTGGCTCTATAAGCTGCATATTTTATTTTTCTTCCTTACATTTATTCAAGGATGTGCCACTGTGTGTATGAACATCAGCTAATGCAGTCATTCCATCCACATCTTTACATAGCAAGTGACATTTCTTCTGAGTTTCACGATCATTCCTTAATGCAAGAAAAGAAATCCACACATGGGACCACCGCCCATTTTCCCAATCTTCTACAATTTTGACTGCCATGACCCCAGTCGTCACTGTCTAACGTATAGCACCAATATACATTTTAGTGCAGCCTCTGGCTTTCTCCCCCCCCTTACACCATACAATATCTCTTTTTCAGGCGTTGTGTCACTTGTTGCACCATTGTCACTTACCCGCTCCGGTCGGGGAGAACGCTCCCGGGGTTCCCCGATCAAAAGGTCGGTGTGCGCTGGATTCCAGAGCAGCATCTCCCCCCCGGCAGCTGGCAAGGCGTTAGGGCTGTCCCAGCTGGGTCACCAAAAACTGTTGTCCAAAAAGCAGATTTGTTACCCGGCGTGCAAACAAACCCATCCTCCCAAGCTCAGGAGAGCTATTGTTTATTCAGGCCTGGGTGCTCACTGGTAATTGCGCAAATCAAGAGCTACAAGTTTAATTAGGCGTTTGCTTCTCTGCCGTGCATGCAGACTATCAATCTTGCATAAGCACTATAGGTGTAGCTGAGTTCTTGCCTTACATATACAGACTATCAATCTTGTATAAGCACTATAGGTTTAATTAATTCCCTGCTTCTGCATCTGGCTCTAATTATTAATGAAGTAGAAAATCCTTTGATCCTGTATCACTGCTACTTACTCCACCAGGTACACTCATGTTCCAACCTTCTGATCTATACAATATTATTGCAATATTATCAGCTTGGTCTGTGTTAGGTGGACAGGTCCTGGATTTTCAGTCATGGGACCCTGTTCTTTACAGCTTACTGCATAGTGCCCAGAGCACAGATGAGAGGTAGAACTTGGTATGAGAGGAATCAGGAACTCATGGAATAGATCCCTTCCAAGGTATCGGGGGAAAGGCATTAAAGACCTTCTAAGTACAAAGTAATTTATTTCATTTTAGACATTATGAGAGTATTTCATCTCTCATAGTGCTTCACACATCTTTAGTTCTATATAAAATGTGATTTAGGTCATTAGTTTGCTCTGTCTTTCCTTGTCTTTGTTTTTGGTGGTTATTTTTGTATGTAGCAACTGATCATTGTATGGTGTCCACTGTACTTTATTTGGTTTCATATCTAGAAATTCAACATGCTGTAGTGAGTTGAGATTAACATACCTTTCAGTGCTCTTAATACACCTAACTGAATGTTAAGGCTTATTATAGTAAGTGTTTTCATATCTTCCAGACTTTATACTCTAGATGGAAGACTTGTTCAGAATGGGTCAGACTTGGAGAACGGACAAATTTATGTTGCAGTGGGTAGAGAAAAGTTTAAGAAGCTGCCATATGGTGATCTGCTCTTTAGCAAATCTACAATGAGAAGGCCACAGGGGTAAGTTCTTTAGATGTGATATTCTTCTCACGTGCTTGTGTCTGTTAATTTGTTTGCAAAGTACTCTTGGTAAAGTACAAAATCAGCATTCCGAGGATGAGGGAGGGAGGGATGGGTCAGTATGGGTGCAAAAACGTACTGACAATGTCTGAGAAAGTTCAGAAAACAAAAACAAAAGAGAAAAGGGAAATTCAGATAAACATGCCATTGATCATGTATCGCAAAACCGATGTCAGAGAAAGGATTATTTTGACTCAGTTTAATTTGGGGTTTTTTTCCTGGGATACAAATGTGTACAGCACAGTGAGATTAAGCCCAACTACACCAGTCTAGATCCACTCGTGCTTGGAAATGTTTTGTGGAGTATGTTCTCCCTTAAGAATACGTTTCGGTCTGTTTTTTGTAGGCTAGAATTATCACATAATAGAGTTCTAAACTGGTTGCCTGTAAGGAGGAACTTGAGCTTTTAGTAAATTCAGAAAACATAAGAATTGGGAGCTAATTTATTGAAAGAAATGGGAAGAAATGTCCCACCAATTGGTGTAATTCAGAGAATTTGTCCCATATTTTGGATATAAACTGGGGTGTAATTTTATTGATTGATTTATTTATTTTAGCAAGCAATGATAGACAATGTAAATAGCTTGAAAGTATTCTGGGAAGCAGCATTTGCAACAAATGAAATTAAGGCCAGTGTAAAGCTAGGCTGATAAGTGGTGCAAACAGAGTTTTGCTGAAATTGCTGGAACTTTGCATTATAATAGTTGATTGCGTGGCAATTCACTGAACACTGTTCTGCAAATTTTTGGTATATATACATTGTGGGGAAAATGTAATGCATTTGTTTCACTGAGTTAGTGATTATGCATTTAAATATAGTCAAGTGAACAAAAATGAGTGATTCCTAGTAAAAAACATGCAGTGAATAAAACAATTGACTCTGCTGCCGTAGTCAGCTTGGTGTTATGACTTGCTTATAGACACTTGGTGTTTATGTACAGTGTACAAGATTCTAAGATATGGCTCATTTCTGCAGTTCCAAAGCCTTTGTACTACCTCCAATTGTGGGATCTCGGAAGTCTAAAGGCAGTGTAAGTATCAAGTGTCCTAATAAGTTTGTTTCTAATTTCGCTTAATTCCGGCAGATGGAAAGTCCCTGTCCTTTGGGTTTTAATTAAATCTGAAGAGGAAAAAAAAAAATCCACAGCCACCTGGTAGTGTGCTTATTAAAACTTGATGAATCTGTAGCTATTTGCAGTGTCAATTAGGCAAAAGAAATCTGAGAAAATATTATTGCAATAATGGCTGCTTTAGTTTTTAGAAAATGTTCCATAGCAAAGATCACTGCTGCCCTGAGGTCTTTCCCATAAACTTGTCAACTAGCTTTGTGTACTTGTTTATTTATTTATTCAAATTATACACCTAAAGGAAAAACACAGAGCCTTTTACAAAACACTTTGCAGAAAATGGTCTTTCCTCGTGCTGAGTCTGAATAAGGCCCTAAACCTGTTTCCTCTCTGATGTGTTTTGTCCCAGCTAACCATTAAATACAGAGCTTGAGCCTCTACTGCTTTGTATCCCATGTAACTATTTATATGTGTACAAAATGAATCCACTGTGGATGTAAAGTAGTGTCAGATCGAAACATAAGTATCTGTTTGCACTGATTCTGTGTAATTGCAGTTTATTGTACAAGGACAAGACAGAAGAGTCAGACTTACAGTCTCATTATAATTGTAGTAGCTGATCATGTCCATTCACTGTTTACAAAACAAAACCTATTGGAGCCACTAAACAAAATAAGCAATAAATTATACAAGTCTGTGTTGCATTCAGTTGAAATTCAGAGAAAACCTCAGTAAAGAACATGCTTTCAAGTTGTGTTTGTTTTTAAAATGTGAGCTTTGCCATTCTAGTACTGTAGAAACAACTCATTAACAGGGTTAGCTTCTTGCTTCTTTTGCTATTACTTAGCACACGTACAGAAAATTATTTGATATTCACTTTCATTCTGTTGGAATTATAAGACAGCAGTAACAAGTGTCAAAACTTAAGGAGGCAGGAATACGACTTATATTTCTGAAAGATTTTTCTTCTGAGAGTTGTTGAGGAGCATTTAATCAGCTGGATCATATAGTGGGTTGATTAAATGGTTATGGGTTTATGGATAGTTTAAAATATCAACTGTACTGACTGTAAAATAATATACTTTAACACCCGATACCAAACCTTAGTACTAAAAGGTTGAAATAATATTGAAATAAAAACCAAACCTTTGTAATTTTCATCAGTGATAATTATGAACACTCCTTTCCAGGGAAATGATAGTCAATCTAAATCTACCATTGGATCCAGTGATCCAGGAGAAAACAGTTCCTCACCTCAGCTTCCCAAAGGGAAAGACAAAAAAAGCCACAGTCCAGAGGATTCTGTGTCCAGGCAACACTTTTCTAACAACTCTACAAAAGGAAAACAGGCAGAAAGAGTAACAGCTTCTGCAGGAGTCCTTCAAGATAATGGTCAGTACCCAGATAGACATTGTGGTAGCACGTTGGCTTTTGATCTTCAGTTACAACAGTGAAATATTTAGCCCTATTGCTGCTCCACCTGCTGACAGAAATGGTTGGAAATCCACTAAGTTTATTGAAGAAGTGACTGCTTCCTTCTCACTTCAGCTTTTCTGTGCTTTGTGAGTCTTGCATAATGAGGAGAAACTGTTCAAGGCAGCCAATTCCTTGGTTTGAGCTAGAGTCTGTTGGGAGAAGCTCTCTATTCTTCCTGTGCTCCCCTATTTATCTTCTCCGTACGAACCCTGAAGTGGAAATGGGCTGTTTGGTGTGCGTGCTGCTCTGCAAGTCTAGATCTAGCTGGTCATGCTGGCAGTTGCTGAGGGAGATGAAGTCTCTAGGTTAAATTCAGACAACAGGATGGGATGAGAAATCCAGAGCCATGCAATGGGTTTCTGATGGGGTGCAGTCCCTGCTCTCAGCAGATCTCTGTTCACGAGGTGTGTACTAAGCCAGTGAGAACTGTTTTGCCAAGCACAAAAAAGCAAAAGATTTCATGCTCCTGTAAGGCTTTAGGCCACCCACAGTGACAACTGCAGACTTTTGAACATCTACAGATTTACCTTTACCCAGTTAAATTCCCTGATATTTGTTCAGCCAGCTGAAGTGGAAAATTTTCCAGGAAGCAGTTGCCTTAAGCTTCTCATCACAAAGCTACAATTCAAAGTGATTTTCAGCCCTGCTTATACTTTAGCAAAAGGTACATCCTTATTATTACATTATTGTAATTCAACTTAAATGTATTTCTTTGCCACATGACTCAAACTAAATTTAATGCTTTTAATAATTCATTTTCTCCTTGCCTTCCTTGGTCTTTTTTTTTTCCTGGTACTTTGCCATAAGTATGACTTTTTTTTTTGCTGTTGTCTAGAGCAAAATTAGGATGCCCTATTTCCTGCATTTTGCTTTACAAGCCCTCAATAATAGTAGCTAATACCCTATATTCACCATTTCATTGAGAAAATGATATGCAGTTGCTCTGAGTCTGTTTGCTGTGTGGTTTAGCATTTGAAGGATGCATAGATCACTGGAGAGAAAGAGTCCACTTGTCCCTTTTCTTTCCCTTTATTAATTTTGTCTGGAAAATTGTAAGAAAGTGCTCCAGGTTCTTTAAAATCCACAGAGCTTTGTTGTTTTTTTTGTTTGTGTTTTTTTTTCCCTTCTGGAAAAGGTCCAGCTGTACTTGCTGCAATAGCTTTTATCAATGTATCTGTATCACGTGAATATGACACAAAAACACAGGAAATTTTTTCATAATGAAATAATTAATATGCCAGAAAAAAAAAATCATGTATTTCATCATTAAGCACTAGAATGCACCTGTAAGATTGTTAGTGGTACCTAACACCACTCAATTACTTTGAAGTTCATTGCTTCAATGTACTTCATATATATTTCCCTAGGATGCAATAATGCCTTTCGGAGAGACAGGAAATGTCTAGATTTATAGCTACAATTGTTTAAATTTACCCTTTTCTACCAGAATCTCTGGAGACAGTGTTTCTTTTCTATTTTTTCTTCAATTATTAGTGTGAGGGTAGTTTTACAGTTGGAATTATTCTTCAGCAATACATTAATAGTAGGTTATGTGTTTCTCACATAATAACTTTCCTAGCTTTATGCACACAGATATTTTATTTCTTTTCTATTGAATCGTTTGAATTTAAGAGGAGTTAACACACCAAAGTCTATCCCTGTATGTTCCCTTTCATTGTTCTTTCCCATGTAAATGAACCTCAGGCTTCTCTCTGCAGAGGCAAAAGCACTAGGAAATAATAATCTCCATACGGAATGTGAAGGATTCTTATATTGCACTTGCACTTTTTTTTTTGCCCATGTTTGACAGCCTGTGATAGGCTGTGGCCCTTGCAGGCAGAATTTGGGCAAGGAGGATAAATCTTCAAAAATAAGAGCAAAGGTCTTTTCACTCCAGCCTGGCCCTGTGTGGGATCTCCCCTCTAGTCAGCATTTAGGTAGTTTGTAGTGAAGTAACTCATAGAAAATGTATTATACTAACCCCAGAGTCATCTTCTGTGTCTCCTGTGTGGTTTTTTTTCTGGTCCCACCTCCAGATGGAGTGTGCCTGCAGTGTGGGGCAGACGGGCTGTAGGAGCTGGGAGCTGTTAGGGTGGAGGGCTGCAACTTCAGCATCCTCCTGCCCAGCCAACCCTCCTTGTCCAAGACTGCCCTTGTCAGAAGGCTAGTTGGGCCATAAAAATGTAGGGCTGCAGAGGTCAGCATTGCACCATATCTCTGTCCTTTATTATTTGAAGGCACTGAACTGCCATGTGAACTGTGATGATGTTAAAGTTACTGCCATAGACATATTATTTTGTGGCTTGGTAGCTTGTTTTGCTGTTGAATTTGTTTATTTCTTGTTAGCTGAATATTTTTTACCTGTGGGACTATCTGTTGAGTTAAATACATCACAGGAGCTTGATTAAGTATTTCCACCAAATTATCTGTCTGAAGGTGGGAGGTGGAAAGTTCTTAGCTGATTGATGTACATTTTGGAAGAGGTAAGCAGTGGAGTAAGTGCCCTTCAGAAGCATTCCCAACAGAGCTTTACCTGTCAAATCAGCTTTATGAGGGGATCTGAGAAACAAGTAGATGTCTTGAAGTAAGCAAAGCCTGAAACATTCTGCCCTCATCAGCATTTGCATTGGTTTTATCATCATAGGAGAGTCACCTGGCTCAGTTTTGACCTCTGAAGAATTATTTGAATGTATGGATATGACAAGGAATAATAATAATAAAGCTCTAAAGTGTTGCAAGGTTTATTGATGAATAATTAATGATATGTTCATAGTTTACAAAAAGAAATGAAAGTTTCCATGCAGAAAGCTGCATGACCATCCAGATGATGTGGTATCAAGTTAACATTGGTAAAGCAAATGCAATGTAGAGTGGTAGGTAAGTGGTGAACTGAAATACTTTACTGCTTTAGTGGTAAAGGTTTAGAATAACACTGATGAAGCAAGTGAAGATCTCTTCTGATGCTACAGCAGTCATTAAAAAGTCAGTAAGTTGCTGCAATATGTAGAGATAAAGAACAGTGAATATCCTCTGGTATATAAAATCAATGGTTTGAGCTTATCTGTGATTCTTTGATATTGCATCTCAGAAAGGGGCATTTGTAGATTTAGGAAAGTCTCATAGAAAGAAAAAAAATGGTTAGGGATCTGAAAGCATACACATGAAACAAAAGAACCTGTGATTTTTTTATTGCATCAAGAAGAAAATATTTTTATTTAAAAATACCTTGCTCAATAAGAATAATACCCAGTGTTATGATAGATGCTCCTAACAAACTCTGTGTGTGATAGAAAAATTCGTATACCAAGTTCTAAACCAGTTGCTAATTAGGAGTATTTCCAAGCATAGATTAGCAATTGTCAGTCTACTGTTGGGGTTTTGTTGTCTTTTTTAATATCCTTTTTTCTTTTTTTTTTTAAATTTTCCTAAAAATATCCACTACTGGCATTGTCAGATGTCCTGGTGTCAGTGAACCACAGACATCACACAGTACAACAGTTTGTACAATGCTACATTCTTTTTCTTAGAAAACCAGACCTTTCTTTTTAAAAGTTGTGAGTGAAGGCTTAAAACTGAGTAAACCCAAACAGTGGTTAGAGCATGCTGCAGGGTGCAGGGTAGGGGCACTGATGCTCAGCTTGGAACGACTGGATCAGGACAGATGTTGCAGAGCCTTTGCATTTGCTTTGTCCCACTTTAGCCCTGGGGACCCAGCTGTAGCCAAGAGAAGGGTGAGGTTTTAGAAGAGGAATGGAATTAAAAAATACATGGAATTAAAATGGAATTAAAAAATACATGGCCCAACAGGAGCTGCTTTATTAATTTAAAAATGCAAACCCTCTTAATGATCTGTCATTTAGCCAAATGAATAACTTAGATGCTTAGAAACATGAAGAATAAATGAGGTAAATGACCAAAGTAGGGAAAAAGAAGGAAAAAAAAAGTTCTACTTTAACACACTGTCCTATATTTTTCTAGCTGTTCATGTATAAAGATGATGGAGCTATTGCAGCTGATCAAGGCAGCTTTTCCTTTGCTCTGGTATTGCCACATTTCCTGTCAGAACAGGAGACTGCTGCATACAAGGTCAACCTCTAGAAGCAGTTTCTGTTAAGGTAGTCGGATGTCAGCAATCTATAATGGTGTGAAATCTTACTAGAAATTAAATGTTTTCTAAAGAAAGAAACTAATTGCTTATAAGCTTGAGGCTGCAATGGTATCAGGTGAAGAAAAACATGCATTTTTTTAATAATCCCAACAGTTTTGTATGTATATTACTACCAATTTCTTTTTAATTCCATGACTTTCTGATGATGGAAGCAACAGGCATGCAGACACACTCAAACTTATCACCAAGGCAGTGGCTTTTTGTTGGAAATGGGCCTTGTACAACAGTGATGCTTTGAAATAAAAAAAAAAACCAAACAAAACAAGCCCCTAGAAAAACAGAAAAGAAAATTATGTTGTAGACAGGCACATATCCTCCCTATTCCTCATAGCAATCTATTCAATTTAATGAGCCACAGATTTTTTACATTTTGTTTTTAATTTGACTTAACATTTTTATGAGGCAGCCTCTGTGGTAAGTCACATTTTTTTTTTTTTTTTATAGTCACATTAACTTCTTTGCTTACATACAGAGCTTGCAGTTAGTAAATGCCTCTGATTTCCATAAAATATTCAGGGCAGGCCATTATTACAATAATGATTTTTTGTTATCCCTACTGCTAAAGTTAAATCAGTGTAAAATCCAAGATGCATTAATGACTGTATAATGTTGTAATTTATGCTACCATAAATGTTTTACAGTCGATGCTGGTTAGGAAAGAAGCTTATATAAGAGCCATTAATTGCTATGCTTAATTATTTAAAATAGATTTCTTATGAGTTAGTTCAATGTGTAATATATATGTTGGTTCAATGTAAGTCATATAACTTATTTTATCTAAGTGTACAGAAGGATTCCAGCTGAACTAGTGAATGGCATCAGGCAGAAAATGATCTTTGCACTCTAGCCTGGGTTTGCTCAGTGATGTGAGCACCAGTTCCTTGCTGCTTTCTGTACGTGCTGAGCTGAGTGGCTGCACAGCACGCTGAACATCCCTGTATCCAGACACCCATGTGAAATGTCAGTCAGAATTTTGGAGGGATTTATAAATTTGCTGTTGCTGATAATTCATCTGTTCTGAACCTAAAAAAAGGAGATTAACCTGAAGTACAAAATGGGTAAAAAAACCCTCCCCTGGATATTCAGTGGACTCTCTTTCACACAGATGGATTCTCAGGGGCTGGAATGCCAGCGTAGCTGCTATGGGTAAGGGACAAGACAGAGTGGGTAACTGAAGATGAAGATCTTTGGCTATTGAGAGCCATTATGCAAGGAGCATAATTTACAGCAGTCTTGATATTGTAATTGTATTGGTCTTATTTGACCATTTGCAACAAAGTCACAGAGGTGAAAAAGTACTGCACAAACACAGTACTACCTTTTCTTAGCTTTGGTGAAACCAGCTGAGGACTGAGCCACTTGGTTTATGAACTAGACCTTGGCCAGGTTGAAAATCAGAACCCCCACACCCTATTAATCAGTCGTCATCCTTTCTAAGGTTCTGATCCAAACCACTGACCACTCTGCCTTTCTCCTCCCCACAGCCTCTCGAGCTGATTGCCAAAAGAGTTCAGCCTTCTGAGAACATCCTCCTTCGTGTAATTTCACCTCCTTTGTCTACTGAAAATGTTCTCTTGTGCTATTTGTGTGACTCCACTGCTGCTCGCTCTTGAGGTTAGCCATGAAGTGGGTGCCAGTTTTTCAACAGCTATGTCATTTGACTTGGTTTAGGGCAGTTTGAGTTGGTTTACTGCTGTTTTGAGACCTCTTTTCAGTAGAGCTGTTCTCAGGTTCCAAGTGTTCCCTTTCCTGGTAACCCTCACATGGCTTTGGGGAATTCAGAGCTTGAAGCAGTCTGGATCCTCTTGAGATTTCATCAGTCTTTCTCCCTGTGGGATTATGGAGCTGGAGAAGAGGTGAGATGGAGCACAATTCTTAAAGAAGCTCCATGGGAAAGCATTTGCTGTTGTACTTTCCATTCACCCCTTCAGCCTGAAGCCAAAAGCTGCCTTTCCCCAGACTGTAGAGCCAATACCCAGAGTCCTACTAAATAACATTTGCTATAAGAATAAATAAGAATGAGATATGAAGAAAAATACATGACTGACAACTAGAAGCAGGTTTTCGTTGTTGCTTTTTGCTCCACCTCTGTCAAAAATTAGTATGTGTGGGAGTGTCTGAGCATAAAAGTTCAGTTGCAGATAGGTACTAGTAAATGACATTCCTCTTCTCAGGCCTTCCTTAGGGAAGGTTCCTTTAAGAAGCTTATGTTACCACAGCTATCTACTGGCTTTTTCTTTCTTCCCCTCTCATTCTTTCAAGCTTCCAGACTTCTGCTGCATGTAACCCATTTTTCTGCCTTCCTGCTGGCATGCAGGGCCCCACTCCTTCCCTTAATTCCCACCTGTTTCCTCATCTGTTTGCTCTTGCACAGTTCCTCGTTCCACACATTCCTTCTAAAATTACCATGACCTCGTCATCCCCCTCTGCATGTCCCTCTGTCTGTATCCTCCAGCCTCTGCATATTGTTTCTCTCCACTTGGCTGCTCCTCTTGAATGCCTTTTCCCTCTTGTGATCTCTTCTTTGCCTCTCTGCAGGTTTTTCTTTCCCCTTCTTGCTTGAATTACTAAACATGACCCTGCTTTAAAATAATCAGAAATAATGTGAGATGTTTGTCTAGGTTACCTCACTTCTCCTTTCTAGGGTATGAAAATTAGTGGTGGTTTTCAGCTCAGGAGTCTGTTTTCACATAGTGACTGGCTGACACTGAAAACCTGAACATTTCTGATCTCCTCAGTTTGTCTGGACACCATGGAAAAAGATCCTTCCAGAAGATCAGGAGACTCCCAATAACATTTTGCTTGGCCTGCTGACAGAAGCAGCACTTACTGTGGCATGGAGAACTAAGAACCTAACGGAAAAAAAACCCTCTGATTTATACTTATCAGCAAAGCTGTAGGGAGACATTCTAGAGCTCAAAGCACCCTTGAATCCTTTGCTGCCTTTGTATTCTACTCAATTTGGAGCAAATGGGTAGAACATGCCATAGCTTGACTGTAAGGCTTGGACCTACCTTCCTTTCTTATCCCCCTTCAGAGCTCTTCTACCCCAACGCTGCCATGACCCTGACTGTGGGCAATCCTCAGTTAGTGTGAGGCAGAGAAAGTCAGAACTAGCTCTTGCATGAGGAGCATGTTTAGTTTACAATATTTTGTGAACCATTTGGAGTAGGCACAAATGTTCCATCTAATGGAAGTGCTGGGAATTCTCCTTTCATTGATACACACTGCTTATTAATTTCTAACTTTAGTAGGGATTGCAATATAAGCCCATAGCAATATAGAATGAGGATTTGCAAAAATGTTGGGGTTTTTGGTTTTTTTTTTCATGTTATAGCATTTTCTAAAATGCCTTCTTGTTTTTTCCTCCCATAGAGGAGGGTGTAGGCACTGGACTAATGATTCACAGACAGACATGTGAAATATTACATCAATAAGAATTTTGGTGCTTCCCCCCCACCCAGAAACCAAAAAGCATTTCTGAAATATTACCTATAAAACATAAGGCAGAATTACCCAACCTAACACATTTGCCTGGGAGGTGCTGAGTAACTCACAGCTCTGATAATAGTGATTAATGTGGTGTGCAAACTCCTGCTGACAAGATCGTGACACAGAATCACATAAACAAGTAAGCTGTTGGCCTCGCACTCAGCTGCCCTCCTCCAGTGATTTGTAAATTCACATGCCAAAAGTGTAAATACTTCTGGCTGAAGGCGAGTAGCAGCTCTAATAATGTTTACATTTTAAGCTGTTTTCTTTAATGCTCCACTTAATCAAGTTAATGTTTTGGAAATTAATTTGCAATTTCTGTATTTCTTTTCGCTCTTGGTACCGAAAGACAAGAGTACACATCCTAACATAATACTAATTTCATTCCTTGCCATTTTCTTTGGAATTTTTATCTGTTCAAGTGTTGCAACTTTTTCAGTTAGTCTTTTTTTTGTTTACCTATTTTGGCATATTTCAGACCTAGGTGTTTTTCTTCTTCCCTGACTATTAATGGTACATGCGTTTTGGACATTTGTATTCCATACTCTCATGTTTGTGCAGAGGTAAATAATTCATTTCCCTTTTGTTGTCAATTTTCTTATTTCCTTAAGTAATTTTTTTTAATCCTTTTCTGACAAGAAATCTCTATCTGCCATCCTTTCAGAAACCAGCACAATCTTTTGTGTTGTATGCATTTGAAATATGCTGTTCTTTAACTACTTGTTTGCTTCAAAGAATATAGCTGTTCCAAAAACAGGATAATTTATCATTTTGTCTGAAAACAAATTGTTTTGGTGACTTCCATGGTCGCTGCACTTTTCCATTGCAGCCTGCCTTCTAGTTTTGGCATCTTTACTATGTCACTTTAGAGTGCTTTCCATGCAAGACAACGAACAGTGGTATCCTTGAGAGATGCTGGAAGGTTGTGCAGAGCTCTTTTCAACGAATCCTTTTCATTTATCACCAGCTTCCTGAGTAGACACCTGTTGGGAGGAAATCCCCTGGGGCTTCCAGTTTTTGCTTATTGAAATCCCCCTCTTACTAGCTTTTTGGGTAAACTGTTTTGAATGAGGAAGTTGGTTGGATGACCTGGGTGAAAAATATATTGTCTCCTTTCCCCTCCCTCTCTCCCTCCTGGTTTCATGATTAGAGGTTTTGAAAATACTGCATGTCTGTCTCCTTGTGCTGAGTTATTCAACGGAGCCCTGAGGTTGCTCTGCTAAGGAGAGGTGCTTTAAAATTGAGAATCCTTAACTCCTGAGATGATTTTTGTGGATTTGGCTTCCAGGGCCAACGCGTATTTGTGTTCCTTGTACTACTTCTTTTGTCCTGCCAGCGAAAAACCTGATGAAAATTAACCCTGCATCAAAATCCTTTAACTTCTAGAGGCCAAACAATCCCCATTTTGGTTGAAACACTCAGGGATCTTGAAGGCAAAGGTGTTATTACAGAATCTAAATGGAATGATGGTGATATTGAATGCAGTTCTCTCAGACACTGATTGGACTTTTTATAGTTCAGTGAGCCAAGGAATCTAGGACAAGGTTATTTTCTTAGGTACTTCAGGGAAGACCTTGAATTAGGAGAGTCATCACAGTGACTTTCAAGGAATATGATGGTGATCTATATATCACACGAGTGTCTATGATGAGAGGCAACATTGATAACATCAGGCAAGAGAAACAGAAGCTTCTGACCCTTAGGGAGCTCAGAAAAATGGGAAATGTGAAGTGCATTGATTATTTGAAAAAGTACAAGTACCACCTACTCAGATGCATTTTGTTGCTACTCTCAACCACTCCAGGTTTTTATTGCTGAGTGTGCCAGAAAAAAACCTGTCTTGGCAAAGGGGATCTGTAATGAGATATGTTCATGGAGATTGTCCAAGATTTACCGTGCTGCCAGCGTGGTAAATTTAGTTGGTTTCAATGGAACATACAACAGATGCATTCTGTTTAGCAATCCATGGGAGGGAAAAAAAAGGAAATTAAGAAATGTATTATTTCCATGCTAAGTATGAAGATGGGACCTTTTTCAGGAGGTGTGAAATGTTAAGGATAAGAATCCAACCAATGGTGTTAAGAACCCTGTGGTATTTCCAACACTGGTACTTTCAGAGGACAAGAAGTGTTTTGGTGGGATGGGGAGGTTCTGGCAGGACTGATGCTCAGGTATACGAGCTGCTATGTCCATCAGTAACTCTCTCTCCTAAGATGCAGCCAACAGGAGCACTCTGGAATATTATTGTGATGTTCCATAGACTTCCCTGTTTCTCTCTACATTTTAAACTGTGAGAATGGCTTTCCTTTCTGGTCAGTGGCCTCTCAGTAGACAGCTAAGGCCTGTCCCCTCCCCTCCAGTTAGCCATTTGTAGTGGCATGGTATGCCTCAGGAGTTTGTTCTCAGGGTAAATTCTTGCCTTGCCTCTCATAGCAATGAGAAAGTAACTGGAAAA
Organism: Todiramphus chloris collaris; assembly: GCA_025345505.1. Taxonomy (NCBI): domain Eukaryota; kingdom Metazoa; phylum Chordata; class Aves; order Coraciiformes; family Alcedinidae; genus Todiramphus; species Todiramphus chloris. Next base: position 5,965,550 of record JANVCC010000270.1, read on the forward strand.
CTAACTTCCAGAGTAGTCAATGCTGACTTTTTGTGCAGGTGGCCTCTGGCTTTATCTAAATACCGGGGTTTTATCCATTATTTTTCTTCCTCCTCACTGGGTCTGTGAATGGTTCATTGCTACACTAGGGCTGTTTATTGAATAGTCTCCAGCAATGTAGGTCAGTTCACACTGTCAGTTGATATTCTCAAGTTCACATCCTTTTATGAAGAATTAAGAGATGGTCCAAACCAGCACAAATATTGTTTTCCTCTTTCTTATTTTAGTTCCTTATTATGTTGAATATGGACACATCAGCATAGGACATCTGTCCTTCTTAGATAGCTGGAGAGAGAGAGAGGGAGATGATTTGGAGTAACCTGTGCTTTTAATTCTGGGCTGTTTTCATTTTGAGGGGAAGGGAGAGAGCAACGTGTGGCACTGGGAAACTGTTTGATTTCTATATGTACCTGTCTTCACTTTCCTGATTAGCTGATACTGAAAGACATGTATTAGAAACTTTGAAGAACTCTAGTTATTACTTACACTAGGGGCAAAAAAATCACTCAAATAGTGTAAAATATTTGCAAAATTGGGTATCACTGGAACCATTAACCTTGTTAGCTAGGAGCATGTGCTTTTTTATTGTGCATGTGGAGTTTCAGCTATAATTCTATTTGTGTGTGCCCAGGGGTGGGGACTGGCATTATTCCCAACTGCTTCTGCTAATCTTTTACTCCTGTCTTGGTTCACCATGTTCGTTCTTGATTCAGAGCCCGAGGTGTTTGCTAGATATGTGTTGTAATGCTAATTACTAGAGACTACTATCATTGACTGTGGAAAGAAATGTAGTAAGCTGTTGTAATGTATTAAGTTCAGATTCATGTCTGACCTTTACCAGAAGTGCAGGAACTTCAGATCCAGGGCTTCAGTCTCTGTTTCCCTTTCTTTGCTTTGCTTTTGCCCCTTTCTTTGCTTTGCTTTTGCC